>CP136870.1:1285676-1620676 GCA_033000465.1 Sciaenops ocellatus
AATCAATAATCAAACTATATTGCAAATGTAAATCAAACAAATATACTTAAACTAACCAAACTGAATAAACAAAGAGCAACACAGAACAAAGCAGAGCAGAACAAACGAAACTGTACAACAGAAGTGCACAAAGCAAACACAAAACAGCACAGCAGCAAGTGAGCCTAAAAGACAAAAAAACACATGTTAGTGAGGACAAACAAGACTAAATCACACACAGGAGGAATCGGGGACCCTACTCACCACCTTGGTAAGGCAACCACACCACAGACCAGCAATGAGAGTAATTGAGACCTTATATACACAACACCTAAGCAGGGGGAGGAGCTAAGGGAGGTGCTAAGGGAGGGGGCTGCCTGGGTTGCGTTCAAAACCCTTGGAGTTCCACTACACATGGACCTCCAAGGGTGGTGGTATGTGTGTGTGTGTGTGTGTGGGGGGGGGGGGGGTAGGGGGGGGGGGGGGCAACACTTAAAAGTGTTGACTGTGTCTGCCTCCAGAACCCAAAATGGTAGTTTGTTCCACAGAAGAGGAGCTTGGTAGCTGAAAGCGCTGGCTCCCAGTCTACTTTTGGAGACTAGAGGAACCACAAGGAACCCAGCAATCTGAGAGCACAGTGTTCTAGAGGGGTAGTAAAGTACTATGAGCTCATTAAGATATCATGGTGTCTGACCATGAAGAGCTTTGTATGTAAGGAGAAGAATTTTAAATTCTATTCTAGATTTAACAGGTAGTCAATGCAAAGAAGCCAAAATGGGAGAGATGTGATCTCTGATCTTGGTTCCTGTCAGAACACGTGCAGCAGCATTCTGAATTAGCTGCAAAGTCCTAAGAGACTTATTGGAGCAGCCTGATAACAAAGAGTTACAATAGTCCAGCCTAGAAGTAACAAATGCATGGACTAGTTTTTCTGCATCCGCTTGAGATACGATGCGTCTGATTTTGGTGATGTTACGTAAGTGGAAGAAAGCAGTCCTTGAAATTTGTTTTATGTGGACATTAAAGGACAAATCCTGATCAAAAACAACTCCAAGATTCTTTACGGTGGAGCTGGAGGCCAGGGTGATCTCGTCTAAAGTAACTAAGTCTCTAGAAAGAGAGTTTCTGAGGTTCTTGGGTCCAATTACAAGAACTTCAGTTTTGTCTGAATTTAACATCAGAAAATTGTAGGTCATCCATTTTTTTTATGTCCTTATTATATTCATACACATTCACACACCTTCAGGAGCAATTTGGGATTCAGTATCTTTCCCAAGGCCACTTCAACATGCAGACTGGAGAGTCGGGGATCGAACGACCCACTCAAGAGGTAGAGCCACAGCTGCCCCAATTATGAATGTCAAAGCATTCATAAAGTTGACATGTTAAGAGGTTATATTCAATAGAGACTTCATTCTGAATTAAAATGTGCTATTAATTAATATAATAATCATAAAAACAACTGACAAAGAAGTCTCTCTGTCACTCAAGCTTCATTAATCTCAACTAATACAACACGGGAAAAGATCACCGCAAGGCTATTGTGCCACAGTAATTACACTGAAAAATAGCTCAATTAAATGCTGGGTGGAAGGGAGCAGTTAGAGGATACATTTTAGAACTGGCTTTATTAAAAAAAGTTCTTTTTAAAAGTTTGATTATTGTGGCAAAAGGAACAGTCTCAAAAATCACAACAGCACAAATGCGTCAGCAAAGAAACAGACAGGTAGAGTACAGCTGAACGGCTGACAAATTCACACACAATCAGTGTCAGGGCTGATCATTGCATGTTACAATCAAGAAAGCCAGCATTTATTGGTAGTAGCAGCATTGGGAAATTGCTTATATCCAAATACCCAAAGCCACATGACAAATATGCATAGCCTGGGGTACAAAGTACAAAGTACACAGAGCAGAGGGAAAACAGAAATATGATCTACTGTGGTCTTTAAACCATTTTCTTACATTCACTAACACATCATGTCATCTTCCTACAATGTTTGCTGCAACAAGATGGTGGATCTTTAACAGTAAGGCAGCCATCTCATGAGAGTCATTAGCTCCAGTGATTGCTCTGCATGGGTGTAGAGAGAATTACGCTGTGATACACGCGCAACAGATATTATTATCATGCAAATACTGTTTCCTCACAATATTTGCATATTCAAAGGATCCCATGCGTATACATGCTCTCCTGTTCACCTCGGTTCACTGCTGCACATTTATGAATACTGGAACAAAGAGTGATGTTAGTTCTCACCTTCTCCACAGTTGCCATCTTTGTCTCAGTGAAGTATAAGAGCAATTCAGTTGACTGATTCTAAACACGAAGAAGAGCTTTATTTCTATTAGGGACCTGAAATTCACACTAGTAGCATGGGTGTAGATTCTTTATTAATAGTTAAAATAAGAAATGTGGTGCTTGTGAATCAACCAGTCATTGTATGTAGCAGTCCTTCTTAAAAGATGCCACCAGGGGTTTTGAGTTGTTCTTTCAAGTGCAGAGCTATTCATGTACCGAGTCATTTTTTCATGTAGACGTAAATGTGCTTGTTTCCATCGTAGTGCTGGGTAATGAGAAAATGTTGTTTCACAATTATCGAAATGTTTTAAAACCTGTACAGTAATGTTATGTAAGCAGATATGGGAATAGGCATCAGGTCATATGGGTCATCTAGTTTTATTGCGCTCATTAAAATGAGTGGCTTGCAAAAATATATATTTCACCAGAAATTTGGAAATTAAAAACTTTATCATGCAAATTTTATCAACTGTAGCGGCAGTTCACCATCAACCATGAGCTAAGTTCTGCTGGAGAACCTAGCTCATTGTGGGAATTGGTGAGTCTGAATATTATAAAGAGTACAGTCTAGACTTGCTGTAAATGGAAAGAGATTGCACTACATAAATGAATTGAATTAAAACATTGAAAACAACACACGTCACAGCAACTTGCACATAAATTCAAAACTGTAAGTATTTTTTTTTACCATGAATCAGATGCTGAAAGAGAAAGGTTTGGAAATTAGGATTTTATTAGCACTCCATAACTTTTCTAAGATGATTCCATTACAAAAGTGAGTGAGTTGACTATGAGTAAATTTAAATCTGCTGTAAAATATATCTTTGGCTTTGAAATTTGGCCAAAGGCAGTGACATGCGGTGCCATAATTAAGCCCAGAAAAGTCATTATTCAAACTTTAAGTTGGTGTATGGAAATACATGGCACACTTTAAGTGAGAAGATGTCTTTCACACTGGTTTTGACATGTCATATAGCAGCAGTGATAAGTAGGCTTCAGAGACTTGTCAGATACATCAGACAGAAGCTATGACAGAGGACAGAGACACATAAGTGGGGACAGTGGGAATTTGTCACATGCTCCAGCTGGGAATGATGGAAAAAGGGATCCCAACAATCAAGGAGGCAGAAAGAGAAAACAGGGAGGCAGGAGTACAGGCAACATACTGGTCTCCACTCATTACAATGTCACCATGAGCACCCAATCTGGGACTAGTTGGCATGAATACAGCCCGATCCCACCATGAATATGTGTGTTTCTGTGTGTATGTAGGCTAAATGACTTTATTCTAAAACCAGGCCATGGCAGCATCTCCTTTGGGAAAATAGACAGAGCTTAGGTCTGGATTCATATTAGACCAAGAATTACACTAATATAAAGCCACAGAGTCGGGCAGTGGAATGCATGTTTCCATTCATTCAGTATTTCCGTCTCTCTCTGCATGTGGCCATGAATCTGCCGTACACATGCATAGATGATTGCTCATATGAGCTTTTTGTCCATACTGATACATATGTGCAGGCAGAACTGTATGTGCCCCTGTTTTCTAATGGGTGGGTGATTGGGCCATGTGCTGCCATGCTTACGCATGTGTGTGTCAGAGCATCATGCTGTTGCTGAGGGGGTGTGCCATTTGTTTGCCCTTGGCCCTCAGAGGATGATCGGCTGCCAAGGACCAGCTCAGTGGAGTCGGGCAAAAAGGCATGGAGGAGTCGAGGAGGGAATTGAAATGAGGATAAGAAGGATGAGAGGACATTTCTTCAGATCACCTAAATTAAAAATACAACATCCTTATTTACCTCGAATGGTATCAATAAACACGGAAGATTTTCTTATAGAAAATATTTTGATCCATGTCTATTGTGCTGGGGTGGAGGCAGAAATCCCTGAGACAGATATTTACAAAACAAAACTACCCGTTTGGGTGCAGGGCACCAGAGATAAGTGCTGAAATATGTTTACAGGCCTAATTTAGGTAAACCAACCCCTTAACGTACCACAATCACTGAACATTGAAAATTCAGTTTGCCGTCCTTGGTCCTTCATAGAAAAATACTGTTGCAACAGGAGAATACAAAAAAATGGAACAATACAAAAATAGGCACGTATAAACTTTACAAAAAGGAGAAAGGGAAGACAGAAGGGGGAGAAAACATGGTGAGGGTAAGGCAGCAGGAAAGAAGGAAGGAAAGAGGAAAGAACAAAGGGAAGGAAATGGGCACACAAACACACACACAGTGGTACAGACCTTGATCACTTATTCATTTAGACCTGAGAGAGCCAGGAGGATCAGGTTTCTTAAGGATGAAAACACACACACACACACACACACACACACACACAGAGACAGACAGTGAATCCCACAGGCCAGGGCTCACCAGCTCAACTGAATTACCGTTATCGTACACTCAGGACTGAGACTGGGACTCTGTCTGCCCACCAACCACACCCTCTCTACTTACCCCGCACTGGTGGACACACACTATCTCAGTCTTCCCCCCCCCCCCCACACTTACTCACTCACTCACACACACACGCACGCACACACACACACACACAACACAGCAGATCAAATACCAGCACTAAATCCACTCTATACACTCACACAGTCTCCATCCACATCACTCCTGCAATGTCCCACCACAGGCATGGTCCCATTATAGCCATCATTTACAGTCAGTATTGATTACTCTCTGGCAAACACACACACACACACACACACACACACACACACACACACACACACACACACACACAAACACAAACACATCTGAATAGGCATTTCACTCCAAAGATAATCCCAAGATCATTTCCAAGATGTTAGATCACCGTTCATTGATTTCTGTTGGGAATGGAAATCACTCTTCTTCATTACACGGCTCTCCTTTCTGTTCTTTTTGTCTTCATACTGACACATGGCATTTCATTGTTCAAAATAAATGACAGAGAGAGGAGGAATAGATGAAGGACAGATGAATATAACTGAAAAAGTATCCAAAAAAGAAATCCCACTTCACAGAAACAGAGCAAAACTCTATGAGTGTGCAGCCACAGAGGCTGCATTTGAAACACTGTGGGTTTGGTGTTATGCTGGTTTAGCTACCGCAGGCGTGACATGAATATGTTTTGCACAAACATAAATAAGAGAAAATACAAATGAACAGTACATGGAATTTCAATCTGGATGCATATGAAGTTCTGTTCTGTGCATTGTAATGCATAAAAGCAGGGGGACCAAGTGAGAACAACAAAAAAGTCAAATGAAGAATGGAGATAAAGACATCTACACATGGATATATGGAGGAGTTATGGGATTGCACTGCAGTGATGTAGAGTGTGACATCTCCATAATTTCCATATACTGTATCTCCCTGCCAGAGATGAGAAAGCCTGGCCAAGGACCAACTGTGCCATATAAATGAAGGCTGGTCTGTGTACTGTGCTGTGCTGTGTGATGGAGGCAACAGAGAGAGAGAGAGAGAGAGAGAGAGAAGGGGGGGGGGGGGGGGGGGGGGGGGGGGTATTCAGAGAGCTGATGTTGCTGCCATGGAAACCAGCATCACTTTGGAGAGGAACAGAACAGAACTACTCTGGGGAAAGACCCAGTACATGCACACACACGCACAAAACTCAAACAATCACAAATTCATTTATGTTTAATCGACACAGCCCTATTTTTGGATGTGAAGTCGGTTGAATATGAGAATTTTTGCTGGGGGATTCATCTACAGTAGGTTCAGTGCAGTCTAAATGATGCCCTACTGGTCATTGATGTTTAATTGATGTACCTGAGCCAAGGCAATGTCTTATAGATGCCCCTGCCTCCATATCTAGCTTCCACTGACTGCTCTTTTGTGCAATACCAATCCAGAAACTCAAATATCAACCAGTTTCTGTTTTTTCATATCGATCATATCTACATTAAACATTGCACTATTGCAGAATTTTTGAACAGGATTTTAAAAATATCAAATACACTCGAGTTTGACTATGGACCTCACTGCAGCACTTGCCCTTGAAAAGCCCCTATGTACTGTATGCCATACTGTATGCATGTGAATATGCATACTGCATATCTCCTGCTGTGGCTATGAGGAGGGGTTCCCATCCCCCAACATTTCACCCACAGTGTAATGTGTATCTGTTCTGCATATGCATGAAAGATTTCCCCATTCTGTAATGTTATCTTTTCTTTTTAATTTTATGGGCATATAATTAGATGTTTAATCAGCTGTGCCTTCTATTAACTAAGTCTCATATTTCTCTCTTTCCCTTTCTCTCCTTCCTTCAGACCATGAGTCAAAGTAACGAGAGAACCTCTTTAGTCAATGCTGCATGATATACTGTATAGCAATATATGCATGTACTGTGAAGTATTAGAAAGAAAAACATCTTTCTATCTAATATGATGATTATTTTTTACAATTAATCAGCCATTTGTTCAAATAATCGTGAAAAATGTAGTTATAGTTACCCAGAATCCAAGTCGATCTCTTCAAATTGCTTGCTTGCAAAAATATTAAATTTGATATGTATCAATGATACAAACAGAAAAAAAGCAAACCCCACATGTGAGCAGTTAGAACCTGTGAAAATTCTAATTTTAATAATTATTCGATTATTGAAATTATTGCTGATTTTGGAGTTTTGTGTGAGCCATCTACCTTGACACCAGTGAATATAGTATATAAAATAGATAATTGAACATCCAAGCCCTCTGTATGGCATGTTGCAGTTGTTTCAAAGCACCATCGCACCACAGAAAAACAAATTCCTTGCAGATAGCATTTTGCTATTTATAGAACAGCATGTGCGAGAGAAATGTGCCAACAGATGCAAAGGGTGTAACAAGGACATATAGGAAGTAGATAAGATGAAGACAGTGATGCTTCAGGACAGGCCTGAAATATACAGCTGTTATACATATGAGGAACACCTTCATGTGATAAACACTAAACAAGACTAAGGGTCTACAGCTAAGCTGCTCTGTGAAGCTGTACGGTAAAGTGGTGCCTTGCACTAAACATAACTAACATCAGCATGCTAACATGTTTGCAGTTACAATGCTAACATCCTGTAGCAGCTATGATGTTTACAATCATCTTAGTTAGCATGCTGACTGTTGCCATTTAGCTCTAAACACAAACACAACTGGAGATATTTGATCATAAAACATCAAACGAGTATTGGACATATTGGAATTTTGACTTAGTTATTGTGTATGGAAAGACTGGTATCAGAAAAAAGGTTTACAGGTCATCTTGAGGGGGGAATGGATGTCGTCACCAAATTTAATTTCAAACTCCTAACAGCTGTTGAGAAATACAAAACTCTAAATGTGAACCTCATTGTGGCACTAGAGGAAAAAAGAGGCTCACCAAAGTAATTATAGTAGTAACAATCCATCTTCTACTGTAGTTGCTGTGATATTTCAGTCTGGTGGACCAACAGACTGACAGCGCCATCCCTTGAGCCATGCTGCTAATGTGGCTAAAAACTGGCAAGGTGGACTCTAAGTGTACAATCTGTGAGCACACAGATTCACGTTCAAAACATGCCTTTTAAAAAGTCAGCAGCTCTCTGTTGTCATTTTTGCCAGCCTGCCAGCATGATGGCCACCATGGTTGACTTTTACTTATCTGGCTTTGTGAACTGTCGACAGATCTTAACAGCATTAGAAAGCTTGCACTGGCAACAGGAAATACATGATGCAGGTGGTTAACCAATTGTGTGCTGTCTTAGGTGTGATTTGTAGTTTTTTAGAGAGTGCGGACAGATGGCCTTTGTACTTTAATTAAACTTAATTATGTTGAAATGGCAACAGGTTGGCAATGTTTTTATTTTGTTTGTTTTGTTTTTTAACCCAGGCCAAGAGTACGTGATTGGTTTCATCGGTGGGAGTCATTTCACCCTCTAATGTGATTCCTGGATTCCTGGCACTGCCTCTGGTCAATAATGTGATGGTCCTACCTGCACACATCTTAACAGATCTTAAATGTGATAAAACAAGGTCAGCATCTGTTGACCATATGCTTTGTGGAGAGTACTGTGATCCTGTGATAGCCATCTACTCACCTCTGATGCAATACTGATTCCATGAAGGCATTTCAAGGCACATATACAGAGTTGAACAGTGGTGGCCATCATTTCCCTTGTGTGAAAACCTCATAACTCTATCTAAAAGATAACATGGAAAGGAAACAAAATCTCCAATCTCTTCGGTATAGGAAACCCTTTCTAAAGCTAATTTTTAAATGACAAAAACCTTTAGTCATTAAGGAAAAATCATGTTTGTTCCATGTAGATCCTGCAACAATTACATGTTGGCGATAAGAGGTTTCACCTGGTATGTAAAATGATACAACTCTGACTTTCAGGCGGATGTTCTGCTAATGCATAGATCGTATAGTTTACTGCACAGGCTACTGCATATCCCATATCAATTCTTATCCTCTTGTGTCTGCTATAACTGCAGCTTACAGCAAAGTTACACTTGAAAAACATGGAATGTACTCGGCCAAGGAAGGGTTGGGTGAGTCTGTGACTGCAACATTTTTTGTATGACCTATTAAATATGTGCATATTCTCCTCCTTTATCTTTTTCTTCACAGCATTTATCCTGTAATATTCTCATCAAATCTTTTCTCCTCATCACCTTTCATATTTGCTTTGTTCCCCTTCCTTTCACCAGTTCTACCTTTTGAATTCATGCAGAATATGACTGCAATTTGCAAAGACTGTGAAGTGGCCAATAAAGGAAGAGATGCTCTAGTTAAAAAGAAATGACTTGGGAGAGGAGTTGAAGAGCATGATGAGAAAAGGAGTGAAAAGGTGTGCTCAAGAGGAGAAAAGGATGCAAAAGACAAAAAATGAGGGGGAGGCAGAGGGAGGTCAACAGAAGGAGAGGCAGATGCTCGTGCCTCAGATGCCTGTGTGCGAATAATTATCCTGATGAGATTCACTGAGAGTGGCTTGAAATGCAGAGGAAGAGGAGGTCGAATTTGGGAAATACCTCACGATACAGAAAAAAAGGAGACAAAGGATGATTCATTTTAATATAAACCTCTCGTGGTGTGTATATGTGGATTACAGGCACTTTCTCCTTCATCTGTTCTTGTTTTTTCCCTCCTCGTCATCCATGGCGTGAGAAAGTGGAGCCTCCCTCTCATCTTTTAAAGACGCATGAAGCAGTGGCTACAGAGATACAGAGGGAGACTGTATGGTAGATAAAAAGAGAGGAGCAGGGTTGGTAATCAACTCTACTATAACACATGCAGCTCCTAATAAACTCTCAACCCCTCATCTTCTGTCTATTGAGAGAAAATAAAACGAGTGGAAGGACAAGGAAATAAGTGTATAATCAATATTTGCTGTCTTCCCCCTTCCCCCCATTAGATTTAGACCAGCCCAGTGTGTGTCAGCCTGGCTGATATCAGGACCACTATGTGCATCCTAATATCAGAAACCACCTCTTTTTTTTTTAGATACTGCACGGCACAGTTGGACGGCAGCACATCAAAAACAGAATCAACAGCAGTCTCTTTCTTCATGCCCTGGTGTGAGAGCTTGATCTGTGTCACTCTACAATCCACTGCATTTCCCGAGATTAAAAGACAACACAGGGGCTGTGTTGAGTGTGCACACAGCCACCTGTCAAAGCACACAGAAAGTCACAAACCTCACACTCCATCCTTTTATGTGATAAGTCTGTATCATACAGGCTGCTATCTTATGTCTACTGGAACTACTACTGATAACCTATCCTATATGTCATGATTTTCATGATGAGGGTGGAGTAAATGAAATTACCAATACTAAGAGATCTCAGATCACCTCTACCAAGACCTTCCTCACTTTTCATCCTTGCCATTTAGTAAAGCACGATACTAAGATTTGTTATAGGAGGGGGTGACATGATAAAATATCAGTTATGTACAGAGTGGTTCCGTAGGAATAGTTGAGATATGACAGTTCCATATAGCATGTGTTTTAACCAGCACACTGAAGTAAACTGAAGTACTGTAGTATAATTTTAAGGTACTTCGCATTACCTACATTCCACTACAATATATAGGCAAATATTTTACGCTCGACAAGATTTCTCTGACAGCTATGATTAGTCTAAAGATCAAGATTTTGGATACAAATATGATCAGTTATGATCAACATCAACAAATACTGCTTACACAGTAATGCATACAATAATCATAATCGATAATGAGTTTTACTCTTTATACTTGAAATACATTTTGTTGCTAATACTTCTTTTATACCTACAAGCTTTTTTCGCATGATTTAGTGGCATCTAACTGGACAGTTGCTGATTGCAATCCCGTCACTTTACTGTCTTCCTGCTAGTGTGAAGGAGAAACTACAGTGGTCACAAAGAATGCAAAAAATATGAAATATGAAATATTATGAAATATTATTCTGCCATGTTCTGTAAATAAACCGCCCTAAATCTCACAAATCATCACACAGGACCTTTAAGTAAAAGATATTACTAAGAATACTACTACTACTGTAATTTTTTTTTTTTTTTTTTTTTTGTCTGAAAAACAAAAACTATTAGGCAATTGTTGAAGGGACTGTGCTAGAAGAAGGGTGATATGAATCTGTGTACCAAATTTCAAACCAAGCAATCCAACAATTGTAGAAATGTTCCACTCCAAACCAGAGCAAAAGTCAGAGGATCACTCAAGCCATCAGGATACATCGTCTGGGAAATATCTCCGCATAGTTGATGTTAAACTATTTCAAAAACATTACCAAAATATTTTTTTAGAATTATGATTTATGCATCACTTTTTAAATTCCTTGAGTTGAAGAGAATACAGAAATGTATTGTGTCAAATCATCTGCATTTAAAAATAAATTTCAACATATCACTTATCACTTCACTTATCTTTGTCTACGGCCTTTCAATATGTAAAGTAGCCCATACAGTATAGGTTTGCGTCAGGCACAGTGTTGCCTTTTGTGGCCCTCTTCTAAAAATGAAATGTCTCTTTTTAAGTATAGCGTCTAATTTGTAATATCAGCCAGCACAACTGCTACAGTTAGGCTATTAATACTTCTAAGAAGAAGAAGAAAAATTGTAAAACAGTGCAACGAGAAAAATTATATTCTTTGCTTAACAATATTTTGGGATCTGAATCCCATACCCCAATTCTCTCTGTTCCCTCTCTACTGTCTGATGCAGCTGATTTGTAGGTCATGTGTGAGCATCAGAAATAAACTGAGAGAGTAAGTGAGCAAAGGACTTTTACCCTCTAGTGGCGAGCCTGGGGAAAGACATGTCAAATTCATTTAGGGAAAAAATAGAAATGTCCAATTATCCCTGTTCACTTGTGCATGGAGACAGTGACCCAGTTGGAAAATCAGTTTTAGATTTCTGAATTTCATATTTTATTCACCACTAAGTCTGATATAGTTTAGTTGGACTGAGAGATTTTTGCTGTACAAGTATGTCAAAGTTTTCTTCTTTGGAGTGCACAATCACCGAATCTGATGTCACCCTTCCACCATGCAACTCCCAGCAGAGTAAAATGAGCGGACTGAATCAGAGGCAGCTGCGCGTGTTGCATTACAGAGATGGTAGCGAGCTAGATATTTTGACTTCTCTCTCTGACTCTGAAATTGTGTTCAATGCTAAGCAAACAATGAAATCTGATGATCCTAATGGTCAATTGGTGAGTGGGGCCCCTTCAGAAAACAGAAAACACACACATTAACATCCATTTAAGAGGGCATATCATCTTTTAATAAAATATAGAAAATATGACACTGTAAATGTAGTAAATAATGGCAAATGTAATTTTCATCAATTATTGAAGTCTTACTATTTCATTATAAAACACTTCAACAACTTTCATATAACTATATGTCCAAAAGTCAAGGAATGAAAAAAAAAAAAAACAATATTCAGAAATGCAGATATTTTACCACCCATGAATATAAAGCTCAGCTTTTAGTTGCAACAATATATGTAAATGGCGACAATGTTGCAGGCATTTGGGGTATAACCACATCGTGCTGAGCTTAACCCAGACGCACACATACTATGGAACATGCTGCAGTAGCTGAACATGGTGGATATCAGAGGGAAATCAGGTTAGTGTTAATTAATGTTTAATTAAAGTTAATTAAAGTAAGTACATCATTGTGTTATCCCTGACAGTCGAGCATCAATAACAATCCTCGCCAACTGTACTTAGCTGTGTTTATTTCACACATAAACACACACATGCAAGCACAATCACACTTTCACACACACACACAATAACATATGTTTAGAAAAACTGTCAACAGGCTCAATATTTCACAGTTTTGCTTGTCCATATTCCAACACAAAAGCTGTGACAATGTCTTTGTCCCTGAGCAGAAGAAAAAATACTGGATCGAGCTCCACAGTGTTCTGTGTGCCACCACTGTTTAATTTTTTTCCTATTAAAAAACAAACAGGGCAATCTCTCAGCCTCTGAGCGAGTGTGTGGGTGTGAAAGCAAAAAAAAGAAAAGAAGAAGAAGAGAGAAAGAAAGACGCAGATAGAGAAAGAGAAAGAGACTAAGAGAGGCGAGTCAGAGAGAGGTGGGATAGGTGGTATTTAAACAGAAGATGACACGTGGGATAGGTTCCATTGTGCCTCATTCGGCTCTCTTGAGATGGGAGTGACTTAATGTTTCAGTCTCATGTGACACACACACACACACACAAACACACACACACACACACACACACGCTTAGACATATGCACACACACCCGCTCATAAGAAAGTCTCATTTGGCTCAGGGGAGCCAGATATGAAGGCTTCATCTTGAGTTGAAGGGAAATAGAGTTCAGACTTGAGTTTCACAATGATCAAGGGAACATTTCTCTACTGCAAATAATGCCACACACAGGTTTAATTTTAACAACTGCAAACTCATTTCACCATAAGAGCTTTTTCAGCGCATGCTTTTGGTGTTTATATAGGTATGAATGAATGTGTGTGCGCCCAGTGCTACAGATTTAAAATTCATAGAAATCACCAAACCATTCTGTTCCTATTTGCTTATTTACTGTATCTATACATAAAACATGACAGACCCGCTTTTCATTTCCTCCCATTTCCCACATTCAATCTAAATTCCATGGAAATGGTGACATCCACACAGATACTGCAGTTTAAATAGAGGTTTCAAACTATGAGATTTACTCAGTGGTGTAGCAGACATGAGTGGACAGCTCCCCGCTCATTTCTGATTTCATCTTATTCTACTTTGAATTCATGCCTCTTTTGCAATCAAATATTTATTTATTCATTTTACCCATCCATTCATTGACAACCACTTATAAGTATCGTGTGTGAACAAGTTAATGACACTATTAGAATAGTTTTGTACACCAGTGTGTCAAAAAGTTGCACAACACTTAAACAGTTTTGTTTGTACGATTATGTATGGCTGTTTTCTGTTCCAGTCAAGGGAAATCTTAGTGCAACAGCACACAGTGAAATTCTGGATAATAATTCAACTGTTTAGAAAGTTCTATTGACCTGAATCTGGAATTAGAGATCAGAAATTACTCTTGTCCTCTTGTCCTCCAGAGTATCAAAGCTGTTTACAGAGTCTGAAAAAGAGTAATAAAAGTAAGCTACAGTTTAGTTCAGTTGTTTCTCACCCTGACAAGTGAATCTTCCCATAATGCAAGTCTGACCCTGATCTTTAGTCTTAAAGTCTATCACAAAAACCACCTACCCAACTACCCAACTCTCAACAGGCACAAAATTGGAAACTGTAGTCACATTCCTAAAAATGCACAGAGCATAAGAAAATTCAGTACAAAGGCTTCATTTTCCATTACTGCGCTTCCCTGTTCCTACTGACAAAACACCCATGCACAAAGCGACAAACATATTGGTGTTGGCCCATCACAAATTGTAATTGCCCTATTTATGTGCCCATTATATATTGCAGAAAAAATGTGTGTGGTAACACATTGGTGAGAGAAGAAGCAGCTCTCAGAAACATAAACTAGAACTTGTCTACAATGTATACGTTAAATGATTTATAATATTCAAGACAAATCCATAAAGAAAAGTCTATTTTCATTCCAGTTCAAAAAGTTTATTATTTATGTATCATTGTTTAATTCATAAATGATTTCTTTATTTAAACTAAATATACAAAACAAACTAAACTACACATAATATCAACATACAAACTTTTCATTACCTCCAGTTTCGATTCCCCAACACGTCTTCTATACGGCTCTGGATTCAGTCCGATGGACACAGCCGAGATGTCTTTGTCTCTTCCAGCTTTGGACAGCGCATAAACACTGAAGGCAGAAAGACTGAAGGTAAGCTTCAGAGAGATGTGACCACACTTTATTTGGAAGTGAAAATCCTTTAACCTCATACAAAGTCGTCGCGAAAGTTTGTTTCACCTGGAAACACTCCGGCGTTGTTGGCTAACATTAGCTTTACTTTACTGTAAAGGTTGAAGCAGTGGAGACGACAGAAGGAGCTGTTGTTTAGTTACTGCTTTCTTGTTTTTTACACGTGTCGTTAAACTATGTAACTTGTAGTCATTTTGGGGTTTGGTGCTTTTTGACAAAGCAGCTAACAAAATTTAGCCAACTGCGTCACTCGTGAACGCTAGCTAACAACCTGACCACATTCGCGTTAGCTTCGCTGCTAGAAGGCTGGCTGCAGGTAGCTAATGTTAGCCAACCTAAAGAGAATGACATTGGGCTAGTGACATCTCATTATATTACTGTTTGATCTCTTGGTGATTTTCTCAGTTAATCATCTGGTCTAATAATAAGAGAAAGTACAGAGAAAAGGTTATATGCATCACGTGACACTGATACTTTG
Organism: Sciaenops ocellatus; assembly: GCA_033000465.1. Lineage (NCBI taxonomy): Eukaryota > Metazoa > Chordata > Actinopteri > Sciaenidae > Sciaenops > Sciaenops ocellatus. The sequence continues at coordinate 1,300,818 of CP136870.1, forward strand.
AGATACTATATATATATATATATATATATATATATATATATATACTAGATACTATATATATATAGATACAGATATATATATAGTGGACAGTCAGGTGAAAATATGACCTCGTTATCAACGTCAGAATTTAAATAACAGGAATATTGTTCAGCTGTTAAAAACATGAGACAAAGTGTTTGTTACATTGAAAATGGTTGCTCTCCTGTCCACTCAGTTCTAAACATCATAGCAAGTAATGGCAAAAAATGAAGGGTTAATGATCCGTCACAGTTAGAGAAGCTGTTGACCTTGCAATGTTTTTGTTTTCTATATTACTTTGAATGGACAGGATAACTCATACTCAGCAGAGCAGTGCAGGAGATGAAGAGGAACAAGTCCTAAACAGTTTAGAGTTTATAAGAATGCAGCACTGAGGACACAGAGCAGGTTTCATAGAGGAGATACAGACTGCAGTCTGTACTGGTAAAGTACAGACATGTAGAGTAACATCAGACTTCATGATTAAAGTCAAGATTGATATCAGGTCAACACATATTCACACACTCTCTCTGCTACAGTCTGCATCACAGTAACATCACAGTAACATTACATTTGATTTGTATTTGCATTTGTGATTATAACTAAATGCAGCATTCAGTTTATCAAATAGATCATTAGAAAAGCTTGTTACTCAGTTTAGAACAGTTCGTGTAAGAATAATAATGTGCTCAGTAAGGATGAAATCATTAGCTTGCTGTGGAATTTAGTGTTGTATAACATTAAATAAGAGTGATTTAAGTGAAGTTATTTAAATGTTGGTCCTGTTTCAGCATAAAATTTAAAATAATTGACATCTTACAAAGTTAGACGTTCAAATGATTTTATTTTTTAAATTATTTTGGTATTCACACCAATACCATTTCCTTTTGAGAAGTTTTCGGTTCAAGGCCGCGCAAAATAGAAATGAATTAGTGAAACAAAAAAAAAGAAATCTAGGTTCATTTGTGAAATGAGGCACTTTGTTGATTTTTACAGACACCGTTAAAAGCTGCAGCCCTTTGACTGACTTCATTTATTTGAATTGATCCTCAGGTTGCTTGAAAGGCATGGCAGACCAGGGAGTGTTTAAAAACAGCCCAGGAAGAGGTGCTCCTAGTTTTACGTCTCTGCCAGACTATGAGCCAAGCTGGCATCCTCTCCAGCCTCGGGTCCATCTGACAGATGAAGTCCTTGATTATGGTGGTGCTACTGGGCTGAGGTAAGGTGGAAAGGTGCTGTATTAGAGAAAACACAATGTGTTTGATAGATGGAGAGATACCTTATTGATCCTGAGAGAGTAAGAAACTCTTACAAGAAGAATACTAATAATGATGATGATAAGATTAATAATAACTAACAAAGTAATCATAATAATTACCATTCACAACAAGCACATGGGAAGACTCGCATAAAGATTATTCAGTTACAAAAGAATCAGATTGAATTACATTATTGGAAGTTTTTTCAAATGAAATATGGCATTGAACACATCTCAAGTCCTCATGGAGGCTCCTCAAGCATGAAGGGTCATAAGCAGCTTCTCCAGACTTTGAATGAACTCTGAGCTGGGTACAGCAATAGAGGATTTGAACCAGTCTGCTGAGAGGTGTGACTGCTTCGACAAAAAAACAATCTGTAACCGTTTCTTTGTTAACAGCAGTCCTCTTTAGTTATGGTGTGTGTGCTTCTTATTGAGGTTTCAGATTGAGCAGGTGAGGAGCCTGCTGGTGAGTCTGTCCTGTTTGATTTGGACACACGCATTGTCACACACTGTCATACACACTCATTTACTGAAGTTCATTAATGGGTGTACCCACAGTTAAAGGATAGTGAACAACACACTGGCTGATTTGGTTTTGATCTGCACTGAACCATTGTTGCCTCATTCACATCATTTGTTTTCTTCACTGGACATTTTCAAATGCAAATCAAAACTCTTCTTTTGATTAAAGACTATTATCCCCAAAAACCGAGAGGTTTTCAGCTGAATACTTATGAACCTTAATGAACCTTAAATGAAGCAGTGCGATCTCATTTGTCAGTCCATGGGCTCTCATTCACACATTTTTAAACATGCAGGTGGAGAAAATGGTTTACTAGACACTGGTGATCCCTGTAATGATGCTTTGCTCTTGAGTATCACCCTCCATTTTAACCATTAGCACTTGTCATTTAGAGAGGAACACAAAATCAAGAATTGCAACTACTCTTTTCAAAATGATGGTGCAGAAAATCTAGAAATATTAGTATCTATTTTTAATTTAACTCTTTAGCTACTGATGTATTTTTAGGGTATGTTAAAATGTTTACATCAACATTTACATCCATGCAGGCATTCTGAGGGGTCAGTGTTAAATTTGGTCACTGTTTATGTTACTGTTGCAGGAAAAATCTACCCTCTTCTGCCAACCATGACCAAGTTAAAGAGGCTGTACTTTCTGGGAGAGATGACAGACCCAGAATGGACAGGACTTCAACCCAAAAACCTAAAGACATCCTATTGGGAAATGAGGTAAATTGACAGCAGATTAATGGCAGATATAGCTGTTATTATCCATATATGTGATATTATTATCCAGTTCAAAACCATCTGCAGCCACCGTGTAACTTGAGCTGTGAACAACAGAAATGCATTGTCATTGTTAAAGTCTTCCACACTTTCCACGGTCCTTGTCTTCTTATTTCTCCAACAGTATGTTTACATGTACTGATGATGTCTTTGGCAACATTACACTTTCCTTAATTAACACTAAAGAAGTAGATTTAAGGTTGATAAGAGGAGAAAACTAGAGTCACTATTTTTACCAGAATTGTTTTGTGTCTTCCAGGATAAAGACTCAGATGAAGACACAGCTGTTCTCTCTGTTTCTGGTATGTCACCCACTTCAGTCACAAGAACACTAAAGTTGCAGTAGTAGTAGTCGTACTGTGTGATGTCTGCATTCAATATCTAATGCTCGCCTGGATATGCCAAAAAATAACATTTGGATTAGTCCAGAGTGCTGCTGCCCATCTGGTAGTCAACCACCACAAGACTTTCCACAACACTCCACTTCTTTGTACACTACACTGGCTTTCTGTTGCATTTTGCATGCAGGTTTATGCATCTAGTGCTGCTATAGTCTACAGCACTGGTTCCCAACCTGGGGGTCCCGACCACCACCAGGGGTCGCAAGACCTTTTTAATTTTAAACGGGACATATTATACAAAAATCACTTTCCAGCTCTTGTACACTATTATTTTTGAATTCGGGGTCCGTACAGACCCCCACAGTGTTAAAAACAAACAACCGCGTACATTTTGCGTGAGCTGCTGCAGACACACTCTCTCTTGTGGCTTGTCTCTGGACACGCCTGTCAGATTCAGCTAAGCTCGTTACGTAACAAACTTTTCATTAACATAACCCAGACCCACTTCCTGAACTCTCCAGCAGAGGCCAACACCCAGTCTCCACCCGCCACGGCCTACAGGTGATGAAGGACAGAGCTCAGGTGAAGCTCCGACAGCTTCTGCTTCACAGAGAAGAATGGTTGGCCGTGTGACAAGGCTCAGACCTAGGCATGCTCGTTACTCTGTTGTTGGCTGCAGTGACCGGCAGAAGTCGCTATATTGGCCCCGGCCTGAGATGACTGAAGAACGGAGGATTACGTTTACTTTACCGGAGACATCCCCACACTGTCGACTAGACCTGAACGTGTGTGTGCTTCAAAACAGACAAATACAATGCAGCGCAGGACAACACGGGACGGCAACGAGACCTAACATGAAAGAGAAGTAATACCAACTACAGACGACGGAAATGTAAGTGTGCTTTGTGTTTATTTTGTCCGATTACCACAAGCTAACGCTAACAGCTAGCTAGCGTTATGTTCAACACACGCACCCGCTGAGAGGCCTCAAAGATTCACAGCAAGTTATACAAGTCTTTTTTTAATCTCTGTAAACTGAGCAGGAACAAAAAGTGTTTATCTTACAGGCAGACATTCAACTTACAAACTACTGACATGTATAACTTGCCCTCTACTCTCACTGGTCCCACATGCAGCTGTGTGTTGAACTTGGCTGTCATTAGTGATAAGAAAATAACTTTTCTCTCATTTACCTTTCTGTTAACAGCACCCCCTCACTTTTATTGTCTGTGTACCCCCCGGTTTGAGTGAAAGAGAGACCCCTCGCTATTTTACAGCATAGTCTGAAGCTAGATCCAGTCTTAGGGAGCTGGGTACATAAAGTAAACAAAGCTACAATACAATAAGGACAGTATCAGTTCAGTCCATGAGCTCCACCTGGATATTGTCCGGTTTTAGTGACATGTCGGGCTGCCTGTTCATGCAGGCTTTTGGACTGAAAGAATTAACAAGTGGTACCTTTCAGAATCACTTTATTGGCCAGGTGTGTGTACACACAAGGAATGTGACTCTGTTTACATGTTGCTCTCAATGTATATATATGTATGGACAGTTTGTGTGTGTGTGTGTGTGTGTGTGTGTGTGTGTGTGTACACACCTGGCAAATAAAAGTGATTCTCATACTTAGTGAATGAGTACAATGTATATTTATGCTTGTGCTCTCAATCATATTTCTCATATTTCTGTTATTGTTTTTCTTCCCTAGACTCTACCTGGCAGCCCTCCACTTCAATGAAAGTGCTGGGCGTCTCTAAGCTACAGCATGAGCTGGCGAGCTGCTATTCAGATTGAACTTCGCAACAACAGCAACAGCAAAGACAGTGAAAGTAGAACCAACCGTCAGTAAGTTACACAGCCTTTTTATTAAAAATGGCAATAAATCAAAGAATGTGCAAACATCTATTATACAAGTGAAAAATAAATAACATAAAACAGGGCTCTTAACTTATGTAAGTTGGATAATTTCACAAAGTATACCAATTTTCTCCCTCCTATATTGTCTTATAGGTTATGTTGGACCTCATCTTCGAGAAGGTTTTCCTAGATTCTGGCCCATACGTGGATGAGGTGCTGAAGATCCCCATCCCTGAGGATCTCACAGCCCAGTTTGCAAGACCAGGGAAGCAAGAGGTTGTAACTGGCTACATGTCGAGGTTTAATCAAGGACCGCTCTGACCCCGCGTAGCTTCCTTGACTGTCTAGGGACTCCATATCCGTCGCACCACACAGCTGAGCAGTACCACCCTGATTCTCCAGCCGAGAAATCCCCAACACCAGCTTACAGAGCTCCTGTAGGCCTAGTATCTGTAACAACTAAAACAAAGTGTACATAATGGTTAGTCTAAGCTACACGGTGACATGCTTTTATAACAGGTGTCCGTGTTTTCTTCTGAAATTCTGTGAAACCTAAATGCTGACCAAAACTTCTTCAGACTGCTGTTCTAGGTAGTATATTGAATCAGTTTGTTTTCAAAAGTTGCGTGATGTTTGAAGGAATCATGACAATAAAGGTTAAATCTGTATGAACTGTTTTGTGTGCTTTCAATGTTTGATATGTAACATAACAAGTAACAAACATGACAGATTAACAGTAAGCAATGTAAGATAGAGGGAACAGTATTTTATTGTACTTTAATCCTTACTCATTTATATTACAATAGTAACAGACTACTTATATGCATAAAATAACTCACTGCTCTATTCCCCTTAGACATCAAGGCTCATAATTAATTTCCCACCTGTACAGTTGCAGAGAAAACATGCTGGCTGAGCTTGTATGTTACTGGTGTAAGGGGAATAGCTGAGTAATGTTACGTACGTTACTTGTAATCAATTACATTTATATACGTAGCTTTCCATTAGCCAGTACATAAACACACTACAGGGTAGTACCATTAGCATAGCGCTAGCCAGTTAGCCAGAGTTCAAACATATATAAAGATATAAAAACACATTAAATAAACTTACCATTCAGAAATATCCTGTTCTCTCCTTTGGTTCTCTGATGTGTTCTGGGGCCTCTTCGTTGTCAGTGTCTGACTCTGGCTCAAACATATAAGGTTACAATAGTATGTGTTTACCGGCAACCATACCCGTGCTCGTGCTGATCTGTTGTCATGGCAGCCTGATGCAGAACTCAGATCAGCAGGGTGGGCGGAAGCAGGGCGGAAGAGGGGGGTGGAATGAGCAGCAGCCGGCAGCAGCTCATTTGCATTTAAAGGGACAGACACTAAAACTGACCGTCTGAGCACAGAGCGCTAAAAACGGTACAGAGAGGGCTGACGTGCTTGATCCGTGAGGAATTTTGACCAAAGGATTTCACAGACATGTCATTAAGGTACCTGGGACATGTGTGAACTGGTGAAAAAGGGGCATAATAGTTCTCCTTTAAGGGCTGTAAGAAAACAACCAAACGGCTAATAAAGCAATGACAAGGAGGTCACGTCAGTAGAGTCATTATATACATTTCAACACAGACTGAAAAAAATCTTTTCAGACCTCAACACCCCCATTACATGTAAGAAAACACACAAACAAACAAAACTAGCTTAAAGTCAGTGTAAAGGTAATTCTGAGATTTCTTTCAAAATACATTAAATATGTTGTAAAATAGTTGCTGAAAACGTGAAAAGACTTTGAACGATATATTAGTGAAATGTGGAGTTAGAGGTTCAAACCAGGTGGCTCGATGACACGCTGAGGCCACCCTGAGCATACCCCTGCACCCCGAGCAGAGAGAGAGAGATTCATTCATCTCGCTCAGAGTGTTTCAAAGTTAGTCATGTCATTTTCTGAACTCATCTGACACGTTTCAGTCGCTTCAAAATTGCTGCTCAGCGGACACGCCCCCACAGTCCTGGAGCTGAGAATTAATTTTTACCTGATTTTAACACCTAATTTCATAAACTTGTTGATATTTTTAATCATTCAAATTGGATGGTTGGATGGTTAATAACACTTTCTTCTTTGGTCTGACAAACTCAGAACACATTTATTCTGACTTTACATGGACTTTAAAGCTTAAAATTGGAGTAGCAAGAAGTGTTTGGATTTGACTTACCATATCATCTGTACATAAATATCCAGCCACTCGAATGTCTCAAACCAAAATGAGCATCACGTAATTACTATATAATAATCTTTTATGATTCAGACCTACTTGATATGTATTGGGTGCAGTGACAATACAACCACAGCTGAGAGAAGGCCAATCTATATCATTTCTACTAAACAGAACCAACATGCTGTATGTCACAGCAACTACACAGTCATCAACAAGGAACTAATGCAGGAGAAGTGCAGGAGATAGGAGTAGGAGTGACAGTGCTCGGACTCTGGCGAGGCATATAACCCATCATTGTTCATAACAATGCAGCACAGTGATGATACAGGCATTTTGTAGAGGATACAAGTGTATATAATGCGGATCTAGCAGTCTGTTTGACTCTGTAACAGATTCTAGTCTGCTGTATAGTTCATAACCACAGAATTGTAATATTAGGTTCATGATCAAAGAAAGTTTTTATCATGTCGACTGTAGGAGCCATTTGTGTGTATGTTTTGTTTTGACCACTGGGGGGAGTTTGGGTTTGTGTCAGTGATTGCAGATGGGCACCAGGTGTGTGTATATAGATCATTTTAGGTTGTTTTTGGGTAGTAGGTGAAGGGATCACACGATTTTTACCGTTTAGCCATCGTTAAGCCATCATTTAATTACCGTTTATCCACGTTTAACCACCGTCTAGCCATCATTTAGTTACCGTTAAGCCACGTTTATCCACCGTTAGCCACAAGACAAGAATTATCACCATATACCTCATGTGTAAGTACCAGTATTCATGTGCAACCCTTCAATAAACGTCAACAAAGAAACCTAAGCCACATCTCATTCTTGTTTGATGGGAAAAACGTGTCAAGAAATCCGCCTCTCACCTACCCAGTGACTGAATTGGACAGTCGCTACATCGACACTCTCCCTCTCTCTCTGCTGCAAGTCTGCCTTCAGTCCGTTCACTGAAGATTCAAATTTACAACACTGCCATCTTCTTTAGTAACAAATTGCTCAATATTATTATCCAGGGGCAAAAGAAGAAATCTTTGGAGCTACAAGTCAGAATGCTTGGACTGACGGACAGTAGTAATGTCAGCATACGTATTTAAAAAAGAAAAGGGAAACCATCATCACATTTCTGGTTGTTCATAGAGATGAGGTGAAGTATATGGTATATTGCAGCATGACTAAGCAACAGCCTATACATACAGTTTTTATCTGTGCTGCTTTACTGTCATTTCACAGCTCCAAACCTGTGATATTCCCAAGTCAATATAGAAAATAGGGATGCACCGATATGAAAATTTTGGCCGATACCGATATTAATATTGCTGTTATGGCTGATAACCGATATTTACCGATATCGCTATATGTTAAAAAATAAAGTTTCTGAGATGATAAAATTTTGTACAGACTGAAAATCATGCAAACTGAATTTTTGAATGTCTTCCTTTATTTTCAAAACATGTTTTACTTCCAAATAACAAAGTTACAGGGCTACCATAAAACACAAGTAACCAACAGTGTTACTTTTTATGTTGTTCGTTATTGACCTGGCTTTTGCGCTGTCCTTGGCAAATTTCTTGGTTTGGTCGAGTACTTGCTGTATTGAGCTCCCAACCGTGGCTGCTGCTGCTTTCATTTTTGCCTGCTGGCTAACGTTAGCAGCAGCGTTAGCTTCCTGCCATTGTTTGTGTACTTCTGGGTGGCGGTTTTTCAAATGACATCAAATTTGTGGTGTTGAATGACTTGACGCGCATCCTCCTCGCATTACCTTGACTTTGTAAGTGTTGCATGCTGCTTTTCGAGTATCTTCTTTCGACACCGTGAACTGCGCACTGTCACATGCCCAAACAAATACCTCATGGCCAAATCCCCTTCCCCCTTCCTCTCCCAACACACATACACAAACAGTAACTAGACGGATATAAACATCGGTTGTTAATATCGGCCCAGTTTTACTCATGGGACCGATGCCAATATGTGAAAAAATTACAAACATCGGCCGATACCGATATTAATGCCGATATATCGTGCATCCGTAATATAAAACGAACTATCAACTAACACTGAGTGCAAGCACTGTTTCTTCTTACTCATAATTTAAAAGGGCTTTCAGAACAGCACTCACATGATGATGTTCAACATGCAAATTATATAGCTGTCTTTTGTTGTATCTTTCTTCTAGCTTGGCGAACTGACTGGCACAAGAGTCACATGGCAGTAATCAGTAGCATGAAGTTTGACAGCCTCCTGAAGATGTGTCCTGATTTCCATGACTCTAAGAGCCACATGGCAGCATTTGTCCTGACAAGAGGTAAGCGCCTTATATATGTTAAAAAATATATAATATAAACATTTATTTTTCATCAGTATTGCTGTATTTATACACTTAATGGAGTGTTTTTTTCTGTAAGGGTCTAAAACTTCCACTGTTGTTAAATATGCCTTATGCCCTTCACACATCCAGCTAGTGGTTGCTATTATGTTGTTATGTTTGATTTCCTCCATTAGAAGTGTTGGATACAAGGGGTCATCCATGTGAGCAGTACAAGGTGGCGGCGTTGGGAGCTGGCCATTCCAGCTGCAGGCAGTGGCTTTGCTACAATGGGACGATGGTCCATGACTGCCATGCCATTGTCATTGCCAGACGGGCTCTGCTAAGGTACAGAACCACCTCATGCAAAATTCAATTCAAGTTGGAGAGTAAGCTGAGTTTCCTAATTTATCACATTAAAAGTTTGGAATCACCTGTTAGGAGGTAGAGCGGGTCGTCCACTAATCAGATGATCAGATACCCTTCTATTTCAATTTTTAAAGTAGGCTACAAATATGTTTGCTAAAGCCATTAGCTTATTATTGTTGCAGTAGTCTGTAACATGGAGCAGTTTCTGTTAATTCCAATTTCTTTTACTATTGGTGATACCTCATATTCTTATTTAACTGCTCTTTAATTGTCAGTCAGGTTGAACTGTTGGACAGCATTTTGTCCATTATTTTTTTGTCCAACTCTTATTATATAATAACGTGTTTGTTAAGAGGACTTTGTACAACGTAACAGCACAAAAGAACCATCCAAAAGTATACAGTGTAGTCCTCTCAGCCTCTGGCTATACAGAATCAAGCTGTTGTTGCAAGTGATTCCAAACTTTTGAACAGCAGGCTACATTTCTTAATAAGATTTGAAAATAGGGAATGAATTCATCATGACTTTTCATCAGTTATTACAGTGGGCAGCCTAGATCAACCCGCTCTGTCATGTACTACTGATGGTGCTTTTGGCGCATCAAAGTGCTGATGTGCCTCAGTGAGAATGGTATTTTCTGGCTTGTGTTCAGGTTTCTGTACAAACAGCTTTTGCTGTTCTTTGATGCTGTTCCAGAGGCCAAGGAGAAGTGCATTTTCGAGAGTAGTGCAGACAGCCACCAGCTTCGGCTCAAACCCAAAATCCGTCTGCATCTTTACACCAATCAGTGTCCTGAAGGAGCAGCTGAAAACTTCCACTTAAAGTACAGCTGTGTGTGCGTGTGTGTGTGAGAAATGCTCTTGGAGTTATTACATTATAATTTGAAACAAAACTTTTGTACATGAGTTTTAATATCTATGGTTTACGTTTCACAAGAAGTGAAGAATTTCTGATACAGTAAAGCACAGTACAGTATTGTGCTAAAGTAAAATACATGGTTATGTCCTGTTTAGGGACTCTGTGAAGAGCATGTGGACGTCTGTGAAACTGCAGTATCATGCTAAAGGCCTGCTGGTCCCTGTAGCCTACCTTGACCCAAGTCTGTGGGCTGCCAAAGTCTGCTGCATGTCTGCTAGTGACAAGTTGTCTTGCTGGACTGTCACTGGGGTTCAGGGTGCATTACTGAGCCACTTCATCCAGCCACTCTACATCACCAGCATGGTGCTAGGTAAAGAGCTTCAAAGCAATCAATCGACAATTGGGGAAATCCGTTTAAATAACTCCCCATTAGACCATGTATCATTTCATCATTAGTGACATTAGCTTCATATTTAGCATGTCAGTTTTCTCAAATAATAAACTCTCAGCGAGAAAGTTCCCAAAATGCCAATTTTTTTTCTTTTTAATTCAGGACACACGTTATCTCAAATGAGTAAACCAAAGCTCTGAAAGTAACTAATGTTACATGGATTCATTTTTGATTATTGTGTTTATTTAGGGAGCCAGAGGCTTTTGAATAGGGAAATGGCTGATATCACTAACAAGCGACTGGGTGATGGGTTGGAGGCCTTTCTGCCGCCATTCTACACAAAACACGACATCTTTTTTGTTCGTGGCAACTACGTGGGGCCTCCTGGGGTGTCCCCGCCGCACAACAATCTCAGCATCAATTGGTGCCTCGGAGACAAGGACATCGAAGTTCTGGACAGTAGCATGGGCTATGTTATTGACGGGTAAGATGCAGATGCATTGTACAAGAAATTGTGGTCTTTTCACAAACTGCATGATGTTGAAATTTCACTGATTTTACAAAGTGAATACACTGTGCAGTAATTTGTCCCTGTATCAAAAATGTTGGACCAGTATGATGTCCTGTACTGTAGCAGACAGTCTTGACCAGACTAAAGCTTCACCTCATTTGCACTCCTCCTGCAGCCAGTTCCAGCAATAGAGTAGAACTGCTGGCAGAGCCTGATACAGTTTGCTTATTTGACAGTCTGAAAAAAACAAGGCCTGGGGCTTCTGCCATCTCGTGGTTTTAGAGCTGCAGACAACTGCTGATGACCAGTAGCTAGAGTGTGACACAGACGTGGCTCTCACTGGAAGCTGCATTGTCCTTGAGTAGAGATTACAGCTAAAAATAGATTTGAGATCCTGCTTGGTGCTCGCTCAGCTTCTGTTCTGCAGCCTGAACTATTAATTTTAGGCAGCACTGTGTCAGGTTGTGCACTGCAGCATGTTCCAAACAATAAACTATGAACAGACAAAGAAAAATAAGTTATTGAAAAAAGAAGAGAAAACATTTAAGGCTAAGAATACAGGATAAAAAGTGTGCAGGGGGAGATGAAGAGGAATTAAAAGGATGGCAAGCATCTCCTGAAAAAAAACTCCCAAATGATAGTGTGAAAACAAAAGGAGATCACATGAGACTACTTTAATTTAGTGATGTAGAAGCTGAATGCTAATTATTCCTAACTTCTCTTCGCTATGGTTTTCACCACTGAAGCAATTAATTGTTTCCTAAAAACCTTGGCTTGCACCCAAATCTCTGGAGTTCTGCCAAGACAAATCCATTATATGTGGAATGTATTAGTAATAAATAACAACAGAAGCTTTGTGTGGGGTGAGGAATACAATAAGCAAGTGATTTTGACTAAAAATCATTTCATCACCCTGCACAGCTGTCTGCTTCTATTAATGTTGTTGTACTTAATACATCCCCCAAAACTTTATCTGTAAAAGACACTGGGCTTCCCACTACTGGTCAGATTCCCAGGGGTCCGCTCCAGGGTTTCCCCCAGGAAGTTGCTTAGCAGTATCGGTAAGTGCTGCCTGTGGGAAACCCTGCCTTCTCTCACTCAGCCAAACCACACTTAACATTTATGCTGTAACAGCACAGAAGAATCGTTTTTATGTTCCACACAGCAGAGCTCCTGAAGCAGAGACTGCATCCTCCAAAATAATTTTGAGGTGAAAACATTGTAAAGAGTGAGTCTCTAAATGCAGTGCATAAATGAACACACATTTGGCAGCTTCTTTGTGATTCATTTGTGTGTGTGCGTGCATGTGTGTCTGTGTTTTCAAATGAAGGTTCCTTTTTAAAATTTAAAAAGTAGTTTTCCTTCAATATTTGACATAGTACATTTTAAATACACTAATATGTTTTTCCCAGCTCTCCCACTGTGAGTGGACCTGGCTTCTCCAGCAGACTTTGCAAGAGAGCCCTCTACAGTTATTTCCTCCAAGTTGCACAGCTGGCTGGGCTCAGCTATCTGATGGATCTTTCCACCTACCACAGTGTCAAGGTGTGTGTTGAGATATAACATTTAACATGTACATGAAGGCTCAGTGCTCAATCCCAGAACTGTGCTATAGTAAAATGTCAGGTGTGGTTATCAATGTGCATTTTGGTTTCTAACGTGTTGCCATTTGTACACAGTTGTGATGCAGGTATTGGTCATGGTTTGTTGTTTTATAGGTGGAAGCCATCGTCTACCAGACAGTCAAAGATCTGGTCAAGCAGCAGTTTCAGAGCAACCATGCAGGTCCCTGGAATTCAAAAAAGCTGGTGGACTGCTTTAACACTTGAATGTGCTCCCAGTAACGGAACCATACCACGGGACCATGTGGAAGTTTATTGGGGTTCATCCTGAGATTCTGTTGTTTGTTGTTTTGTGTTCTTCACTAATTAGCCTTAACAGTAATTCTTGTTGTGTTTTACATATAATATTGTTCTCAGTTTGTGGAGGTGTTGAGAAAAATAAAAGAGACCTCACTGTTGTGCACCTGTGAAGTAGTCCATTTTAATGAGTTGTGGGTGGAAAATCATTGGTTAAAGGCTAACATGTTGTTTGCCCTTTCAAGTAGCATTAAGCAACAATTTCACCTGGTTGATTTGTAGCTAAAAGTTTATACTAGTCAACTAACAACAAAGCAATTTGTGTTGATGTACCAACCAAGTAATACCACCACTCATGGGTATGGAGAGGGTGTTATGAAAAAGTAATTATTTTGTATTACACAATTTGTATTCACACAAATCACAATTTCACAAATAAGTACTCTGAAATGTAATTCATTCATTTTTTTCTGGTTGTTACATCCACACAGTCCAGTATGAGGAGAAATTCATGCAGCATGGATTTCAGTTATTCAATTCACTTATTCACATATGGGGTCAAATCGTAACAAAAGTTTTCTTATGACACTTTGCATACAGAGCAGATCTAGACTGAACTTTCTAATATTATTTACAGAGACCAACAATTCCCAGAAGGAACAAGCACTTGGTGACAATGCTCCTGATCAATCCCAATCAGCCTCTGCAGTATATTTAAAAAATGTGTATTGACTATTTTAGGCCATTGCAAAGGTGTCAATTGACAAGAAAAGGAGTTGCAGTCACACTCAAAGGTGTGTTCATGGTAATCATGTGATGGGATGATTGCAGAATAATTATTGGGTTGAACCTGAAGTACACATTTTTTGGCAGAAATAGAAGAACACAGGGAGATTTGCATCATCTTAAATTTTATTAATTTTTCATACAAACTGTGTGGTACCATGGTTCATTGTCACCATGGCTCCACTCACCAGTTGCTTAGCAACCAACTCCTCCTTGGAATCGATGCAACTACTCATGTCCACATAATTACAGGCTCTTTGACAATATTTAGCGAAAACAAAAAACAATAGAATGGCGTGATGAAATAATCTAATGAAATCAGAATACAATGGTGCTTCACTGTTACTTTCAGTATGCTGCATGGATTACATATCTCTTTGGCTTACATAGAATACACTGTGTTAAGTAGTGCTGTGTCCATTTTGAAGCTTTTCATGACAGTTTCTAGGATTTGCATGCCTGCATGTGAATGTATACAAATGCAAATGTACAGTATGTCAAATGTGTGTTTTATTTTTCTTCTTGCTCACTAAGCAAGTGACTCCTCCAGCCAGGGGTCCTGTGGGATGGCAGAGCTCCTGTACCTGAGGGGCTTCTCTGAGCACGAGGAAGAACCAAAGAATCCACAAAAAGGCCTGCAAGATAATTCAATGTTTGTCATCACCTTGGAGGCATGAAAAACATGGGGTTTGAGAATAGATGCTTTGGGTTAAATTTAAATTAAGACCTTTTAAGAAATAACAATTATGTCCTTGCAGTTGTGTTTAAACCGGCTTAATTACAAAGGCTGCCATGTAATTTAACATCAGTGCAGTGTCATTAATGTATACAGTGACCTTCACTGTGGTTCTAGCAGCCAAGAGACTGATGTCTGACTAAATATGTGCTCATCATTTCATAAAAGAGAGGTGGAATCTCAAGATGAATTACAACTTTTAATTGCATCCTTAAATGTCTTAAATAATAGGATAATAGGATTAAGGAATTTATGAAGAGTTTAATGTCAAAAGAAGGAGTAAGTGTGTACTAAAATTAAAACTGTTGACTGACCTGTAGTTATGGATTTAGTAAGGATGTGGGCTACTTTGGAAGCACTGTGCTATGTTTCCTCACCCAGATTTGGCCTCCTGCAGGATGAGTCTCTCTGGCTGGAGTTGGAGGAAGCTGATGTGCTATCTGTGGAGCTGGACTTGACGGAGTGGACCGATGGTACTGATGGTCTTGGAGGATTTAATTTGGGTTTAGCCATGACTCCAACTGATGCTGAGTTGCTCCACTCTGGATGACAATGCCAAACACAGGTAACAGAAATGAAGCCCAGAATTGTCTGTATTTAATCAAGTAACCTCACAAGCAAGGACTATGTGTAACAACACAGTGACAATGCAAACCAATACACAGAAGATGCAGCTCTTCATAACTAGTGAGCTAAAGCTTTTGCATAGTACCAGTTTATAGATCACATGTACACTCAATTATTATTATTATTTATTTAATTTTTTTAAAGATGTTTTTTGGCCTTTTCAAGCTTTTTTTTAATTTTTGACAGAGACAGCTGAAGAGTGACAGGAATGTGTGGAGAGAGAGATGGGGAATGACATGCAGCAAAGAGCCACAGGTCGGGTTCGAACCCTGGGCCACTGCTGAGCCTTCGTACATGGGGCGGATGCTCTACCAACTGAGCTAATCGACAGCCCTCATTTATTAAATTTAAAGAGACTATCTTAAGTGATTTGATGAAGTCAATTCAAAGTTTGTATGGCTGTTATACCAGAATGCTCTTCAAGTCGGAAACGTCCAACGCAGAGGTGAATCCTCCACTGTTTCCTGACATTTTCCTTCATCAGACAGTGGAAGACAAAAATGAAAAGTCCTGAAATACATACAGAAGTGAGATTTGGTCATGACCTTTGAAGGACGAGGAAAAATGGCTATTATGTCTGTCAGCAGCTGTTTTTAATGTACACTTGAGCAAGGCATTTCTGTCCCAGAACTAAAAAGTTGAGGCCCTTTTGTTGCGTCACTCAGATAATAAAAAGAAAGTAATATAAGAGGCCAGCTGATGTAAAGGCAGTCAATATTTGCATCAGTCAGCCTCTGTTTGATTATTCTTTTTTATCTGAGAGTTTTGTGATCTTTTCTTCATTTGAGCTGTGAAGTATGAGGTTAAAGAAAGCTGCATGTTTGGTTAGCAAACCTTCATTCAACACACAACGGCACACACAATGGATCTAATGCAAGACACAAAATAAGAAGAAGAGACTACAAGACTACCTCTCTTATTGCAAATGCAGAAATAATTTGTGTTAAATTGTTCATTTCAACTGTTTGAAGGAGGTGCACGCTCGTCATGTTTTATAATTAGCACAATGAACACCCTCTTATGGTTTGACATGAATTTGGAACTAAAACTATAGAACTATGTTTTTAAAAGCCATCCAGGACGTACACAGGAGACGGTCCAGGGGATTTAACAGTTATGGAGATGGGTCAGAAAATATTAGCCTGTATTGAAGAGGATGTACTACCTGAACATAAACTGTATAAAACCCTGCAGCAGCCTAACTGGATCAGTTGCCAGGTCAAAATAGTCTCATTAAATTGGTAAGCCAAATTTAATAACAAATCTGTTCCCAGGAGTGGTGAGACATTCAGTATATTATCCACATGGCTCTCTGTAATGATCTGACCTTGCAGGCTGTTGAGTACAGAGAAAAGGTACAGCAGAACTATTTTGGCTGGTCCCCAGGTAAAGAAGCCAACAGTCCACGTTAGTCCTAGTAACAAGGTGAGACTGGCAACTCCCTTCAGGTCATGCATCAGTCCGCTGCGGGTCCCAGCCGGACTGTTGACTCGCATGTGGTGAATCTGGATCAGAACCACTGCAAAAACCTAAAAGGAGATGCATAAGATGGCACAAAACAATAACAAAAGAAGACAAGTATGCAATGGAGGATTTACTGTAAAGTGAGTCATGCCAGGTGACATGGGCTAAAAAGCCTGATTTGTTTGTTGATGTTAGATTTATTTTGGCATTCAAGTATTGCAAAATGAAGTGCTGTCTATTTAAAAAGTGTTGAAGATAAACTGTCAACTGTGTAACAATTAGAAAGGTGATAGGAGAATACTGTGATACATTAAGCAGTAAAATATGGGCAGAGTTTATTGTTTGGATGAAATGAAAGGAAATGAAATGTTCAAATTATTTACCGCAATGTTGAGGAGAAAGACCAACACTGCATAAGCAACCACAGACACATAAAATGTCACATCATCCTGGAGCCAACAGCTGAGGGATTAAATGTTGGAGAAAAGAATAGAGAGGAGGGAGTGAGTCGGGGAGAGAGTGAGGAATGGAGGAAAAGAGGGGAAGTACAGTGGTCATTGTGTTTATCGCAGTACATAAATATATAGTGGGCATTACAGTATGAAAGATATGAACGAAACATGGTTGTGCTACATGAGATGAAGTAAAATATCTAAGACTTCTTCTAAGCACACAAAGTTTACTTCCTTCACAGTTTTTCCTTTCGTAGGTGTGCCATATCAAACAGCATGATTATTCACAGGTGTGCCTTGGACTGGTCACAATAAATTAAAA
The DNA here is from genome assembly GCA_033000465.1 of Sciaenops ocellatus. Lineage (NCBI taxonomy): Eukaryota > Metazoa > Chordata > Actinopteri > Sciaenidae > Sciaenops > Sciaenops ocellatus. The sequence continues at coordinate 1,318,489 of CP136870.1, forward strand.
AAAAAAAATCACATAAGGCTACAGATACAAGTGATCCGAGTTATCCCTGGAGGGCAAAGTCAAGACCCACCCAACTCTGCCTCCGATTGGCTAGTACTCATTGCCCTTGTTGCAATATAAGGGTACGGCAGAGTGGCCTTTTATTATCATGGCTTTTTTTTTTATTTTAAAATTCTCTCAGTCTAGCTGATTGAAATCTCCCATGTTTCAAATCTGCATCATAAAATGAAAAATGAAGCCAAAACTCACAAGTTGTCAGAGTTGTCCGAGTCCAATGGCTCGATGCTAGACTGAGCGTAGAGGTGACTGCCATAGGCCTCTCTGTTCACAATGAGCACCAGGATGCAAATCACCAGAGGAATCCCTGAAGGACATGTTAAATGCTCATCATGTCGTAGCCTTGAAGAGTAATTATGACAAGTGACTTGTTTGAATGTTTTGAAAGTGTTGTCCTATTGTCCTACTCTCAAAATGCTGTGATCTTCATTCAGTGTATACAGTCTCAGTATTAATAGTTTTAATAAATTTTTATTTAAAAAAAAAAATGTATTTTTACTTTTATATAGTTTTCTATTTGTAAAGATCTTAGCACAGGTTTCATTTCTCCGAACATGTTTAATTTCTTCTTTGCACATGTCGAATTACCATACACATATTTAACTTATTTGCACAGGTTTATTTAAATGCAGATTCAGCTCATAGGATAACTTTAGTATATGCTTACTGTCGTACAGGTTCATTTTAATGTATGTTTGTTTTAGTATAGGTTAATCCTAATGCATGCTTTCCGTCTGTCCATCCGTCCGTCTGACCGACAGACTGACCGACACTGTTTAGGCCTGAGAGTCAGTCAGTGGAACATATGACTCACCCCATCCCAGAGCACAGAACTTGAGGATGTAAGAGGGCACATAGACGTTGAACACTTTGACAAGTGCAAAATACATGTTAATGGCCTCCAATCCCATCCAGGTGAATGATGCCAGGAGGAAGTAGTGCAGCGCACATGCTACAGCCACACAGAGGCCGTATAGGCCCCAGGAGGACAGCCAGGAGTTGACCAAAAACAGCAGGTTCAAGCCCAGCAGCGCCAGGGAGAGGTTGATAAGGATCTGAGAGGGGTAGTCTCGACGAAGCTTTCTGAGACAGAGATAAAACATGGAGGAAGAAAATGACAGGTAAAACAAAATAAAACATACACAACTCTAAATATACACAGATAAGTACCAAGAAAAACATACTTTCCAGAAACACCAGCCTTGGTCTATAAAAGTTTTAAGTATTTCTCAATGGACCCAATAGTTTGACACCACAACATGGTGTTCATTTATATTAGTGTTGACATGACCTTTAAAGCTACCAACAGGTTACCAGCCTGCATGTAAACACAGTCAGTGTATGACAGAAGAAAACATATTTAAAATAATAACTGTGACTGTAGTCTCACTCGAAAGCTGTGTAAGTGAGAACAGTGATTCCCAAGAACAGTGATGAGACTCCACAACCAACATAGGTGATAATGGTCAGGATCTGCCCATTAGCCGGGTCCACCTGAGTCCTGGAGACATCCTAGACACACACACACACACACACACACAAACACAAACACAAACACAGTTAGTGTATCTCTCTTCTTACAGGAACTGCTCCTGTCCCTATTACCACGTATAAACTAGCACAAAAAGCTGCATCTTTCTATTTCCTCAGTGCAACACTCACATTAATAGTAGGCGGTAGGCAAACTGAGCTTGTTTCAACTGTCAAATGTCAAGTTGTTTAGTGCCCCCATTGCAATGCAGTGCAATACTACTGTCGTAAATAATAAAAGACAGCTGTACACATGTATTTGATATGATTACATTGCAGCCTGGCTAACAAACTGAGCTAACATTAGCTAACAGCAGGGAGTCGTTCATTCACTGGATAAAAACACTCTACAATGCACCCACAGCCACTGTCACCACACACATCACAGGTTCACACTTCACAGAGGCAAAAGACAGGGATGTCCGCTCTCTCCATTACTTTTTGCCATTTGTATTGAACCACTCGCCTGTGCCATCGGCCAAAAGCATAAAATAAAATGAATCCACGCTGCCAGTATAGAACACAAAATTAATTTATATGCCAATGACATCCTACTCTATCTTCAAGATCCACCAAACTCACTACAGGAAGTAATAAATCTAATTCTTTCTCAGTTTTTCACAAATCTCAGACTACACTATAAACTGGTCCATATCAACTATTTTACCTGTCACAGTTACTTCATGGAACACTCCAACCTAAGATTCACTTTTGGCAGTATCAGATATCTGGGTGTTAACATCTCCTCCAGGCTGTCAGAGTTAACTCAATTTCAATTTCATCCCAACATTAGAAAAAATTAGCAATGACCTAAAATGATGTTCTCTTTAAATGGACGATTAGCAAAGACAAAGATAAACGTTCTGCCACAGATCATCTACCTTTTTTCAATGATCCCACTAAAACCATCAGCCAAATGGTTCAACTCACTGAACTCTGTCATCTTAAAGTTCTACTGGAAAAAAACACACAAAATCAGCCTTTCAACTCTACAGAAAGATAAACTCAAGGGTGGACTTTTCAACTACTATCTAGCAAACCAATTACAATATCTTGTTAAATGCATCCACTCTAACCCGGCCCATACACCATGGATTAAACTAGAACAAGCAGAATGTAAGAACATAAAAAACCCACAACTGCTTCAAAACCCACTCATCTCCTCCCTGACAGCCTGGTGGAAAAAACTTGAGATCAGCAAATCACAATTGACTCCTTGCATGTACACACCTCTCTGGCACAATCCAGATTTTCAGCTCAATAAATCTCCAAATTACTTTACCACATGGGAACAAAAAGGAATCACACATCTCCACCATCTATTCCAGAATGATTCATCCTTGTGTCCTGTCCGTCTCTGTCATGTACCATTGTATTTCTCTCTGTATCTGTCCTATGTCCTACTGTAATCACCTTATCGCACAAATTTAAAAAAAAGTTGACAACAGCTACATTTTCCAGCAGTTTACTTTACTGTCCATCCAGAAACTCTGTAACTCTACATGACCCTTAGTTATCATGTATTACATAAACTGCATGTGTTTATTTTAATACTATAGACTATATAATGTGTATTTGCTATCTGTAAAAATAGAGAACAGGGGAAACAATTATTATTATTTTATTTCAAAAATAATAAATTTGTCAACTTTGCTAGACAGTAGTTCATTTTTTTTATATGTTGTTCTTTGAGCACCCTCTGCTGGTAAACTCTACTCTCCACCACTATAACCCAAATGTGCTTTCCAGGAAAAGGAACTATAACAGAAATATACAGTACAAACCAGAAGAACTCCAAAGTGTGTGAGATGATCACACAGGCACGTTGTGTAGTCATAGCTGCTGTTGTATTTTCTGCAGCCATAGTCATCCCACCCTCCATGTCCATCTAGATGATGACACAAACATTCAGTTGAACCAATATCTATAAAAATGGAGTAGAGAATTGATCAGTTAAATGATGACCTACTGTTTTTATTGAAGTTCCAGTACACACACTGTACGTCCTTGAAAAGCTTTAACACAGAAGAAAATGTTTGTTGACCAAAGGCATTACTAACTCACTCACACACTATGTTGACAGCAGTGTAAGCAGCGGTTAGCCATATTTTTAGAGGACAATTTATCCTACTGTATTGGGTATAAGATGGTGAAGTGTGACTTTGACGTTGTCATCTAGATCTTTGATTGGAGAGCTGGCATTGGTCACACTGGCTGACACCACAAATGTGTTGAGGGTCTGCCCCTTTTGGTTGCTCTGAAAATAATAACAAAATGTCCATGAAAGTATACATAAAACACTGGTGTTTCAACAGTGGTCAGATAGAACTACACGTTTTTCCGTTTTCTTGAAGAGAAAGAAGTTACGTAAAATAGTACCCTGAAGAGCATCGGCATGCCAAAGAATTGAAACATAATTCTCGGTGGGCTCTGGTTCAAGCTGTGCTGTGGGAAGCTATTCTGCAGGACAGACGGCAGGGAGATGAAAGCCACTGTGCTGTTGAAGGGATACCTGTTGATGAAAATCTACAGCATAAAGAGAAAAGTATTAACTCCCTTTTGAGCTCAGAAGTAAAAAGTTAAGCAGTGTCACTATACGACTCATTTCAAGTTAATAAACATTAAAAGTGTTAACTATCAGTGACTGGACTCTCCGTCATTATAAACTCATACTGTATTTAAACTCAAATAAGTTCAGTTCAAGTTTTAAAAGGTCTAACTATTGGAAATGTGTCCAAAATGATATAGAAAACAAAAGTCTAACACCAGCCTTGACTTAATGACTTTCTTGAGTGAGACTTTTTTCTTTATATTTCTTACTTATGAGTCATTTATCATCGACTTTCTGTATAAGAGCTATGACAAGTGAATTTCCCCAGTGTGGGATAATTAAAGTCTATCTTATCTTATCTTAGTGTGGCTAGCTTAGTTTAGCTTAGCTTAGCTTAGCTTGTCTTATCTTAGCTTAGCTTATCTTAGCTTCTAAAACAGTTGCTTCAATACAGACTGGAACAAGATGATGCAGAACATATATGTTACTGACAGACAGTGCAGAACAAGATGATTTTTTATAAAATACTTACAACAGACCAAATAATGAGATATCATTTTTTTAAATCAGATTTTAACTTGAACTGAAAACAAACAAACAAATGATTTGTTAATTATTTATTTGTTCTTTGTAAGTCTAAGTCAGCAATGTCCAAAGTCCGGCCCGGGGGCCAATCACGGCCTGCAGTCAGATTTCATGCGGCCCAAAGCTTCATTTTTATAATATATTATTTATGGCCTGCTAGGATTGTCAGATACTGTATGACTGGTAAATTTGGCTTTTTTGGTTGACATAATGAAGCATTTGAATGCACTAAACGTAAACCTCCAAGGACATAACTGCTGATGTACCTGTAGATGTGACACAAAATACTACCGTCTCAATGATCAAGAGCAAGAGTGATATGTTTTCAACTTAGATGTTAACAGACTTTGCATTTCTCATAATAAAATGAACATGAGGTTCAGATTTGTATCAACTTCAACAAGTTTAACGTGTTCCATACAGTTTATTCTTTGTTATCTGACTCCAGATGTGAAAGAAAGGAAGAACTGGTTTTTAGATTTGTTCACGCCTGACTGGATTAGATTTGGTTACATTGTAATAATAAAAAAAAAAAGATAATTGTAACAATGAAAAAAAAGTTACAGAACAGTGCATTTGTATGTAACTTTTATTGGTGATTTTTTTCATTTTTAAAATGTTAGTATTGGCCCCGGGCATCTTCACATTGTCAAATCTGGCCCTCTTTAAAACAAGTTTGGACACCGCTGGTCTAAAGTGATGCATTAAATAGTGAGAGGCAGCATTTTTAGTCCAACTTTAAATGGTGTCTTAACTATTTGCTAATATAGCATCGCAGTATGGGTGACAATATGGCCTACACATTTTCACAGTATTATAAGGTATTTTTATCGATAACGTTACTTTTGTTTATATATGCAGAAACTACAATATAAACATGATTACATTATGATTGTGATAATATCATTTCATTTGATGTGATCAGGCTTATACAGTCCAGTTGATCAGAACATTTGTTGTTTGTTGTTAACTTTGCTAACCTCAGGCTTTGTGCCCGCACGGTCAGATGACACTCCGAATGTCAAACTGCCAAACTGTCCCGGAACTACATCCACCACTGAGATAGCAATGGCTGGAGCAACCAGGGTTGAGGAGCCCGTGTAGCCCACCATCCTGTCCCCGACTGCCTCTGTGATATTGAGGATACTGGAGAAGAATACAGGTAATCAGGTAATCAGAGGTCAAACAGAAAAGTCCCTTCATTTGGATTTTTGATTCAGGTTTCCATCCTTACATGTTAGTAAACGGCAACAGATTGCTGTCAGACTCCAATATGTCTGAGATGATATTGACCAGAGCTTGGCCCAGTTTTGGTGTGACCACACTGAGCTTGACAACGTCCTCCAGCTTGTTCAGGACCGTTACTAGCTCCTGGTAGTTCAGTGTGGAGTGGTCGCTTAGTAAACCCTCAATCATCTCCACCACGTCCAGAGCATTCTCTGGAGATAGATGATACAACTTGTCAAGTAATGTATGTGATCCAGATCCTTTATGGAATATGCCCTGACCTTTTTTTTGTTATGAGGATATCAATGTGAAAGAAGAAAACAGGAATCAACATTGCCAAGCAGCAAGTTTAAATTGGTGAGCAGCCACCACTAAAGAATTTAGATGATAAAATCACATGAAGAGCTTCATCCATTCTCCTCTCTTTAATTATGAGTTTCATATTCATTTATCCTATTTGCATACATCCATTTTAAATGTCATTATTATCTTTGGATCTTTTTAATCAGCAATTTGAGTGTGTATGATGTAATTATTTATAAGTTGACAACTGCAACATAAGAAAGACAAATGAAGTGAAAAGAGTTTGACAGACCGGCAGTAACTTTGACATGATCCAGGTCAGGGATGGTTTCCACCACTAGATAACAATCCTCCAGGTCTGGGACCATCCAGTGGGTAGTGAGGCACAGTTTACTGGTGAGAGGACAGGAGGAGGAGTATTTATTATTTATTTAGTTTTTTTTTTTTTACTTTACTACAGATCTTTCTTGAAGTTTGCAGTCCATCATTTTTGATGAAGCTTCCATAAAACAGAGCTTAGACAGCTGGGAGGCTGTTGATCCTGGGAATCACCCATCTATTAACTCAACTCATTAGTGACACTGACCGTCTGATTAATGATTTTATAGCACAGCCTTCTAGCTCATGAGCAGCCATCAATAAGTATTGTTACACTAAGTCAACACACAGAAAGAGTCCTGAACACAGCCATGTAAATATATACCAGCAGATGTAATCAATACTCAGATAGGACTGTGTTTATTCATGTGTTAAAGTTGACAAGCAGCTAAATACATGACTGCATGATTAACTGTCTGCAGTGACAGTAGTGTCAATGACAGGATAAAGTCACCTTATTTTAATATAAATGTAATAGTCTTGATGGTTGATGACAATTTTTGCACTTGTTGGTGTGGAAGAGTGAGTGAGTGAATGAGGGGGCTCCAGTTAGCTGAGTAGGTAGAGAGTGTGTCCCATGTACAAAGGCTCAGTCCTTAGCGTGGTGGTCCAGGGTTCGACTCCATTAAAAAAAAGCTTAAAAAACAATGAATGAATGAGTACTCACCAGTGTCGGGTGGCGTAGTGATTAGGGTTCCTTGGGCACGGCTGAGTTGCATTTTTCCCTCCAGAAGTGGTGGGCCACTCAAACAGGCCTTTCCTAGTCTGGCGGGTTTCTGCATTACAACTAATAATCACTAAAACAAGGTGAGAAGTACAAACTTTTTTTAACCTTTAAAAACTTAAACCCTAACACTTAAACAGTGAACCTGAATCCTACTCACATATGCGGCTTATCTGTATGTCCTGGGTTGCTATGGAGATGGAGCCATTGTTATAAGGCGTCAGCAGCAGGTCCTTTATCTGCTCTTTCATTTCCTGTGTGTCTGACAGCGACATTGTGACCTGAACCTGGAAAACACAGCTCTCTCTGCAGACCGTAAAACGAGTTATGAATGTGAATTAAGTGTTTCAAAAAGCTCCATACTGAGTGAACTGTCGTACAGTAAATATTTTCCAGAACAGATATATAATATTTGATGTGTGAACAAAAAAGATGAAATGACCCATAATGTCAAAAGTAAATACTTCTGATAAGCAGCTAATTTTTTCATCAGATTAATTTGTTCATGATTTAAGTGAAATTGTGTAGAGGTATATGACCCATACCTAGAAACTCTGGAAACGATCACCTGGAAAATAAAGTAAAATAAAATAAAACGTTAAAGTTAAACCAATTTAAAGAATTTTCAGCATTTCAGTCAAATAACAGCCTGAGTACAACAATATAAAGTCTGTTAATCCAGTGAAATAAATGCATCTTGCCACATTATTTTCATTCATTGTGTTAATTATTTTGAGGCTCGTACTGAACAATTTCACCCAACTTAAAGGGTCAGTGTGTAGGATTTAGTGACATCTAGTGATGTAGTTGCATTCAAAGCGTGAAGGTGAAACCATGGTAGCTGCCGAACAACACGGGAAAAAAACATGAAAGACGCTATCATGAGCAAGTGTTTGGTTTGTTAGTTCGGGCTACTGTAGAAAAATGGCATTTCAAAGTGGCCAACTCTGTGGACGAGGACCAGTGGCATCTGTAGATATAAAAGGCTAATTCTATTTTTATTTCTTTTTTTCAGGTGATTTATATTATACACAAATGAAAACATAGTTTATTTTTTACACTCACAACCAGTGGAGGGTGCATGAAGTTAGTGCATTTGGTCACTGGTCAAACACTTTTCAACTAACTAACAACAAGAAAGCAAATTAGCGTATTTCTTTAGGCATGTTGAATTCTGGCATCAGACTGCAGAATTCAAAATCAAACAACTTTATTGTGTGAGTTGTGAAAGATACCATATTTCATATGTAGCATGGATAAGAGATTAATTTTGTGACGTGAGAGCCCTTTATGTTTACTCACTCCTTTAGAGGTAGAGGTGGTTGATTGCTCGTAAGGATGATTTCTGAAAGTGAGATCACGTTGAAATCAGTGTGACATTTCTCAAATAGATGAGGAGCTGATATTTGTGTGGCAGCTACATCACATACTGTACCTTTGAACTTTGGGGAGCAACTGAAGGTCAAGCACCATCATCATGTCATCAGGTAGACTACAGTTGAGCTGTGGAGAGACACAGGCCACATATAAGACAAAGCCAAATCTGCGTTGTATTCCTAAAACTAAAATAGCTATGTTTTCTGTCAGACATACCCAGGTGGACAGAGTCTGTTCTGTGTCACACTCTCCTGTTATAGAAACATTCACCTCAACCTCAAAATACAGCTCTGCAGAGGAGAACAAAATAAACAATCCATAACTGTCTATAAGTAGTCAAATAAAATCCACAAATAATCCACACAACACTCTAATCCAGACCATTCCTCTGACTGGAAATTATCAGACTGACCAGAGAAATTTGCAGGGCTTGTTGAGAAGGTGGTGGCTGTGGAGGTCCTTATGGTGCTGCCAGTGGTGGTCATGGATGTCGGTGATGATGTTGTCGTTGTGACTTGAGTCCCATCTGTCACCACAAGAGGAGGAGTGATTGTGGTAGTGGAGAAACTTTCTGGAGACAGAGAAAAGATAATCAGGAATCAGAATTAGTATTTCTCTTTCATGTGCGCATGTGTCGGCGTTATCCAGGTTTGACAGGAGCTCTATCCCGGCTCTGACTTTTTATCCAGTTTTTAATTTTACCTGGACAGTACCAGCTGTCATGGCTGTATGTGTGGACTGCAACACTTCTTACTCACAGTTGAATAATGAGATCCACCGACTTGAGTCTGAGCTCCGAAAAAAGGGACCAGCTGATTGAGGGATTTGTCTCTGTTGCCGGTGCCCAGTCAAAACACATCTCATATATGCAGTCCTCAACTTTTGCCGCTCCATCAGCACCATCACCTCCTTCACCCATGTCTCCGGTGGTCTCGGATTCTGCGACCACCCTTCCCTGGCAGGTAACAATGCACATCGGCACTTTACCTTTACCTGCCCGCCTGGAGGAGCGTCCAGGTGAGGAGAGCAGCCTCTCATCGGACCGGGAGCTGGGCGTGGAGGCCGCGGGCACCACCAGGGCTGCTGCATTGGGCCTGGATGCCACAACGCCGTTGACAGCCTTCCAGACACCACCAGTTGATCCAGGGATCTACATCAGAAACGGGCCAAATGCTCCGGTTCACAGCTCCACGCCGAACCGAGCCAGTACCTCGACCCAGCCATCCTGGACTGAAGTGGTGCGACGCGGACACAGGAAGGTCTCGGCTGGTCTGCATCCACAACCTCCGTTGGCTATCTCCAACCGCTTCACCATCCTGCCGGAGGATGCTTCCGTCCATCCTGACGCTGCACCTGCTGTTTCCACCTCACCTGGCCCTGAAGTCACTCCGGCTACGTCTGCAGCGAGCCATGAAAAGGCTATTCGTCGTTCTACAGCAGTAAATGACCGCCGTAGGTTTCTGAAGGAAGCCGTAATCAGACGGTCTGGGGGTCTCCCTGGGTCTAAGCAGTCTCCTCGCCTCTGTCCACCTGCACAGACCCCCCGCGTAGCATCAACTAAGTGTCCTCAGCATCGTCCAGACAGCCCAGAAACGTTGGCCCCTCGCCCCCTCTTTCCCCCCACCACGCTGATCATTGGTGACTCTATAACCCGTTACCGGGACATTCGCTTCATCAGTGCAGCCACACACTGTTTTCCTGGAGCCACAGTTCCCAACAACACCTTCCCATGTGACTGACTCTTTACATATCTCACCCCCACACTGGATGCCCCCTCTTCCCCGACTGCTCATTCACAGCTTCCTGTTTCCCATGAGAGCTCCCCCTTCAGGTCCCTCCTGCCACATACACCCACATCTACTCACAGCCAGTTCTCCAGTCAGAATCACCAGGGGTGCGGTCGAATAGTCAAATTTGCTTAGGAACCTTCCTAACTGAGTGAAATGACCCGGAAGTATTAACGTATCCGCCGTGATAAGAGCTGTTCGAATTCTCAAACTGTTAAGGAAAGGAGCTTCAATGCTTCCTTTATTATCTCCTTTAGCATAGGATACACAAGACCATCCTTTACGAAAGGAAAGGAGGAAATGCCGTCCCACAATTCCTTGTGGCAGCGACAAAAAAATCGTGCACCGTTCAGTCATTCACAACCAGAAAACATTAAAGTATTTAAACAGTGTGATGCAGACTGCAGCAGAGGGAGCGTGTGAATATGAACATACGTGTTGACGTGATGTAAAAACTTTGATCATGAAGTGTGCTCTGTTGTTGACTGTGGAGCTGCGTTCACACACAGAGTAAAAACAGTTTGTAACTGTGACATCCAGCGTCCTGCAGATCATCATGAAGTTACCGTTCTGATTAATCATATATCTTTATCTTTATATGTTTCTATATGAGTGGACAGGAGGGTGAACGATCATACCAGTGTAACAAACACTTCATTTGACTTCTGTGACAGGTGGACAATATTCATTTATTATTTGAATTCTGACGTTGATAATGAAGTCACATTTTTCACCAAGTTGTCCACGTTTATATTTCCTGCATTAAAAACACAGTATGAACATACGGGGAGTATGTAGTAAGTATCTCAGATGCGCATTGTGCAGTCCATCTTCTGGACTTTGTAGTTTTACCACAGATCACGTCAATAACATTCGCCGTCGCATGATGACGTAGTCTAAGTGCAGTCGGATTCTCTGAACACTGCGGTCGTCTTCTTTTAACTTTTAACTTTTAACTCTAGATATATACACGTGTATATATCTAGAGTATCCTAACTCCTTATGAACTCTCCTTCACATCTTTCCTTGACCTCGTGATCTCGTCTATCGAGGTCAAGGAAAAGTGGTTAGGAAAGGATTTAGGAGCTAATTTTTTTGACTATTCGACCATACCCCAGGTCCCGTCAAAAAAGAATCAGAGTGCCCAGACTCCACAATAACATAACCATCTCATCTAAACATTGTGCACTGCAGCATAAGCCACAGAAGTTGAAAATAACTCTCTTGAACATTCGGACCCTGACCAATAAAACTTTCCTGGTGAACGACCTTATTGCAGAGCGCCACCTTGACTGCATATTTTTATCTGAAACCTGGCTGAATTCAGATGCGCCTGCTGTTCTTATCGAAACTGCTCCATTGAACTATGCTTTTAATTTTTCTTGTAGGCAGGGAAAGGGGGGAGGTGGTCTGGCCAACATTGCTTCTAAAGCTGTTGAGTACAGACAAGTCTCCTTTGATGTTTTTAACTCATTTGAATATCTTGCTTCTGTTTTTAAATGCCACTCACCCATACTTACAATCACTGTATATAGAGCACCAAATCATTGCCCCAACTTTCTAACAGAATTCTCAGAGCTTTTATCCATTCTTAACACAAACTATGATAAAATTCTTATTGTTGGTGATTTTAACTTGCATACTGACAACATAAACGACAAAAAGGCAACTGATTTTTTAAATCTTTTAGATGATCTAAGTTTTAAACAACATGTCGACGGACCAACCCGCAATCGAGGCCATACGCTGGACCTGGTCATCAGTAAAGGTTTAGACAGAAATTTCAACTATTACAGATGTCGACCTGTCAGACCACTACTGCATCGAATTTAATGTGTCTACATCCACAACCCAGGTGAAAAATGATCACACTGTCTGGAAAAGACATCTTACTCCTGAAGTGGCTGAAAGTTTTATAGCCCATATGAATACACTGCCCCCACAAACTCTCCCTTCTGCAGATTACTTAGCAAACGAATTTTACTCTAGGCTACGTACAACAATTGACCTTGTTGCACCACTACAACTTAAAAAACAGCTCCAAAATGTAAGCCCCCATGGATGAACGAAAATCTTAACACACTCAAATGAAAGTGCAGGAAAGCTGAGGGTAGATGGAGGAAAAGCAAACTCTTGATCCACTATGATATTTTACATGATCTTTTATCAGACAACAACAAGGCACTAAAAATGGCCAGACAGAATCACTTCTCTGCAATTATAAACAAGAACCAAAACAATCCCAGAATCCTTTTCAATACAATAGACCGCCTTATTAATCCCTCACCTACATGCCCCAGTGAGTTTCTCTCTATCACTAAGTGCAACAAATTTTCTGCCCACTTCAGAAACAAGATTTTAACAATTAGAACAAACATCAATCAAACTAGGGCATTCAATATTTTAGATAGCACTAAGCACTTTAATTATACTTTGCACTCTTTTACTCAGGTTGATGCAGAGGGGCTTAGTAAGGTGGTCTCAGAATTAAAACCCTCCACTATCACTCTCAACCCCATACCTACCTCGTTTTTTAAAACTGTTTTTAGCTGCCTTTTAGAGGAAGTTTTAGACATTGTTAACCATTCGCTATATACAGGTACTTTCCCTCAGGTTTAAAGACTGCGATGGTTGAACCACTGCTTAAAAAAAGTAACCTATATCACGCGGATTTTGACAATTACAGACCAATTTCAAACTCCTGTTTTTAGGTAAGATTGTAGAAAAAGTAGTTTTTAAACAGATAAGTAATTTCATTAAAAACAGAGATTTTAGAGACTTTTCAGTCTGGTTTAGAGAACACCATAGCACAGAGACTGCACTCGTGAAAGTATTAAATGACATTAGAAACAACAGTGATTCAAACAGCCTGTCTGTTCTGGTTCTCCTCGACCTTAGCGCAGCCTTTGATACAGTCAACCATAACATCCTTTTAAATAGACTGGAAAACTGTGTTGGCCTCTCGGGGACGGTCTTAACAATGGTTTAGGTCGTATCTGACTGGACGTGACTTCTCTGTGACCCTAGGTGACTTGTCCTCGGATAAAAATCGTATAACCTGTGGAGTCCCACAAGTTTCCATTTTAGGTCCTATTCTGTTCAATTTTTACGTTACCACTTGGCGAAATCATTAGAAACCATAATATCAATTTCCATAGCTATGCAGATGATACGCAATTATGCATCGCTGCATCCCAACACAACCTCTGTCCTATTAACAACTTAGTTCATTGCTTAGCAGAAATAAATAACTGGATGGCAAACAATTTTTTGCAACTCAATCAGGATAAGACCTAAATAATATTTGGCCCTAAAACTCAGAGAGATTACCTGGCTCAGCACTTCCTTTCGTTGGCTCTCCACATGAAAGACCAAGAAAAAATCTGGGAATAACCTTGGATTCCGAGGCTCACATCAAAAACAAAAACAAAAACTTCCTTTTATCATCTCAGAAACATCGCCAAAGTGAGACCTTTCCTGAACCAGGCCTACACAGAAAAAATAATTCATGCTTTTATCACGTCAAGACTCGATTACTGTAATGCCCTTCTGTCTGGTCTTCCCAAAAAAAACACTAGGCCGCTTACAACTGGTACAGAACTCTGCAGCCCGAGTACTGACGAAGACCAGACAGAGGGCACACATAACTCCCATTTTAAAATCTCTTATTGGTTTTTAAATCAGTGAATGGCCTGGCACCGACCTATCTTTTAGACACACTACAGAGATATGAACCAAGCAGGCCCCTCAGATCCTCGACAGCTGGTCTCCTGGTCGTGCCAAGAACCTCCACAAAGAAATATGGGGAATCCGCCTTTAGCCACTGTGGTCCCCTTCTCTGGAACAATCTGCCTGTGGATCTGAGGGACTGTACCTCTGTAGACATTTTTTTTAAAAGCCTAAGACATATCTTTTTAGCCTGGATTTTATGTAAGGTGCCTCACCATTCACTGCTGTGCCCTCCTTTCTTTTTACTTTTCATCCTCTGTGTTTATTCTCCTTATAGGTTTTAATGTTGTTTTATATATTTTATTTTATTGTTGTAGTTTTTATGTTTGTTGACTTGGTTGTAATTTGCTGGACACTTTCTATTGTTGTCTACTTCTGTTTTATTCTTGCTCTGTGAAGCACTTTGGGCTGCATGTTCTGTATGAAAGGTGCTATATAAGTAAATAAAGTCTGAGTTTGAGTTTTCCAAAGTTTACCACACGAGTGGTGTGTGTTTCCTACCAACAGGTGTGGTGTGTATGCTCTTTTCGTCAGCCAGCAGTTGTATCAGACCACTGGGATGATGATAGGGATTGGTGAGGTTTGTGTGGATCTCATTCTGCATAGCTGCCACATCCAAGCGGGGGATGATGGTTACATGAACCAGGCAGTTGAACCTACAGGGAAGACAGAGTGTGTTTTTACCGTCCTCCCACATGTGACTTCTTAAAGAAGCAAAGTCTTTTATTTGAAGTACTGATCTAATTCTGCCTTACTTTGCTGTCATAATACATATTGCATACTGCATCCTCCAGTTCATCATCTTATTTTCCAGCCACTGTCAGATCATGTAATATTTAGAAAACCTTATCCATGAAGTAAAAGAGTAAACCTGAACCATGTTACCTGTTGTTATGTGGAGTCCACCGCACCTGAAGTATGACACACAGACTTTAAGTTAAACTGAAATTCCATTTCAGTCAGAGATTATCTGTAGAATGGTCAATATACTGGCCAGTATTGGTGGACAGACCGTATATGTCCATCAGAGAGCATTGACAATTTCTTCGCTGGAATTTCTTGTTACTTATCGGCCAACATGCACACCACTATAGCTACAGTATATCTGCAGTAAGCTGCAGTATGGCTCTAATGTGCTTGCTCACCAGCCTGTCTTCCTCTGGTGTTTGTACTGTGCTGTCCTCTGTACTGGATCTGTGTAAGAGATCAGAGAAACTCAGTATGCTTATGGCATAGCTTTATTTGATGTGACACAAAATGACAAATTGCAGTGAGTCATGTCAGTGTTGTAAATGTGAATCCTCTCATACCTGGTGACTTCAAAAACAGACACTCTGTACAAATAGATGGTGGCCTGCAGAACCGCTCTGAGCTACAGGAACAACAAACAGCAGTTAGAGCCAGATTTACTCTGGGTTAATATTGTCAGAGTATTACTGTACACTATGACAATCCAATTATTATTATTATTATTATTATTAATTGTGTTGTATATTTGGTTATTATTACCTATTTCATGATCTGTACTAGGCACATTCTGTCTTTAGCGAACCAAAGTGAAATCAAGAATAAATTGTTTCAGGGTGTAAAATAGAGTTTTTACAGTTAAATATCTGTCTTCTGTTTTTGTGTATGTGTTTGTTTCTTTTACCCAGTGATGTGCAATTTCTCTGGCTGTGTAGAGCTCAGTGTCGTTCCCATCGTAACGGAAGATGGCAAACATCAGTCTCACTTCGTAAAGGGACCATTCTGCCAGTCAGCCAATGAGAATATAGAACAGTGTTAATGTGAGTAAAGTCAATTTATAACACAGTAACAATTAAATCGTACACCGGTTTTTCAGACTGCCAGTACTTGGCCTGGATACTTTTTATATTCTCTATTCTACACAAACAGGCAGGCCACAGGCACAGTAACAAAAGAACATTGCGCTACCAGAACTAGACACAGCAAACAAGTGGCCAAAGACGTGCTGTCTGAATGAGGATGTGTATGTTTAAACATAATATTTATTTCAATTGAATGAATCAAATGAAGGTTTACTTACAGCTAAGACTTCACATTAGTTTTAAGGAGAGCTTAAAGGTCAGCTTTGCAGAGAGAAAACCTTGGACAGCTGTATGATTAATGTGTCTGATCTTAATGTTAATGATCACAAAATGGCTCCTATATTTACTTAACTGACAAACAGATAGGAGGGGTCAATATTTAATCTGAGGGCTGTGGATACACAGTAAACCAAAGGCAGCCATGGAGGATGCTGCTAACATAAAAGCTGTAAAACGCTTGATGAAACTGACCATCAGCTGCATTTACATGCATCACTGACTGTTGTATAATCACTGTTAGAGGCTGCAACAGGTGAAAATATTGAACTTGTCGATACTCACAGAACTTCAAATAATCAGAGGAAACATATTCCAGTTTATGTGAAGCATGTTTTCCATTGGCTTACCACACTGCAGGCTGGAATCAGACAGTGGAGCACACATCTGAGTGTCCCAGTCATCTCTCCCCCACCTCACCAGGTCACCCTCTGTACATTTCAGTGATGTCACTTCCTGTTTGCTGCGTTTTCGCCCCCATAGCCGAAATAGAGATAATTTTCCAAATAGGCTGGTAAATGGAATAATCTGGATAGTCCTGTTAACCAGGAGGTGTGCTGCACCAAGAGTAAGCGTTCCATTGGGGGAAAGTTTGCAGCATGAGGCAGTTGTATCGACTTGATAACCTTGGAGAGAAGAAATCAGTGTCAGGTAGACAGTAAAATGATAATGGTTTATCCTCAAACATCAAAAATCTTAACAACATATTAAGTAAAATATGGTAACAGAGCACCACCACAATGCCTATTACTTAACCCACCTGCTATGATGTCCACCGGGTTACCATCGATGTATAAGGCAGGTCTGCTTTTAGTTTGTGTCCAGGTCAGGCATAGTGAGTACCAGTGTGACAAACGTAAATTGATCTGATTGGTTGTCCACTCCTTTCCAAACAGCCAGACCACTAAACGGCCCCACTTTCCCCCCAAGGCCAGCTCAGCATACTGGACATCAGGATGACGGTACATGAAGGCGGTCCATATCAAGTCAAGCTGGACCTAGATATAGGTGAGAAAATATGATACATGATTCATAAAGTCTTAAACCGTGCAGGCCTCTTAAATTTACCTTTGAAATGAATATATATTAAGAAGTTTAACTGACTTAACTTGGGAATTAGTTATGCAGTACCAGAAAGGAAGATTTTCATCAATACCTGTAACTTCATGTTAAAGCAGACAGTGAACTCCTGCAGGGCGGGGATGGAGACCTGAGGCTTCAGACTCCAGTGGCTGCACTCAGAGCTGAAGTCAGCCACATTCCCCCATAGACTGACTGAAGGGCCTGACAGACACACACAACATACAGTAAATCATTCACATCATTAAGCATCATTTAACAGGAGTATCTAATCTGTAGAGCGACTGTTCAGTACTAGGAAGAGAGGATGAGCGCTAAATAGTGTTCTATCTGTGAAGCTGTGTTAAAAAAGATTACATAATCCAAACGTTCAAGTCATATTTTCTAATATGATGTAGAACTTCACGTCTTAATTTATGGGTTTCACACATCACATTGTGTTTACAGGTCTTGGGCAGTGCTTCTGTATATGTGACAGAAGATGTATAAAGCCTTTTCGCGGCACCAGAGTGTGTGTGAGGTTTGATAAACTGCCTCAAGTGATGTCACTCACCCCGCTCGTCTTTGTTGGAGACTAGTGGCTTAAGAACACACTAGCTGCTACTAAAAGTAACACATCCAAATGTGTTAGGTTGGACTGTCACTGTGCATTGTGTAATATAGATGCCATGTTTTAACAGGTTAGAACAGTGTCTCTTGTTCTGCATTGATTTTGACCATTTCTTTTTTACACTGAACTCCTAAACTGGCGCTGCGGTCAAGTGAGCAGACGTTTGTCTTTTCGTGATCAAGTGAGCAGACGTTCGTCTTTTCCTGATTTCAAGTGCGCCCGTATTACAGAATGTATGGCAAATGCATGTAGTCCATGATACGGAGCGAGCAAACCTATTACACCACTGTAAAATCTCTTTGATCCATAATTTCTGTCAAAAGTTGTCCTCAGGACCATCCTGACTGTTCAATCACTTAGTAACAAGTATATTTACTGTATCATTTTTGAGAAATTCCGCCTCAAGTTTCCTTCTTTTGAATTGAAAAAAGGCATTATGCTCTATATTTACGCGACTGTAAGATCCCTTTGATCCATAATTTCTAACAAAGGCTGATACAGTTGTCCTCAGGACCATCCTGACTGTTCACTCACTCAGTATCAAGCATATTTACTGTATCATTCTTGAGGAATTCAGCCTCAAAGTTCATTATTTTGAATTGAAAAAGGCATTATGCGCAATATTTACTCTACTGTAAAATCCCTTTGATCCATAATTTCTGACAAAGGTTGATACACTTGATCTCAGGACCGTCCTGACTGTTCACTCACTCAGCATCAAGCATATTTACTGTATCATTTTTGAGAAATTCAGCCTCAAAATTCCTTCTTTTGCATTGAAAAAAGGCATTACGTGCAATATTTATTCTACTGTAAAATCCCTTTAATCCATAATTTCTGACAAAGGTTGATACACTTGAACTCAGGACCATCCTGACTATTCACTCACTCAGTATCAAGCATATTTACTGTATCATTTTTGAGAAATTCAGCCTCAAAGTTTTTTTTTTATTATTTGAAAAAGGCATTATGTGCAATATTTACTCTATTGTAAAATCTCTTTGATCCATCATTTCTGACAAAGGTTGTTCAGAGGTTCAAAGGTTCAGTGTAAAGTTACCAACTCAGGAAATAATAAAAATGCATAATTAAATATATATAAATGACTAAATACATGAATATTAAATGAATAAATAAATAAAGGGTATATTACTACTTTTAATCATTTACATTTACGATAAAAAGAAATTCAGCCTCAAAGTTCCTTCTTTTGTATTGAAAAAAGGCATTATGTGCAATATTTACTCTACTGTAAAATCCCTTTGATCCATAATTTCTGACAGAGTGTATCAACCTTTGTCAGGGCAGCACAGTTGACGGCACTTTGCGGTAAGTGTATTCTGTCACTTCCACTTATCGGTGTACTGCCACGGTGCTCTCTGCTCTGCTCACATAAACAGATTTTCGTATATTTCTCACATCAGTGACTATCTACACTATCCTTAGACTTGTTCTGCTTGTGCACGAACAGGTCTCTTAACTTTAGTAACACATTAAATCCGATAGTTTTTCCAGTCTCTGTTAACCACACTAACTAGCCTAGCTATAGCAATGGCTTCTCTCTCCTCTCCTTTTCTTTCCTGCCCGGTGTGCCACATGTTTAACTACTCCTCGTCCTCCTTTAGTGATAACGGTTCTTGTAATAAATGTAGTTTATTTGTTGCTTTGGAGGCGAGGCTCAGTGAGTTAGAGGCACGGTACCGCACCACCGAACAGTCAGTAGCTGCTATAGTTAGCAAGTCCCCTGTAGCCGGTGCGGTACCACCGAAGGTAGGTTCAGCTAGCCGTCCCCCGGCAGCCCCCGAGCAGCCGGGAGGCTGGGTGACTGTCCGAAGGAGGCATAGCCCCAAACTGAAGCCCACGGTACACCACTGACCGCTCCACGTTTCAAACAAATTTTCCCGCTCAGCGACACACCCGCTGAGAGGCCAACTCTGGTTGGCAGCTCCATTTTACGAAACGTGAAGTTAGCGACACCGGGGGCCATAGTTAAATGCATCCTGGGGGCCAGAGCGGGCGACATCGAATCTAATTTAAAACTGCTGGCTAAGGATAAACGTAGATACAGTAAGATTGTTATTCGCGTCGGCGGTAAAGACACCCGGAGGTCACTAAAATTAATGTTTCATCGGTGTGTGCATACGCCAAAACGATGTCGGACTCCGTAGTTTTCTCTGGACCCCTACCCAATGTGACCAGTGATGACATGTTTAGCCACATGTCATTTCACCGCTGGCTGTCGAGGTGGTGTCCAGCAAACGATGTGGGCTTCATAGATAATTGGACACCTTTCTGGGGAAAACCTGGTCTGATTAGGAGAGACAGCATCCATCCCACTGTGGATGTAGCAGCTCTCATATCTAGAAACATGGCCAAGTTTATTAGTCGACCAAAACCGTGACAACCCAGAGTTGAGACCAGGAAGCAGAGTCGCAGATTTACACAGGGGACGTAAGCGCCGCGGAACGGCTGCGCCGCAGAACGGCTCCGTCCTCTGCCCGGCGTCAACTCACACCGGGCGCGTAACAGCAGCGTAGCGCTGCCTTGCGAGCCAGCCGTATTCACGCGAGATCACGAGATCACGCGATAATCCTGAACGTACGCTAAACCGCGAGATCCCGTGATAAACTGTGGAAACAACAACAACAAACATCTTACTTTGCTTCTCTGACGTGGAAGAGATTATAAAAAGGATCTGTTGTGTCATAAATTATTGTGTGTTGTTCCACTTCAACAATTACTCTGTCGTCGTCCATGTTGAGACCCTTTGATCAATTGACTGCTGACCTGGTGCCACCGGTCATGGCGTAATGTTGATGTGACGTTGTGATAGGCTACATGAACGGCGTTTTATGTTTTATTTTGAAAGGGGGCGGAAGTGTATTACTTTGATTCAGTGTCGGACTTCCTGTCTGGTGCAATCTGCTCTGTTGAGCTTGACGCGAATCAGCAGCGGCTCCGTCAAAAATAGAAGTGCTACGGAATGATAGCGCTGCAGAGCGGAGAGCCGCTGCTGGGACGCTGCTGAGACGTTACGCGGCGCGCCCGGTGGGAATGGTCTCATTGACTAGAGTGGCAGCGATCAGCTCCGGTGACCGCGGCGCAGCCGTTACGCGGCCGTTACGTCCCCTGTGTAAATGAGGCTTAAATCCCGCGTAAATCCCGCGTAAATGAGGCTTTAATCAGGCGTTATTAGAGCGGCTGCCCACCCAATCCTTTAGTATAGAGACTGTGTCTGCTCCCCGTCCACCTACATTATTTAAAGATAAAATAAACAGAAGAGGAGCTCATCATAAAAACTTAATAAAAATTAAATTACCACCTCCAACAGTCCAAAATAAGAGAATTAAATGTGGACTCTTGAATATCAGGTCCTTGTCCTCTAAAGCTGTTTTAGTCAATGAATTAATATCTGATTATGATATTGATTTATTTTGTCTTACTGAAACCTGGCTGCAGGAGGATGAATATGTTAGCTTAAATGAATCCACTCCTCCCAGTCATTGTAATATCCATATTCCTCGAAGTACCGGTCGAGGTGGTGGAGTTGGGGCCATATTTGACTCAAGTCTATTAATAAATCCTAAACCTAAACTAAATTGTAATTCATTTGAAAGTCTTGTTCTTAGCGTTACTCACCCAACCTGGAAAACATTACAGCCAATTCTATTTGTTACAGTATATCGTGCTCCTGGTCCTTACTCAGAATTTTTATCTGAATTTGCAGAATTTGCATCAGGCTTGATCCTTAAAACAGATAAAGTAATTATTGTAGGTGATTTTAATATTCATGTGGACAACCACAATGATAGTCTTAGTACTGCGTTTATCTCTTTGTTAGATTCAATTGGCTTCTGTCAGAGTGTAAATAAACCGACTCATTGTCTGAACCACACTCTTGATCTTGTTCTCTCATATGGCATTGAAATTGACCATCTAATAGTTTCTCCACAGAATCCTCTTCTATCTGACCATTTTTTAATAACCTTTGAGTTCATATTACTGGACTATAAGCCTTTTGGCAGAAACTCCTACAGCAGATGTTTATCTGATAGTGCTGTAGCCAAATTTAAGGAAGTGATTCCTTCAGTATTGAAATCAATACCATGTCTCAATGTAGCAGAGGACTTGTCTGCTTCCTTTAGCCCCTCACAAATAGAACATTTTGTTGATAGTACTACAGGCTCATTACGAACAACTCTTGACTCTACTGCACCTCTGAAAAAGAAGATAATTAAACAAAGGAGGTTAGCACCATGGTATAGCCAGCAGACTTGCTACTTAAAGCAAGAGGCACGAAAATCTGAACACAAATAGCGTGCCACTAAACTGGAAGACTTTTGTTTAATCTGGCAAAATAATCTTAAAACATACAGGAAGGCTCTCCGTAGTGCCAGAGCAGCCTACTACTCTTCATTAATCGAGGAAAATAAGAATAACCCCAGGTTTCTGTTCAGCACTGTAGCCAGGCTAACAGAGAGCCACAGCTCAATTGAGCCTTCTATTCCTTTAGGTCTAAGTAGTAATGACTTCATGAGCTTCTTTAATGATAAAATTATAACTATTAGAGACAAAATTCATCACCTCTTGCCCTCAACAGGCACTGATCTGCCTTCTTACACAGCAAGTTTGGAAACAGCTGTAAAACCCGATATATATTTAGACTGTTTTTCTCCCATCGACCTTCATCAAATAACTTCAATAATTTCTTCATCTAAGCCGTCAACCTGTCTCTTAGACCCCATCACAACCAGGCTGCTCAAGGACGTTTTACTTCTAGTTAGCCCTTCTTTATTGGATATGATTAATCTGTCTTTATTATCAGGATATGTACCACAGTCTTTTAAAGTAGCTGTAATTAAACCTCTTCTTAAAAAGCCCACTCTAGATCCAGAGGTTTTAGCCAATTACAGACCGATATCAAACCTTCCCTTTCTCTCTAAGATACTTGAGAAAGCTGTAGCCAATCAGCTGTGTGACTTTCTCCATGAGAACAGTTTATTCGAGGATTTCCAGTCAGGATTTAGAGTGCATCATAGCACAGAGACCGCACTAGTCAAAGTTACAAATGACCTCCTAATGGCATCAGACAAAGGACTCATCTCTGTACTTGTCCTGTTAGATCTTAGTGCCTCATTTGACACCACTGACCATCAAATTCTTTTACAGAAACTGGAACATCAAATTGGCATCAAAGGAACCGCCCTAAGCTGGTTTAAATCGTATTTTTTAGATCGATCGCAGTTTGTTCATGTCAATGATGAATCCTCCATGCATACCAAAGTCAGTCATGGAGTTCCACAAGGTTCTGTGCTAGGACCACTTCTATTCAGTTTATATATGCTTCTTCTAGGGAACATTATTAGGAATCACTCCATTAATTTCATTGTTATGCTGATGAAATCCAATTATATTTATCGATCAAGCCTGATGAAACCAATCAGTTGACTAAACTCCAAGCGTGCCTTAAGGATATAAAAAGTTGGATGACCTACAATTTTCTGATGTTAAATTCAGACAAAACTGAAGTTCTTGTAATTGGACCCAAGAACCTCAGAAACTCTCTTTCTAGAGACTTAGTTACTTTAGACGAGATCACCCTGGCCTCCAGCTCCACCGTAAAGAATCTTGGAGTTGTTTTTGATCAGGATTTGTCCTTAATGTCCACATAAAACCAATTTCAAGGACTGCCTTCTTCCACTTACGTAACATCGCCAAAATCAGACGCATCGTATCTCAAGCGGATGCAGAAAAACTAGTCCATGCATTTGTTACTTCTAGGCTGGACTATTGTAACTCTTTGTCATCAGGCTGCTCCAACAAGTCTCTTAGGACTTTGCAGCTAATTCAGAATGCTGCTGCACGTGTTCTGACAGGAACCAAGATCAGAGATCACATCTCTCCCATTTTGGCTTCTTTGCATTGGCTACCTGTTAAATCTAGAATAGAATTTAAAATTCTTCTCCTTACATACAAAGCTCTTCATGGTCAGGCACCATCATATCTAAAAGAGCTCATAGTACCTTACTACCCCTCTAGAACACTGCGCTCTCAGAATGCCGGGTTCCTTGTGGTTCCTATAGTTTCCAAAAGTAGACTGGGAGCCAGAGCTTTCAGCTACCAAGCTCCTCTTCTGTGGAACAAACTACCATTTTGGGTTCTGGAGGCAGACACGGTCCACACTTTTAAGAGTAGACTTAAGACTTTCCTTTTTGATAGCGCTTATAGTTAGGGCTGGCTCAGGTCATCCCTTAGTTATGCTGCTATAGGACTAGACTGCCGGGGGACTCCCCCTCCCTCCTCTCTCTCTCTCTCTCTCTCTCTCTCTCTCTCTCTCTCTCTCTCTGTCTCTCTCTCTCTCCCCATCACCATCACCGTCACCATCTGTAAACATACATGTCTCATTAATGCATGTTAATAACATGTTACTAACTAAACTTCTTCCCCGGAGTTTGTGTGCTCTCTCGTCCAGCAGGTTCTCGTGGATCGTGGCTGCTGCTGTGGTCCTGCACGACGTCCACTACTTATATTATTACTGTCATTATTATTACCATATCTTAGAGGGCTGCATTGGGATTGGGTCCCGCTGGGTCCCGCAGGACCCAACTCAAATCTCGGAGGAGCGGGCGGTATGAACTTTGCTGCGGGCGGGAGCAGTCGGCTTAAAGGTACAGTGTGTAGAATTTATTTGCATTTAGTGGTCCAATCACTGCATTGCAATCTCCTCACATCACCCTCACCTTCCTAATGTAAAGGAGAAACAACACTTTAAGGACCCTGTTTAGAGTCAGTATTTAGTTTGTCTGTTCTGGACTACTGTATAAATAAGGTGTTTCAAGATGGCAGCCTCCATGAAAGGGGACCCTCTCCCACTGTAGATATAAAAGGATATTTTTTAAGTAACAAACATAAAAAGATTCTTATTTTCAGGTGATTATACATGCCTCAAAACATAGTTATGAATATTATATTCCATGTTTGCCTTATTCTGAAAATAGAGGCCCCAAATCTTACACACTGGACCTTTAAAAAAAAAAAAAACACTGCGGGATCGGGATGTAGCCTAGCGACAGGATGTCAATAAATGATGTGGAAAGGAAGCTCAAAGAAGGTCTTTACAGCACAAAGACAAAGCAGCAAGGCAGGTTAATAGCCTATAAAATGATTTTTGCGGGTGCGGGCGGGAGTGTAACACACACATTGCGGGTGCGGGCGGTAATGGTCAGAAATTCAGCGGGAGCGGGATGAAGAAAACAGTCCCGCGCAAGGCTCTCTGTATACTGTAATCATTTTATCATTCATTGTAATTGTACAATATGTCTCTGTTGATTTGTTCTGTACATGTGACATCTATTGCATGTCTGTCCGTCCTGGGAGAGGGATCCCTCCTCTGTGGCTCTTCCTGAGGTTTCTTCCACCTTTTTTCCCTGTTAAAAGGGTTTTTGTGGGCAAGTTTTTCCTCACTCAAACCGAG
The DNA here is from genome assembly GCA_033000465.1 of Sciaenops ocellatus. Classification (NCBI taxonomy): domain Eukaryota; kingdom Metazoa; phylum Chordata; class Actinopteri; family Sciaenidae; genus Sciaenops; species Sciaenops ocellatus. The sequence goes on from CP136870.1 coordinate 1,344,006, forward strand.
GGTCTAAGGACAGAGGGTGTCACTCCCTGTACAGATTGTAAAGCCCTCTGAGGCAAACGTGTTTTGTGAACTTGGGCTATACAAATAAAATTTGATTTGATTTGATTTGATCATCTCGGCATGTAGATACAATACAATAGGTATACAAGTAAGGATTATTTTGATAAACATTGATTAAACATTAAAGATTTCTTTATTGTCACTGTACATTGAACTCATTTGGTTACTTTTATGATGACTTACTGTAAATATTGTATAGAGATATTTAATGAACAAATCAAAGAGAAAAACTAGAAACAAAACAAGTAACAATTTAATAAATGAAGATTAATAAATCTTAAAAAGTCTTGGTGATGGTTCATTTTCTGTCAGTGCATAGTTTGATGATTTCAGCATAAAGTTGAACAAATCTCTCATGGAGATTGTCTCTCTTTTATGTTTTTAAAAATGAATCACTCTGCAGGAAAATGAGAATTCTGGAGATTTAAAAGTAATAAAAGACAATGACCATAAATGGTATTAGTATTGTACTTATATAACACCTTTCTAGTCTGACCACTCAAAGCTCTTTTACACTACATATCTCATTCACCCATTCACACACATTCATACACTGATGGCATTAGCTGCCATGCAAGGTGCCAACTGCTCATCAGATTTTTCAGGACAAATGGCTGCCAGTTACGTTGTTTTACAACTCTGCTTCATATTAGCTCAAGCTTTTGACCTTTCATCCATAATTTCAAGTCCATATACGTAAGTGCCACATAGTGTTTAACTACTCTGTTTGTTTTAGATATTCGTGACTTATTTACAATCAACACAGTGAATTTCTCACAGAACTTCTCACGGGCCACGCAGGTTGTAATCTAAAAGATACTGAAGAGTTTATACTGAGAAATACATTTCTATCTCTGAACACAAGGTGAAAATCAAATGTTTTCATTGTCTTCTCTTATTATCATATAAGCAGAAATATGAATTATTATGTGTACAAGTGCATAGTGATTACTTCCCCTGCCCAATTCTAATCTATTCTATCAAACTGTCAAATCATCCATTCAGAATATTTTCTTACCTCGCTCGTTGGTGGAGGCAGTGCTGCTCAGCACAAACAGAGTGATGGATGCAGTCACGACTGTTTGAAGAAAATTCATTTCAAACCTGAGGGAAAAAAATGGAAGTTCCTTTTCAGGACTTTGCAGTTAGAAGAACCTTCATCTGAATAAAACAAGTTCTTCAATACACTGTGAAAAAACTAAACAGAGTATTGTCATCCTAATAAATTATTTATTTGTATAAAAAAGAATAATTAGAGATTTAATCACCTCAAAAAAAAACCTCTTCATACACACGACCTCAGTGAAGAAGTGCCTCACTGGTTTCAAATAAGCTCTGTGACAGATCAGAAGATGAACCACAAACACAGATAGACTAACTGACTGGGTGTGGAGTGGAGACCAGTGTATTCTTGCTGTGATTGGTTTGCTTGTGTAATTATGTGTGTCTGCACCTGTTTGCTTGTGCGAAATAGAGAATGGGTGGAGACAGAGAGACAGACAGAGAGAGAGACAGAGCGAGAGAGAGACACACACACACCGAGACAGAGAGAGCGAGAAAGACAGACAGAGAGAGAGAGAGAATGTATGTGCATGAACAAATCGAATATCATCTTACCAGTCAGTCAATTAAAAATGTCATTGAATGCTGCAAAAATACATTATTAGTTCTGACAAACATGCACTGCTTTCCGTCAACACTCGCCTGCACCTGTAAAGCTCAATTACTCCATAAAGCTCATATGAAAATATTATACTGAACTTTTGTATGTGTAATAAATTAAAAGTCACATTAAGAAAAGCCATCAAGCTTCTTGCTGTACTTCCTTTTATAAAGGGAAATCAGTAAACAGCTGAGGGATAGATTCATACTAAAGCTCGTGTCCCTTTGTAATTCTGTCTTCATCTACACGTAGCATGGTAACAATGGAAACAAATCAAATCAATAAAAACAAATGTGATGCTGAGTTTTGTAGAAAGTTTATTTCATTTTAACAACACATGGAGGCATACAGCTTGAATTTGATATTTTGTCTTTCCTTTGAGGGGAAATGGTTAGAAAAGTGCATAAAGTACTTGTATTAACAATTGCTATCATTTTGATTATTATAAAAAACAAACACCTTTTTTTGGTCACAGGAAAATATCATGTTTCAAAAACAGCCAGACATTAATGTCACTAATATAAGCTGTTATTCTTGTGATAAAAAAATAACATTAAAATGACTCCAGTCCATGGATTTAGTTCAGATTTATGTCACCTAATGCAACATGCAAGCTTTCTGCTAACATTCTGAAAGTGATGATTCTCACAGCGATCAAATCAGAAAGAAATTGTGTTAGCATTGTTTTCCACCTGTAGCACCATATACAGCATGTTTCCCTCAGTACTGATGTGAAACAAATAATGCATTCATGAATATATATATATATATTGTATGTTTCAGTCTTCCCGCATCAGAACAAACAATCAACAGAACGCACTAATTACATTTTGGTCTCTCTGTTCCCATCATTTCACTGATAATCACCCACATGCTCAATTACACATATCAAACAGAACATTGAAATGGATCCTCTGGCCTTTATGTAAAAATAAAAGAAACAAACAAAAAAAAAAAACATCACCACTGTGACACACAGTGACCAGACTCTCCATCTCTACTTGTTGCCACAGTCAGCGCAGAGGATGTCTCTCCCCTTGGTTACGAAGCTCTTGTTGGCCAGACTGAGGGAGCATTTCTTACAGTTGAAGCAGTATTCGTGCCAGGAGCTGCCCTCATAGTTGACCACATTCACTCCTTTACCAAAACCTGAGAGGAGAGGAGAGGAGAGGAGAGGAGAGTCAGAAAACCATATCTTATTGATCAGTTTTTTTTGCATTCAGTTATCATCCATCCATTCTTTCACTTTCCATGACTGCTTATCCTTGTCCTTGAACCCACGTAGACAAACTCCACAAAGAAACCCAAGCGTGGTTCAAACCAGGAACCTTCTTGCTGTGAGGTGACAGTGAGGTGCATAATTCTGGGTAATTAAACCCAGATTTAATGACTATTGTTATGTTGTCAATATTGTCATAAATGTGAAATCCTGTTTCCTGTTTCTACCATCCATCCCAAATGATGTCAACACGACATCAGCCTAACCTTGAGGACTCACAGTCAGAGGTTACAGAGTCTTCATTGGGATGATTTTCACTTGTCCAAACAAAAATACACAGGACCATGTGACCACACTAAAGATCTCTGAGAACTGTAATATTAAACCAGCAGACAGCAGATGTTTGAGTGTATGAATGCTTTTCCTTTCCCTTTAATATTTTTGACAATATTAGTAACCGACTGGTGTGAAATACCTTCATGTGCATATTTAAGCCACTGTAGGTGGACCTGACAGTTTTTTTCATTTGTACTTTATAGCAACATAAACTTTGGTTTAAATTTCAAACAACCTGTGATTGGGTTTTGGCAGCCGCTGCATTTCTTTGCCACAGTGTTCTTGTAGCAGTCGACACAGAAGACCTGGTCCTGGTGGTTGGTGAACGTCGTCCCTGCCAGAGGCTTTGAGCAGGAGCTGCACACAAAACAGTGACCGTGCCATGGTTGGTCCTGGTAGTTCACTCCTCCAGAGGTGATTGGCTGAAGACAGAGTTGGTTACCATGGTTACCATAGTAATTTCTATCAAAATCCTTTTTTTTTTCTTTATGAGTCAGGTTTAACCTCCCTTCACCTTCCTAATGAAGTTTTATAACTAGGTTCAGGAACAATGGATTCATCCCATTTCCATTTCACATGTACTTAACACGCCTCATCCATTCACTCCTTCTTCGATGCCGTTTTCACATCCCTCCCCACCCCAAAACCCTCTTTCTTTTGTTATCTCGCTCTTTTCTCTTCTCTCTATCATTCATACACAGGAACCATGGGGCTCTAAGACATAGAGCTACAGAGAGACGGTTCCCCCACCCAGAGTCTCAACTCCCGGGTTCCATCCAGCCTTCCCGATACGGTCAACCTCCATCCACCACGACCCTGTTCCTTCCTCCCTCCTACCTACGTCCCTGCATCCCCTCATCCCCTCATCCCTTCATACCCTCGACACCTCCGGCCTTCAGCGCCTCAACACCTCCGGCCCTCTAGCCCTCAGTGCCTCAACACCTCCGGCCCTCTGGCCCTCCGGCCCTCAGTGCCTCAACACCTCTGGCCCTCCGGCTATCAGCGCCTCAACACCTCCGGCCCTCAGCGCCTCTCATCTCCGACCCTCCATACCACCATACCTCTGACCCTCCATACCTTTGACCCTCCATACTGTCGACCCTTCATCCCTTCTTCTCTCCTATAAGTCATCATCCCGGCGCACCCTTTCCATCACTTGCAATAAACCCATCTAATCTTGAATCTATTGGTGTGGTCCTTGTTAGTGAATTCCAGTTTAAAATTAAAATGACAATCCTGTGATGTACGTAAGGTTTATCATATCCTATTCAGGTCATCATGTTAACATCTTGCTTAAAATGAGGAAGGTCTGGTCGATGTTTGAGGAGAAAAACAAACCTTTTTGCAGCTGACACAGTGTTTGGCAAACTTCTTGTCGTAGCATGGACTGCAGTAAACATCACTTCCTTTGGAGAGGAAACTCTGCGATCCTATTGGTCGTTTACAGTTGTAACAGGTGAAACACTCATCGTGCCAAGAGTTCCCTTTGTACTCTACACTCTCTGTGCCTGCACGAGACCAAAGATGAAGAGAGACACAGGTAATGATGGCGCTGCCTCTCAGCATTAATGCACAGCTCGATTGTGAAGCTCAATATGACAATTTGTAAACAGTCAAACATGAAAGCGGCCTGATTTCAAAATAAAACCAAACATAATTGGGTTATTACAATATTTTGCTGTCATTGCTATAGATACTGTGATGTAAAAACATTTTATTTTGAAGTTGCAGCTTTTATTTTGGTAACTTTCCATTAGATTCTCTTCTCTGATCAAAGGCAGTAGTAGTCCTTTGTTTTATTTTGGAAGACGCAACAATCCTCATCCATCTATCTTCTATTCTTGTGGCATTGCCAGTAAGTATATTTATCCATATTTTATTTGTTTATGAATCTGAGGGATTAATATGTTGTAAATGTAAGCACATAATACATACCTGTTAGAGTTACCTGGCATTCTGATGGTTTGTAATATTTGTCTGTGTTTGACCTTGTTTTCATTCAAATGAAATGAATCATTAAAACAACACGTGGCCTGTTCAGTGGAGGAATGAGTTCAGCTTGCTGTTTCATTCCATACATGAGTACAGATACAACTTCTCATTTTGATGTCATTGCAAATACCTCTGATTGGACAAATCATTGTCAACAAATTATATCTAAAATGCAACTATGCAACTATTTACTAATGCAAATTATTCTGAAAGTATTCAAATGTTGCAACCCTAAAATCAGCATAATTTTTAGGTCTAATTAATTCTGTGCTTTGCTAATTGTTGGTCATTGGTCTTACCAGCCAGTATGGCTTTATAGCAGCCATGGCAGCGTGGAGCATCCTCTCTGGAGCAGCACTTCCCGCACATGATGCGGTCGTCCTTGGTGCTGAATGGCTCCTTGGCCAGAGGCTTGTAACACTTAGCACAACGGAAACACTCCTCATGCCAGTACTTGCCCTTATGACTGAGCTCCTGATGGAGGAAGGAACATGAGAGACTTCGATGAGAGGTACATGGAGGGAAATGAAACATTGTCACACAGGGCAACGTTTTGCATGATAACACACACCTTTGATTCCACAGGGATGGGTCGATGGCACTCAGTGCATGTGTTGGCACAGAATTTGGTGTGGCAGCGGACGCACACCGGCTTGCCTTGGTTGCGTACGAACCTCTTCCCCCCAAGGTCCTCCCGGCAGTAGAAACAGTGTGAACTGTCTGCCATCGTCACTCCAAGAGAGAGAGGGAGACTCCAACTTCTAAAAGGAGAGAGGAAGGGTTAAAATCCTGCTCATCATGATTTTATAGCAGCAACTGATACTCATACTGACATTTATGTTTAGAACACTAATAATCTGTTGTGAATAAGAATCACAGTGGGCACAAGTCTAGCCAGTTCTGGTTAGAGAAGTCTACCCAGAACCTCCACACAGAGGTGCTGTCGGTGCACTTAGTGAGGCTGAAGAGAAAGAAAAAGTTTTGTTTATTAACAAACCTTCAATGTTTATTGCTGCATTTTGCACATGAGATACATTTCATAGTCCACTCTGACAGTGATGAACAGTGCCGCTGAAATGTTTGTTTAGTGTAAAAACATAGCAACCATGTGTACATGTGTGTGTTTCTGTGTGTTCACCTGCGCCTTTGAATATGTGCATAGCAATCATGTCAGGAGTGTTTATGTACTCTGTGTGTGATATGGTCCTCCTCACTCATACATCACTCCTCATTCTTATCTCAACCTGACAAAACAACTGATATATCATATAATATATATAATATAACTATTAGGTGAAAATGACAGTTCTACATAACATACACTCCAGTTGTAATATATTGTTTTGTGATTCTTAATCAGCAGCTTATTTGCAATTTCACTGGAAGCAATTTGTGACTCGTACGAGAGCCTGGTTTACTGTAGTGAGCGTGAGGGGAGGGAAATATCGTCATTTTTACTCCACTACATTTATTTTTATTTTATCGTTTAAAGTTACAGCTCACAGTCTGAATTCAAAACAGATAATACAATATGACTACCCAACAGTGTGTAAAGCTGTTAAAATGAGCTCCTACTCAACAAATTACTGAATTAAAATGCTGCTTACACATTAAAGTGTCAGTATTCATGTTTATAATACAAGATAATATACAACACGTGCACATGGGACATTATTCAGCACAATGAACATTTTTACTTTCGATACTTCACGGGAATTATGCTCACAAAAAGGTTTATAATGCAGTATTTGAAAATGGTATGGTATTAAGTAAAGGATATGACTCCTCATACTGTCCATCTTCATTTAAATGAAGTTTCCAAACAGGCTGCAGAAGACTGTGCCTGATCATTCTGTTCAGACTACATCTAAAGCATCTTCATGGAAGTCATTTCTCACACAATGGTCCAAAAATCACTCTCCCTAAAATACAACACATATAAACTTCCTAAACATAGACCCAAAATCACCATGTTGATCACCAGAACTCCGATCACAGAGCTGTGATTACAGGGTCAGGATTTCAAAACGGAAATAATACACAACAAGCTGGCAAAATCACACAGAAATGTCGAGGAAGAGATGAAGTCTGTTCGCTCAGTTATTTCCCACATCAAGTTCACACTGGCCGACCACGAGGAATTCTCCTTGACTGCTGTGAGAGAACTCTGTGTGTGTGTGTGTGTGTGTGTGTGTGTGTGTGTGTGTGTGTGAGGTCGTCATTCACAGTGAGGTGAATATATGAAGGAATGCCTGGTATGACTTCATGTGTTGAGATCTGGACTGTTGACAACTCATTGACACAAGCTTCACACACACACACACACACACACACGCACACGCATACTCCAACCTCACACAACCACTCCCTAGCAGACCTGCAAAACCACAAACTATAGCGTTCACTCTCCTTTCTGGGCAGCATGTCAGCACACACTCATGAGGAAGTTCTGGTTTTGGCACAGAGCTGATGTTACCATGAGTTCTGGCTGCATTCACCAACATTCTTTAAACTGAACTGTTGTTCATGATGATGTCCATGCTGATGCTGTTCAAAAGTTTCCAACAAATGCACAGTTTACTCCAGTTTGAGTTGATTTGCTGGTAATCAGAAAAATGCTGAATAACTCCAGTCTTATTCTGAAGTGACATACGATACAATCATGGCTGTGTTTATCAGTCACAGGTGGATGGAGTCACAGGTGGAGTCTCAGGCTGTAACATGATCTTTATGTCAAGGACTTAAGTTTTAAAATCCAACCACTGAAACTTTTTTTAAATCTTGTGACCTTCATATTTTCCCCACTAGTTGTTCCTGTTTGGTCACTGAACAGCTCTTATGTTTGAAATAAACCCAGGACGAAGACAACTACCACCAGACGAGGCCAGGTCACACTGCTCTGTGCAGTTGCTAAACGCTAATGTCAGCATGCTAACATGCTTGTACTAAGCAGGAATAATGTTTACCCATGCAGCAACCTCTGTGGCTGTGAAGCAAAGCCAACGCACAAGTGCCAAAAACTACTGCAGTTTCTCCAGCGTCCACTTGAGGCTGGCTACAGAGGTACGTCATGTTTACAGCCTGGTACAAAGAATCTTTTATAGAACTCACCTGTTCAAATGATATTAAGGAATTAACAGAATGGCCAATAGGTGGGTGTCATTACAGGTGGCTTCACCCACCTCAGCTCCACCCACAACCCATGCCCATATTTAGATCAGCAGTGAGATGGCAGAGGCAGACTGAACACACTGAACTTCACAATGGCTCTTCAGAAACCTGTGGGGGATATCACGGACACCACGTCCAAGTTTTGTACAGTCTATGTGTTTACTATGTTCACTATGTTAGTTTAGCATGTCAACATGCTAACTTTAGCAAACTAGTTTGTTTGCAGTTATTGGGTCATCAGGTTTTGAACAAACTGACCAGATGATGGCACTTGATGTTGTTGTTGCTTGATGTATATGCAAACAAATTAACTGCAGAGAGAGAACGGTAAAAACTGAAAATGATGTCTTTTAATTTAATTTGCATGGTAGGCTGTCGTTAAAAATGTTAATGTCAGAATTGTATCAATCAAACTATATACGTAGATATATATGTGTCTGTTAAAGGTGCAACATTAATAAAGTTTATTAAATAACTTCTTTTGTGGTCTCGTCTCCTCAACAGACAATAAAGCTACAAACTGACAAAGACATCATGTGGAGCGGGCATACGTCTGCCTTTCAGCGGCCTGCTAATTCATTACTTATTAATGGAAAAAGCAGCAGGTGCTTTATTTGTTGTCTGGGTGAGGTTACTCATCCATCTCCACTGAACAGACAGCAATTCAGGCCAGCCCAAGCCAAGAGTTGGTATTTATCTCTTATCTCTTATTTGACTTCCTGCCTCTCCCTAAACTGGAAAGGATCCCCTTATAGTTTGATGTGCTTTCTGTCCCTCTGTTCTGGTTTTCCTCACAGCTGGAAAACACTGGAAAACTTGGTAAAGATACTGTACGTACAGTCCACAGCCACACGACGTAACGTGTAGGTCTCTGGAGCAGGCAATAAAAATACTTGGCTACCAGCATCATGAAAACATTATCTGATGGGAGGCAAACAATGGCTGACAGGAAGCAAGCCAGAATCCACACAGGTTGGAAGAAATAAATCAGGTCACAATGACGTCAGACCACTCTGGGGACAGAGCTGCTGCTTGTTTGTCTCCAATAAATATTCTCACTGTGTCAAAGTATGACAGCACATTTGAATCATTTCCTCGTGGCCAAGCTGCCAATACAAAACTCATTGTTTGTTCACCATGGAAACAGTTAAATGTGAAGCTAGAAGCAGGGCTGGGGGGCAGCGACACAGCCAAGGATAACTCTCTTGTTTTAAACACACTGTGAGGATGTAAGTGACATGAAAAGCCTGGTCTCACAGACTAAAGCATTACATTTTAGACTTGATTATTAGTCTATATGCAGTCTACAGTAAGTGATAAATACAAGTGTGTGCATGTGTAGAGTCATGCCATCTGCAGCCACTCAATTTTCAAGATTTCAAAATTCCACCATTCATCAGCTCTGAATTCTTCACGCCGTGCTCACTCTTCTATTATTCTGCTCTCACTGTGCATTCTAAGCTTCACCTGCCTGACTCAAACTATTACAGCTCAGTTCAGTTTCTCAGAGGTCCAAAGCCACTACTGTGCAGCTGGAGATGTGTGGTGTTAAAGTGGAACGCAAAGAGCGGTGACATCATGTAATGTGGACGAGAGGAAAATCACACACACCTTTAAAACACACGGGGAGGATGAGAAAGAGACGGAGACGGAAAAATAATGAAACGGAGACAGAGAAAGGAACACAGCCGGGCCAAACATGATCAGGCAAACTAAAATAGTGTGTATTGTGTGTGCTTGTACCCACCATGTGTGTGCGTGTGTGCGTGCGTGTGTGTGTGTGTTGGCATGAGCTTATCGCTGAAGAATGTGGTGGAAAAATGAGAAACAGGAAGTCTTCATTAGAACAGTGAAGTTGGCACAGTTCAGCCACACACACACACACACTAAATTCTCTAATGTCCTGGCTATTCCTATCTGTGTTGACATTAGCATGTCATTAAAACCTTCAGACTCACGTAGCATGCAGCCTGGCAGAACTTGTGTTTCATTCAGTGTGTGCTGCAGGTGTTCACCTCTTATTCCACGCAGACATACAAACCCTCTGACTCGTTCTTCTTTGCTAATCAAAAATTTTCCTTAATGAGACTTCCTAGTGTTTTAAAAATAGATTAGATTTGTGTACAAACATATATTACATATATATGAATATGTTCATTATTTTCTGAATGAATTAATGAATCTTTTGTTCTACAAAATGTCAGACAACAGTGAAATATGCCCATCAAATATTTCTAGATTTGACAGATGTGACATCTTCATATTGCCAACAGTCCTTAACCTAAATATATTGGATTTATGATCACAAAAGGCTAAAAAAAAGCAGCAGACATCAGTGTTTGTGTGGATTGTTGGTGTTTATGCTTGAGAAAACGTTTGACTAAGAAATTGATAATTGATGCCGATTTATTTTCTTAATTGACCTGATCATAAATTCACTAATTATTACATTGTTTGTCTTTCAGAAAGAGGCTGTGAGAGCTCTCGTCATAAACTAGCAATAACACTCCTTACATGTTCCTTACAAATGTGACACAATTTAAAAGGGAAATAATCAGGCTTTCCAATGGTGTAAGATTTATTGCCAAAAATCAACAAAGAAATAATCTACCAAACACAAAATCCCTTACTTTTTGTGTGTAGTTTATGTACTGTAGTAAATATGTTCAGCTGTACTCGAGTATTTGTTCTGATTACATTACTTCTGATCAAAAACTAGCGAGTTGAAACTTTGCTAACAGCCAAACATCAACAAGGTCACCAACAGCAGACATAGCAGCCAGCTAATATTACTGACTAGTCCAACAGCAGTCAGCCCAGCTCGGCGTCTGTCTTTCAGCCTTTTATTTCACCAAGCTCTCACCAACCACTAAAAGTCAGTCCCAGATTTACTCTTGTCCAGCTTCTTGCTCGCTCACTCTCTCTTAATTGTCTTCTTAGCTTCCTCCGTCAACATGACCATTGCTCTCTTCTCCTCTGTCATTATGTCCATTGATGCTGCTGAGCCCAGTTACATTGCCCGCTTACCCAGCTCTGGTTCTGGATTTCTGGCTCTGCTCCCTGTCAGCTCCGGGCCTGAAAACCTCTTGCTGGTGGTCTAAAACACCTGTGGTACAAGCACTGACACTCCCCCAGTGCCGTGAGCTCACAGTCTGACGCCCAGCTAACGAAGAGAGGTAACATTAGCTAACAGCAGCTACAGCTGGCAGCAGTTTACTTCACTGTCCATCAGGAAACTCTGTAAATCACAGAGAGTTGAGGTGGAGCAGCCGGAGGACAACAGAGGGAAAACCAGAAAACATTTTCTTCATAAAATATGATCCAGTTTCACCAAAATCAAATAGTGAAAGAGTTCAGAAATAGACAGTAGTATTTGAAACTGAGCAGCGAGTTCAGATAAACATTTGTACTCTGCATCAGCCTATAAAGAAAGATCATTGTTTCATTTGGCTCTGGTCAGCCACATTCCAGACAATGGAATAAAGCCCATACAACAGATCTGAGTCGTGTAGAGCAAGCTCGAACAAACATAGCATGTCTCACTACAACAGGACAGACGTGATGGTTTTACCAGAAGCTGCTGCTTAGCTGTACTTCAGCCTAACTCACTTTGTCTGTTCTGTTTCTCTACACATTCACCCTGTTTCTGCACTCATCTATTGTTCCCTCCTTTCCCTTGACTCAGTAACTGAGACGTCTTTCAGAACAGACCAGCTGACAAAACTAGAAACCTTCTGCAGCAGTTATGTATAACCAATTTCCATTCCCATGAATATCTATGAGATTTGCTGTGTGTGTGTGTGTGTGTGTGTGTGTGTGTCAGGGAAAGCTCCCCACACTGGCACTACAACAGTCCTGTTGGACTACTGAAGGTCTGCTAACAGTAAAATTTCATGTTAAAATGATGTTATGGGACATTTCAGCTCTCAGTGCTGCCTGAAAGGGTTATTTGCTTCCCTTCATAAATCTCTAACTAACAAAATCCCTGCAAATCTTACTTTCTAACCTTTTTTCCAGAAACTCACCCTAACAATGACCACACCAAAATAATATATATATATTCCCTTTTAGGGGATCAAATATTAGATCATTTAAAATCAATATGACTCTTTAACCACAAGGCTGAATGAACCCACAGACTGAAGCCAAATAAAGGAAAAATCAACATAGTAAAGTGTCTGCAGAGCAACTTTAGCAATTTTACAAATACATTTAATGAACATAAAATATCTCTCTCACTAAAGATATTCACTGTGATGGTGAACTAGTTTGACAGTTTGAAGAATGCTTATTCACTCTCTTCAGTCTGGTTCTGTCCGAAGGTAACACAATTTGCATAACAGAAAATCTAAAGCTCATGAGTGGAAATGTCATATCTTCTCTGCTTAATCTGAACAAAAACCAAAAAGTGACAAGTTTTAGTTTTACATGTCGATGTTGGTTGCCTGGCAACCTAACAGTGATGGCAGGAAGTCACTACTCACCCAAGAAATAGTCCAGTCCTAAACTGTAAAACCACAAATTGTCGTTTTTACACTTTGGTGTTTGTATGGATTCATGAGGTATAATATGTTAACTAGTGAGATTACGAGGCGCTATCAGTGGATTTTTGTTGCCTTTTGACAGAGCTTCCAATCTCTAAGCTAAAATAACTGTCTTCTGACTGTAGCTTCATAATTAGCAGACAGATGTGAGAGAGCTATTGATATTCTCAAGTCAGTCAAAGAGTAAGCATACTACATCTGTAACGATGAACCATTTCATTGGTGCTTAATTGTTGACATATAGATAATAGATTTCCTTAAGCACTTTAACCTTGAGAATATATCTATCTACCTTTTACTTCCTTTCTTTCACAATGCAACTTGCAATTTCACAACTTAATGATGATTAATGTCAGCAACAGATAACACACTGCCAAGTTTCTCAAAGCATCATTCTTCTTCTTGTCAAAGCACTAAAACTGCATGACTCCATTCAGATCTCCTTTAAAACATTTAGCAATGATCTATCCTATTTCAAATCACAACTGGCGAAACACAACAGGAAGTTACCATGACATGAAGTCAGACAAACTGCATGAAGTTTAATGAGCCTGTGATGTGAGTTTATGGGAATGAGCTCATGGCTCATGGCAATTTCTTTAACATGCTTAACAGGCTTTGCATCAGACTAAAAAGTCCCTATGCCCTGTGGCTGCCTGGTGTGTGTGTGTGTGTGTGTGTGTGTGTGTGTGTGTGTGTGTGTGTGTGTGTATTTGTGTGTGTGAGGCAGCAAAACGTCAGTCACAGGTACGGGTCTTGGTTTGCTTACTGTCTGTGCATGTGCTGTTAGAACTTCCATATGACTGTTAAAATCAGCAACATTTTAATAGTCTCTATCCAGAAATGTTACACTCAGTTGCAACAATTGTTTCACAATGTCCGACATGATGTTTCCTTATTTCACAATGTCTAATACCTCTTTCAGTCGTGTTTTTGGTCATCAATTTATGAATAATCTTCATATATCACAAGGTTAAAGTTACAAGATCTGTCACACTGTTACACCCAAAACTTGTGTGTGTAAAAGGGAAAGAGGTCAGTCGTACATATGGATCCCGAATTTCTTGCAAAATAACAATAGTTAGTCAGCCCAACATTGAGGCCATACGCTTTACTTACAGGGATATGAACACTCACACACACACATGCAGACAATGAAAAATAGCAGTACAGGAATTTTAATTGACCTCTGCGATGCATTTTTTGCCTCAGTGGTTCCATCACTGAGTGAAAAAAGGAGACTTCCTAACTGGAAACAGATTTCAGGAGCAGCCCAGGCTTCCACAAGTCAGCATGTAACTGTAGCTCTTACACACACACACACATATACACACACACACACACAGACACACACACACAAACTTACAGGCAGACAGACAGCCAACGCCCCAGACAACTTCAAGGTTTCCTCTCAGATATCAAAATGCTGCTTTACAAGTAAAATCACATGTATGCAATCAGAAGAGGTGTGAGAGAGGAGACCGTTACATGCCACTGTATGTTTGTTATCAGAAGTCCATGTATAGATCAGCTGAGTGTTCCTTCAAAACAATAACTTCATGCAGCTCATTATATCAACAGTGGAACAGTAAAATACTGTAAAAGTTCCACCAGACGGTACATGCAGGTACAGTACAAAACATTCCTGCAGTGACCGGTCCGGTTTGTTTAAAAACACAAACAGGTTTAAGTCGGTGACAAAGAGCCGTGCTCAGCAGCAAGCTTACCGGGTTCAGGGTGATGACTGTGGCGGGGAAAGTGAGCGGCAGAACTCCGCTTTAACGGGACCCTAGCGTTAAATACTGCCATCTGCGCCTGCGTCAAGCTCCACACCACACAAGCTGGCACGGACAGGAAATAGGACCTTACCTTCAAAATAAAAGAGGAACCTTGCCGGTATAAAGCAGCGGAGTGACTTTGCCTTCAAAATAAAAGTAAATGACAACGTGACGTTGTAAGGTTAGTTACCAGCAATTCGATTCAATTCAATTCAATTCAATTCCGTCTCACAGTCTTCATCGAGACATGGGCTTGGTTAGTTGTCATGGAGAATCTCGATTGTCACAGGCAGAAATTGATTTGGAATTTTGAAGCACGAACGAATGAAGAAATGGAAAAGGAAATAAAAACAGAGATTCCTTAAAGAACCAGTGTGTTTCAGTGGTTTAGTATCGTGGTTTAGTGGCCCTCGTATCACCCTGTCTTTCCTAGCATGAAGGGGTAACTACGGTTGCCATGATGCTGAAGGCCCTAGAGATGGTTTAGTTTGTTCATTCTGGGCTGCTGTAGAAACATGGACTCACAGCATCTGTAGATATGAAAAGATTTTCCCCTTTTTGGTGTTTTGATGATGCTGATGGTGAACTTTGAAAGAAATAGTTTGGACAGTTTGGAGAATATATATATTTGCTCTCTATCACTTATGTCTGCACAGCCTGTTAGCTTAGCTTAGCATTAAGACTGTTCATTTTAAGGTAACAAAAACATAATTTTTACTTTAAGGTGACTCTACACAGTGAAAACACAGTTATGCATTTTATATTCCATTTCTGCCATTTTCTATCAATATGGTGCTAAATCTGACACATTAGACCTTTAAGCAGCCCAATGACAGAACAAAACAAGCATTTGGAGGTAATTATGGGAGTGCATAATTTGAACAAGACGTCATTTTCAAGAATGTTTTTATTTTTTAGTTCACTTGCAAGATGACTGGACAGAGGAGACACTGTTAATAACTTCAGGAATATACAGGGAAAAATCTATTCAATGTGAGATTATTTTCCCTCCTCAACAGAGGTTCACATTTATTATAAAACATTCACATATAGACCTACTGCAGATGTACTTTTCACATATACAACTGTCATCAACAGTTTCCACAAACAGCAGAAAAGTCAACATGTTCAGAGTTGTAGTTTTAGATGTGGTTGTTACTGTTAGATTCCCATGTTAAGAATGTGTGTTTTTAAATGAAATGAAAATCAAAGGATACCTTACAGAAATAAAAAGACAGCTAATTCACTCTTCTGAATGATATACACAAACTTATATTAGAATAAGATCATGACACAGAACAAACATTCCTACGTTTTCTTCCTGTCACAAAAACTGCTCAGCATAAAACAGGACAAACGAGGCTGTCAGTTAACTAAGGTGCAAAATATCTGAGGCGAAGGAGCAAACAAAGGACGCACACTGCATCAGTAAAAAGCTGGTGGTATCCTCCTGAAGTAACGTCATTTTTTAAAAAGCCAAATAAACATTTTGTATATACACTTTGCACACACATTTTCCACACTTCACAAAATTATTATAGCAGATATGATATTAGCAAAGCTTATTTCCCATTAATGTTTACAATGTTTTAGTTTTTTACTATTTTGGATTTTCAGTACACCAAAAAGAAATAGTTACACTACAGGCAGTGACCTATTGGCCTATTTAAACTAGGAATGCAAGTCTTCAAAAACAATCAAAGGTTTTAGTGTCATATAAAAATCAAGACAGATCATCTTACTCCACATTTGCAAATCAAAATATGTACAAATCTACATTAAGTAATTGGATTTCTGAATAGGCACTTTAATTCAAAACAGTTCAGCCAGCCCTCAGAGTTATCTTTGATGACATCACAAAGACATGGCAGTCAGTTTGTTTTTTGCTCAAAAAGAAGATTCATTAGCCCTAAAAACCATGTCAGCAGATTCATTTAGATGTCACCCACACACACACAAAGTGAAGCTCTAATTTCCCAGTATGAAGTAGAAGAATCTGCTACAGTACAGGAAGGAGATATTTTAACATGCACACATGGAAAAGAATGAATATCCACCTCCCTGCTGACTCTTCTGCTGTACAATGTACCTAATGTGGGAAAAGTCAAGATAGTCATTAATGTCACACAACAAAACAAGAAATAAATAATAAATAAAAGTTACATAAATAAATCATTTTGTTAAATAAATAAATTAATAAGTGAAAAAAATGATCAAGAGGCAGGCAGTGCTAAAAACTTAAGATAGTGGAGATGCTCCTCTTGTGGAAGCAGTTTGAGTTTTTGCTCCCACCTTAGCCAATCACAATGAACCCTTTCCACCAATCAACTGTGGGAGAGAGGCAAACATACCGCTCACTTGGCTGTCTGTGGATGGATAAATGATTATGTAACTGTAGTGTAAGTGCTCTGGTTAGGTGTCACCAGAACAAAGTGAACAGCCCTAAACTTGAGTGTTACTGTAGGTTATCTTACAAATACTTGAAGGAAGCCGGAGGTTCTGTTGTGAGGAGCAACTTCACCACAGAGAAAAGAGGTAACTGCATATGAAACGTTTAGGAATGAGCCCATACAGCCAGACGGAGTCAGAGCTTTGAGAGAGCATAGATAACCGCACTGGCAGATCACCACAGTAGCACAAATACTACAGCCCCATTTTTTAGCTTCCTCACATGAATGCTAAATGTGCATCTGAGATGATTTTTAGTAACCTTTAAAACTTGAGGAGCACTTGATTTACGTTACCTTACTTTACATGTAGTGCATTCATATTCAAGATTACAGTAATCCACCCAAATGGTGAGTTAAATCAAGCACGCATCAAGTTCCTCACAGAGCTGAGACTAGGTTAAAACCATGTTAGACAGAGAGATGGTGCTTTTAAAAGACTTGTACTGTAAAAAGTTTGTTATTTGAATAAAAACATATAACTTAGAAATGCTATTTTCTTTTCAAATCAAGTTTGATGATTTGAGTTCTTTGAAACTGAAAACAACAAAGTGCACCCTGACAGTACACTCCTTCTCACAGTCTGTGCCTGCGAGGGTCGGAGCATGGTGGGGAGGGTGGTGGGGGCAGGGTGACTGTGGTCGGCGGCTCCACTGGGTCATCCATGGGCAGTACCAGGCGGGTGCCCCTGATTGCCACCTCGTGTTCCGCTAAGGTGAGCTCGTGATCCAGACCTTCATCAGATGGGCCACCCCCGGTGCCGGTGGAGTAGGAGTGCTTGCGGTTGATGGTGCGGGATCCGGAGGCATCTGTGCTGACAGTGACGTCAGCGTACATTGAGCTCACATTGGCATCATTAAGGATGAAGTCAGAGTCGTCGTCATGGAGCTGACCTTCGTTCTGGGGTGTTGACAGGGAAAAAAGGAGAGAAGACGAGATGAAGATGAAGTCGAGATGTTATTGATTGGGCTTGTTTAATAGTCCTACTGTAACTGTTACATTATGCTAAGTGCCAACACCTCATAAGCCTGTGGGCTGGTGAGACATCTTGCCAGAGGTCCACAACACGCAGGCAGAGTAGCAGTGAGCGGAGGGCCGCTGTGGGTCAGGAGGGGCTTCAGGTAGCTAGAGAACAAGCCTTGTCAAGGACTATAAACACTTTCGGTTTAAAGCCTTAACTGGTCAACAATCACATGCAATCTTCTGCATTCTGTTCTGATACAGCAAGAACAAAAACAGAAATCATGTGGTAAGTGTTGGAAAATAAGTGTAAACCTCTTGTGCAGAAAGAAGTTACTGCTGTGAGTTTGTGAACAGCACCCTCTGGTGTCCAAATCTGGACACGTGTGAAGGCAGGATTGTAGGTCATCTGTGGCTCAAAGGATACTTGTGGTCAAAGTTATACCAGATCCTGAAGGGCCAGGCGCTCTCATGTTTGGTGTTCCTCCGCTGAGACCCATCCAACACCGCTGAACTCTTTTAGGCAGAATATGTTAGAATTAGTTAGTGAAGCATTTCAAACACAAGAGATTTCAATCTGTGCTTAATACTTACAGAGGTGTCTTGATCAGAGTCCACACCAACCCTGAAAGAGAAAAGGTAGCAACGATGAGTTGGACGGTAAACATTCGATAGAGGGTATGAAAGACACAAACAAAGACAATCCATGTCAACAGATGTCCAGCCTTACGGTATGCTCATGAAGGACAACATAGGCATGGTGCCGCCTCCACAGATCCAGACAGTGAAGAAGACGATGAGGAGGGTGGTTGAAAACATCATCTGACGTGCGTATGTTGCTGTGTCTCGGATGGAAAGAGCAAAGGTCATCGCTCCGCGCAGACCTGGAGGAGACGAACAAAAGCAGTCAGTGTGAGAAACAGTAGGTGTGTTTTACCTAGGAACAGCTAGGGTGAGTGTTGATTTGTCATGAACGCAAGAAAAGCCACAAAATGTTTTACTTAATTTGCTTAATGAGTTCCTAACTACTGCATGTTTGTGGGCAAGCTCACAAAAAGTTAAAATGATGTGCACAGTAAAAAGGAAACGACCCTGTGGGTTCAGACACAGAGAAACGTGCAGGGACATGTAGGGGATTTCTATTATTAGCCAGTTTCACAGTAAATGTCAGCTGACGTCGAGTCAGACGTCGAGTAGGTGTTTTTGGTCTAGGAGCCTCAGCACACCATTATCTAGGCTTTCACAACATCAGGTTGGTTCGGTTCTGTTCTGTTCCACTGATACTTTATTTTAATAGAACCAGGTCCCAGCTGAGATGTAGTAATTTCAGTCTTCACAGACACTCCACTACATACAACAACATTTTGAGACTTCACTTTTCAGGTTCGTACCTGCAAACATCATGACATGCTGAAAGTTTGATCCGATCTTGTTCTTGCGGCCCAGGTTGAGCAGGAAGGACAAAGGGTAGATGTTCGCTGCCCTGCCCAGAAACACCGCCACCTTCACAACGCGCCACGGTCAAGGACACAACACACAAAGTAACACAGCATGGACAAGCTGTGGCAGACAATAATCATGGGTTTGGAAATTGGTAAACGGACTGAACTTATAAAGCGCCTATCTAGTCTTCTGGCTACTTAAGGCGATTTTACACCAATGCCGTCAGTGCAAGACAGCAAGCCGCCAACTGCTCACACATTCTCACACCGATGGCGATGAGGTTCAGTATACCTCCTGAGCCACAGTCACCCCACATTCAGTTTGCTAATTCCGTTATTCTTAAAATACATATACTGTATGTACTGCTTAAGCCTACAGCATTATCACACCATTCACTATATTTATATTCATATTCATATTCATATTCATATTTATATACATCAAGTAGAGTGAAGGATACAAAAGCTCCAATAATGAACATAGGATTGAAGACGTGTGACTGAAAGGAGAAGAGCGTCAGCCCCATGTAGGAGAAGATGAAGTTCTCTGCCAGGAAGTTGAGCAGCTCAAACAGCTGATGGAGAAGAGACAAACAAATATTCATACTGTGAATAATGTAAACAAACTGCATGAAAACAGAAAGAGAAACATTCACAGTGCACTCCCACCACATGGATCAAAGTTTGATGAGAACATTTCCTGTGATGTGTATTGCGCACATCTTAACAACTCAGCATTAGTGCCAAATGTTCGCTGTCTTATCAATTTTACAGAAAACACATTAAATATTTAACACATTTAGTAACTGCTTTGCTAATTCTGACAAAAAAATAGAATCAAAAAAAAAGGAGATGACACAGAGCTGTACACATTCAGAGGAAACACACTCATCAGCTCTCTACTTCGGTGAATTAATGACATCAGACTGAGGATTTCTCAGAATTTTAAAACATCCTGTCTTCTGAGAATCTTCATTCAAGGCATTTCTCTGTGTTGTAACCACTTGAATCTTTTATGATATGTGATATATACGATATGTGATTCAGTTCACCTGCTTGGTCCTATCCTGAGAGTCAGGGGAGAGATTGTTGAAGGTGTAGTGAGCCTGAGTGATCCCGCAGAACAACACAGCTACTACGCCTGAATAAAACAGATGAGATCACACAGATCTCACTTCAGTATCACTCCAAACACAATGAATTATAGAGTTAGCATTAAAAAGGTAAGACTGGTGACATTTGATGTTTTTGTGATTGTCAAAACTATAACCAGCAATAAACTAATCCCACAATCAAGGCTCCCCGAAAAGTTGGTTTCAAGTCGTTAGTTGAGAAGACCCCAGAAGTTTGTGCTTCATTTTACTCATTCAAATCATTTTGTTAGCTTGTGAGCAGATTACCAGAGTAATCTGAAGAATCATTAGAAATAAGCATTTAGTAGTTTGTTTTTGTTTTTTTATTTTAATCTTGAGGTGAGATTGCTCTAACCCCTACACGCCCCTATGCGGTCCATGTTTTATCAGCTTACATGTCTTTTCTCAGCTAACCAGTTTGAATGCAGAAAAGAACTCATGGACAGTTAGTCGTATGAACAGATGAACAAAGCCTGTGCTTTAACTGAAATGCATCTATCACACTGTCCAAGTTTGAGGGTCGTCAGTTAGTTTGATGATTTCAGTTCTTTTCCTTGCCACACCAATTACAATGACATTATTGATATTATTATAATAAATATTAATTCTTAATTAGTAATAATTGGGGCTTCTGAAGAAGAGCTAAGACAGTTAAAAGGTCACTGTAAATTTGTACTAAGAACAATCAAATGACTCAAAAGTAACACTAACAGTCAAAATGAGATCTAGATAAAACTCACAGTTTAAACTGCCTGCATGAGTGTTTGAGTGTGTGGGTGTACCTGTGAACCCGCAGGCCTCAGCCAATAGAAAAGTGCTCCAGGACATGAGGAAGAAGAGAGCCGTCTCCAGCAAGGGGAAGTCCCTGAGCTTAGTGAACTTGGTCACGTGATAAAACTGAGAGTCAAGGAGCAAAACAAGAGGTGACAATAGAAATGTATGAATGCATGTATAAATGTAAAATTAAGGCTACATCTTGTTAGTTATTCTGTTGCTGCTTATGCATACCAGGGAATATAAATACATATTATGCAATGGCAAGCAACAGCTAAAAGGATATGAGAGCTGTCATGACACCAGTGGCGACCCCAAGAGCGAAGGATCCACTGAAGACGCCCAGGAAGATGCTGAAGGATTTCAACAAGGCCATGGCTTCAAAGCTGTGGCTGTTGTCTCCTGCAGGCTGGTATGCCACAATGGAGCTGAAGAGCAGATAGACAAGAGTGCACACAAATAAAAACATTCACACAGAAAGGGGAAACAGTCAGTTACTGAGGGTCCAGGAAGGGGATATGGTCAAATATTATATTATATTATTATATTAAACTCGTGCTCACACAAAGACACAAACAGAGATTTTCATGAGGAAATCAGGCATCAAATCAAACCTGCAGTAACCCAAATCCAAAAATGGCTGATGTTACGAGCCAGTGATCATCTGATTTCATAGAAATTCGGAGGATTTTGATCAGCTCTTAAAAACAGTAACTAAGACTTCACACATGTGGACTGGAGTTGGGTTTTACAGTCATAAAAAAGGGGAAAATTAGAGTCTTGCATGCATAACTCTAAGTGGATCTTAGATCTCTCAGCAGCATTCAGAAACAGCCAATTCAGGTGCTACCCCTTTAAGAGGAGTAGAGCCCAAATGACCTTAAGACCAACAAAGCAAATCACCAGCACTAATATTCAGCAGTAATAACTCATTTACACACACATATTGCTGACATGTTATTAAATAGTAGTATTTTCTGGTTATTTGCAGGGTCTATAGAACACAGAGGAAACTGAAAACTGAAACAGGGAGTGGATATAAAAGGGTTGTAGTGGCAGCGGGGTGATCTTACTAATGGGTGATGGTCTCTAGGCTTAATTCTAAGTTACATATCTGCGTCACATCCACTGAGTCAAGATGATCAGGTTCTAACACTATTACTGCCAGCATAACCCACCCACCCACCGGAAAGCATATGTCTGGTTTTCTCCCAGCCTTTCCTCTGCCTGCTCTGGCCAGACTGAGCCATTGGCTCCTGGGAAAAGCACAGGTCCAGCTCCCTGCCTACCCTGCTTCTCCAAGCGGAGGAGAACACTGCAGGCATACATACGTACAGGGAGGCGACGAATGACACAGATGGGTGAAGAACGGCAAGCAGGGAAATGACAGGGACTGATGTTAGTATGGTTATTGTCCATTCATGTGCAATGTACAACACAAAAAGCTCCATGACAATGTAGGGCACCAACACAGAACTACAAAATGAAGGGTGGGATCACATTTTTCTGTCTTGTTGCTGTGTGTTTATATTTTGTGTAATCAATGCTTACGAAGAGAGGACGATGGCTACCGCATCATTGAGGACACTCTCCCCAAAGAGTAAGGCATACAGGTCCACATCTACCTTTAGCTCATTGAAGATAGCCAGCACCGTCACTGAGACACAGAGGACAGAGAGTATTAGACACAAAAACACTGTACAACAGGCAGGAGCACAGAACGCCTTCAAACGGAAAGACTGTCCAATAACAGAAATCAGAAGACAGACTGCACATACAAACATGTTTAGTAAAAACAAATCATGTTTTATTGCACAACCTACCTGGGTCTGTTGCCGAAACGATGGCCCCAAAAAAGAGGCAGTCAGTAAAGTAAAAATCTCCCCCAAGCTGGCCCACAATTTTCATGAAGGACACAAAGCCATACATGATGAGCCTAGAAGACAATGTCATAGAAGACAATGGCACCACTCGCACATTCAACAAACTAATAAAACCTTCTGCTGTCAAAAGCTGCTGCTGTAATCTGAGTCTGGACCAAATGACTTACCCAATCACAAAGCAGGATATGACTGTTCCCATGAAAGCATAAGCCAGGATGGAGCCGATGTTTCTGAAGAAATGTCTCTGAGGGAGACAAGGACACAGATTTGTTCAACAGAGGCTGTCTAGTCGTTAGGCTGGTGCAATACAGATAAATATCATAACAAAAGATCTCAACATGTTTGCAAACTTTTATGTGAAAAATCACGTAAAAACTCATTTCCATCGTATTTTGCTTGAATGGCAATATACTGTAGAGAATAATAATCAAAGAAATCTGGATCTTTCAGTCCTGTGACATCAGTCCTTTTAACCATCTCACCCTTTTCAGACTGTAACCAGCGTGGAAGATGATGGGAGGCAGCAAGATGTTGAAAAACACTTCTGGGTCAAAGGTCACCTGAAGACAATTAGAAGAGGTTACACACCTGTTCTCAACTTGTTGAACTTGACACCTATTTTATCAAACATTCTGTCTGTGTACACAAAATACAATAAAAAAATAGTGAATTAACATAATTTACCTGCCAACACTTTTACATTTTTATAGACAGATTATGGTTAGATATATGTCAAACTATTGATTTCATTTTCACTTGCATTCACCCTCCACTCAATCCTCTATCTGTTCATCGCCTTGCCTTTCTCAGCATCTCATCGTCCTGCACTTGGTGACCTTTGCCCCGGCTGACTTCCCCCTTAAGGGTGTACTCGTAGAATCTCCCGCTGACATTGACCAGCAGAGTAGCAGGACTGGCGTTGACAGCACAGCTTAGGATCACATCACTCATGCTCTGGGGCACATGGACACCGAACCGCAGAATCACACCCACCAACAGGCCTTCAGGGACGAGGAGGAGGAGGAGGAGAAAGGGAGTGAAGGCAAAGCAGTTAGCCAAAGACTTGTAGTAAATATGAATATTATTTATTCATGTAGCACCTTTCAAACACAGGTTTAGTCAAAGCGAAGTGCTTCACAGACATAAAAGCACAAACAGTTTCTTCTGTGGTTGCAGCCAAATAAGGTCATGTCCTGTAAAATGATCTGGGTGTGCTTAATTAAATACTTTAATTAAACCTTGATCTTAGAAAACAAAACAAATATTAATTGGGCCAACTTAATTATTGTGACAGGGATGATCCATTCAATGGACTGCACACAGAAAATGACTCATCGTGCAGGAGTCTGACTACTTAAAGTGCATGTCATCTAAAGTTTGAGCTCTTACCAACATTACTCTTAAAAAAACACCACTGCTGTTTAATATTGACTGTACAGATAATACTGGATCAGTGATCAATGTTTGTATATTACATGCAGACTCCTCTATGCAGCCTGAACCTGAACATCAGCTGTCACATTAGCTTACTGGTCAGGTTTGACAAGCTAACGGCAACATAGCCAGCTAGCATGGACGCTAAGTTGAGCGACTTGGTTGACGTGAACGTCAGAACCGGTACCGGTCTTACCGTAGATCATGGCGAGTCCTGTTTCGTGCAGGAACCTGAACCTCCGGTGTTTGAACAGCCATATGGTTAAGATAGTGAGCGTCAGGAGCATTATGAATATGAGCAGATTGGCACTGTCCTGTCGGTGGCTCTCCTCAGCCATCCTCTCAGTTGCGACGTTGTCCATCGCGTTGCTCTCGCCTTGGCTCCCGACGAGCAACAACGTCAACAGAAAAGGCAACAAGAGGAGCAATTTGGACGGTTTAACACCGAGAGAGCGTCTCACTTTAAGTCCCATTGTGTCTGTCTGAACCGGTCATGTGTCGCTGGGTTCGGGTCGGTTCTGATAGAAACTGCTCAGAAAAGATACCGAGAGCGAATGACAGCTCCTTCCGCAGCCGTTATCAAAACACAGGAACTTCCGGTTCTTCAAAATAAAAGGCACCCTACGACTTGTGGTGGGCCTGAGACCAACAGCGACCTTTCAGTATAAAGTTTGGGGTTAGTTGTGATTACACAACAAGATTACACAATGAAATTCACTAGAAGGAAAAAATAAAAACAAACAAATCAATTAATAGAATAAATAGTAAATACGACAATTAGTAAATAAATAATAAGAATAATGACAAGGCAGAAAAACTTGTGTTTGGTTTCATCTGATTTTTCTGAAATCATTTATAATACACCTGTATGTTGTAAGAGGAGGTGCAGGGTAGCATGGTACAACCCTGTTTTATACAGATCACACTGGCTGGGAGGTGTTCTGTGTAGGCATCTAAAAAATAAAAGAAAAATAAAACACGAAAAGTTTTTACAATATACACAGCTCCAACAGTTAATGTGCTGCTCCTGACATAACATCCAACAGAAATCTAGGATGGAGAGTTGACAAAGTTAACAAGAACACTATTTTCAGTCTCACTGCATGTCGTTCAAAAATACTGTCAGAATAAACCAGTAATTTGTACATCATTTAGTAATTTTCTTTCAATTAGCTATGCTTTCATCACACATCCAGCATCCAATCAAATTGAAGAATCTGCCTACTCATACACCACATAAAAGGATGACGTTCAGGTGCTTTTCTTCTTCATCTCATGCAAGTCACATCTGCAAGAACAAGAGACGCAAAGACAGTCGTTCACATTCACAGCAAAGCCCAACGAGGGTTGCAAAGCTGTTTAGTTTAGTGTATTTAGTGTGAAATCTTTAGTTTAGTTCTTGATTGTCTTGTTTTGGAAAGTTGATTATTTTACTTTTTACATAAAGGTATACTGGATTTTCTTCATTCTTTGTCCTTGCAGGTGATGCAGTCTGCTCAGTAATCTGGTGACATGCTTATGAAAAACATGTGGAAGAACAGATTAGCATTCCACTGTTCAGTTAGGGCAAGTATAGACAAAATGCATGCTGATCTCACATAGCAAGTTTAATTGCAAATAATATGTATTTTATTTGAATATAGACTTCAGGGAGAGTAGTTATTGCCAAGGCAACCAAGCAAACAAACTTCAAGTATCTGCAGTTAACACAACTGGCCAATAAGTCAATCAGATAGTAATCAAAGGACATATTTCACAACCAGTGACTTCTTTGCTTTCAGGAGGACAAAGCAGGACAAAGTCTTCTGGTTTTACCCTGAAATGTTTTAACAAGTAATTTGACAACAATTTTTCTGAGAAGACAAAAACACTTCTACGCATGTATTTCAAGAGACAGATGCATATCTCTTGGGACACACCGGCTTTCTCCCACAGTCCAAAGACATGAATCTTAATAGATTAATTGGTGACTCAAAATTTTCCATAGGTGTGAATGTGAGCATGAATGGTTGTTTGTTTCTATGTGCCCTGTGATGAACTGACGACTTGTCCAGGGTGTACCCCACCTCTCGCCCAAAGTCAGCTGGGATAGGCTCCAGCCCCCCTGATCCTGAGGATAAGTGGTTACAGAAAATGGGTGGATGGTGTTGTACACACTTTAGATGTAGGTATATCTTCTCAATCATTATTTTTGAAACAGCTTCCTCTGACAGGAAGCCCACAAAACTCATTTTTTTGAGCAAGTACACAGAAAGTACACTCACAGCTGATATGATGACATTTTCAAAGAACACTCCAAATTCTGATTAAAACGGTGGAAATAATGTTGTCAGATATATTGTCTGTGTAACCAATTTTATTTCAATTCAAATATGTTGTGCACATTTTGATTTGATTTGATACTGTTCTTACGTCTATATTTGTTTGATGTTTGTACTAAGAGAGCAAAGTGTAACCGGAGTCAAATTCCTTGTCTGTGTTCACATACCTGGCGAATAAAAGTGATTCTGACTCTGACAAACAACAAATACATCAATATTCAAAATGAATTCTCTTCATGGTAAATAAAGTCACACCATTTCATGTGATGTCTTTAATAACTGGCCATCATCATGAGTGTTTTTGAGAGTTGAGATAAGAGTTTTCTGTCACATTGTTACTGGTGGAAGTGTCAGATATCTTTGACTCTGATGTTTATTGCATTCATATTTCGTCAGAAACCTGACATCTTTCAATTAGTCACACCATGACTTCAATATGTCTTCTGTCCTAGAGGCAGGTCGAGCAAATGTCTGCTGGATTTTGTTGCTTAATGACCAAACAAAACAAATTGTGAAACAAATAAGAACTGTGCATGTGCTCTTTGATAGCTGTCAAAAACCTTGCAACGCAAAAAAGGTGTACCTGTGTAATTGTATACTCTGACTGAATTATCTTCCATTTAATGCTGTTCAAGTTTGCAAAACACGTATTTATTAGGCTACTTGACAGATAAATTATTGTTGTAGTTCCTGTGGCTTACATCAGTTTCATCAGATGTACCAGTAATTGTCACCTTTCCTCCATATGATTACACTTATGCCTCCACCTCAGAATGCATCTGCACCCTGCTCCTCTTCCACCTCCACTGGTCTTGTCCAGTGGAGGCATTTCAGAGTGGTTATCCCAAACCATGGGTTGTAAATCCAGATCTTATGTTAGACATATTTAGTACATTTACCAACTGTGGACAACCGCCAGCCTCTGTGGCCAAGAACTATACTTCCTCGAGCAGCCACTTGAGGCTGGCTACAGAATATTTCAAGCTCAATGGGCCACTCATGGTTCCTTTAATGGCAGGAAGCAAATTAGTATTAATAATGAGCTAAAAATGACATTAGTTATAAATGTTCCAAGTTGTACAAGTCTGTGTTGCGTGATTGCACAAAGCTCCTATCAGTTTCTACAACCTGGCATGTGCATGCATTTTAAGGGATATGATTTTCAAAAACACAAAGAGCTTAAAATAGTTTGGACTGAAATAAATAAAACGTACTTGTGTTCCAATAGTATACCAAATGCACATGTCTAATACAGCAGTGCACAAAGGTATCAACTTACTTTGTTCACTTTAAAAACTAAATGTAGGCACCATTAAAAACAAGCAGCAATTTATTAAAACATCAACAAACACAAATCAACAAACAGTAGGCCTAATATATATGACAATCATAAGTGAATACAGGTATGAAATGTGGTAGTGGTGAGCTGGATAGCAGAAGAGGATCTGAGAATATGGGAAGTGTGCAGATATATAGTTTAGAAAGACATAAAGGGGCTCAGTTGGGGTCTTAAAGGTGAGGAATTGATGCAGTTTTTAACATGGTGTGTGTTGCTGAAGAACAGAAGTGATGAAGTCCATGGAGGGAGTTTTGATGATACAGGCAGCTGAACTCTGGATGTTTGTGAAGACACCTGTAAGGAAGTGAAATAATCCAACTGAAATGGTTAATATGGGATGGAACCATCAAAATAAAGTATCTGCTTTCACTACATTATATTTTTCAAATGTTTTACAAATTGTGTGTTATTATACTTTACATTGCTACAACATGTCACGTTGATCTACAGCCCAGTACATCAACAGCTTCCGCTGACAGGAAACCCACAACACAGAAATGGAACATGTGACGCATCGATACTCAGATGTAGAAGTCGACCTGTGCCCATGCTGACATTATACTGTCTCTGTGCTTCACGATGCCGACTTGGCTGCTTATACTTCTCTGTCTGACAGGACATGGTTTTGCCAAAGAACCGCCTGGTAAGAATATTTACAGCCAAACTATTTTAAATGAAATGTGAATGATATTAATAATAACTTTGGAGATATTTGAGCAGTTCACTTCCGTAAGGGCTTTTGGCAAGTCTAATCGTGTTTTGTACATTTGGCTGTCATGATCTGAAGCTTCTTTTCTTCTTTATGAATTGTTATATCTATAATATTGGGTAATAATCCATAATACACTAAAATCCTTTACTATGTCCTTTACTAATTTATGAGTGATTTAAACCATATTTTTGATAACTTTCCTTAATATCAAACCAAGATTAGAAAGAGGTGGACAACACACCTGCCTCAAGGTTTGATTAGGCCTTAATATTGTAAGTAAAAAGTCACTTGTATTATTAAATTGAAGTAAACAGTTGGTTACATAAAGATAAAGATGAAGTCTTACTTCCTCAACTATGTGTGTTTTCTGTAAATTCCCGTCACGTCACTGTGCTGCCATTTCCTCATTGTGTGTGTGTGTGTGTGTGTGTGTGTGTGTGTGTGTGGACTGCTATTAGTCAGCTGTTATTTTTTTATTTTATTTTATTTTATTTTATTTTATTTTATTTTATTCATGCTGTGTTGGTCTCATCCCGCCTGTGTTTCTGGTAGATGTGAACTGCTCCGTCGTGCATCTGGAATATGTTCACTGCTCTTGGAACCAGAAGGGGACTCCAGAGGTCAACTACACCTTCTATGGCGGGTTAGTAACTCATTTTTTTGGATCTCTTTTAGCTCATTGGCTAATCTTCCAAGAGTCATTTATGCACACAACAATAGGCACTGTGAGAAAATTGACTGTAGAATTGGCAGTAAGTACCAGACAAAAACATTCATAAAGAACATAAAAATAACAATTTACTAGAGTTGCTAGTAAATAGCTGTTGATATTTCACAATACAATATGTATGTATGGAAAGTTTTGACAATAACCTTTTGATTTTGACATTAGCAGCTTCGCAGTGTTTTGAATGTGACTTGCAGTTAATTCAAAATTCATATACAGCTTTCAGAACCTGAGCTGATCTTCTTTTTAAATAATAAAATAATAAAAGATTAAGACAATTTGCACTCATATGGGGGAGGAGAAGAGGCTTCATCTTTTTCATATGACTTACATATGAGACAAGGGTCGACAGAGTTGGGCTTCTTTTCATGAACCTTTCCACTTCTTTGGCTGAGCAGCTTTGCAGTCTGGGTGCCCAATGACTGAGACTGAGCTGTTTTGGTTTAAAAACAACAAAATAATAGGAAATTACATTCACACACAAATAAAACAACATTTCAGATCAATTTGTGGTCAAAATGGCCACATTCACATGAATGATGTGTAAACCTTTCTCAGTATGTTTCTGAGACTGTAACATTCTACCATTTCTTTCCAAAAGATAAGACAAGCCAGTCAAACTAAACAGAACTAAAAACTAAAACAGAAACAGAGTGTTCTCTGAATGTCTGTACAACTGCACATGAATACTGAAAATTTGTCAACAGCTAATGAATCTTCATGTTTTTGATCCTGTATTCGCTGTTTGTTACAGTTGATGTGGCTGCATACTTTGCTTTATTTATGAATGACTAAATTGTGATTTCTACACAGGTTTAGCAAAAATGTGGCTGAGTGCACCACCTATGTGTTGGAG
The DNA here is from genome assembly GCA_033000465.1 of Sciaenops ocellatus. Classification (NCBI taxonomy): domain Eukaryota; kingdom Metazoa; phylum Chordata; class Actinopteri; family Sciaenidae; genus Sciaenops; species Sciaenops ocellatus. The sequence goes on from CP136870.1 coordinate 1,374,797, forward strand.
AATGGTACAAACACTGGATGTAACCAGCCCTATAAGGGCAAAACTGACAGGTTCAGCACATTTAATACGAAACTGGTGCATGGAAACAACATTTTTACGAAGGAGCATGAGCTTAAAATGAAAGGTATGACTATTTACTGGGGTGCATCGTAACACTGGGTTACCCTATTCAAAACAGTAAACCACTTAATGAAGGAAAGACATTAACTTTGTATATTCTCTATCACTGAATGGTCTGTGTTATCTCCAGTCAAGTTAAATCCACCAATCAACCTGACTGTCCAGATGGGATCTGACAATAACCTGTGGTTTTTCTGGAACCAGACTTTTACAGAATGTGTAGAAAGTGAAGTTCAATACAGGGCCAACAACAAGATTTGGGAGGTAAGATTTTTTTTTTCTTGTTTGTCTTGTTTTTGAGCATATCTCCCTTCTTAACTCCATCTCATTATCCACAGTTTTCTAAAATCAATACTGGGACCCAGAGTTACTGCATCAACTTGCCCATCGCCACTTCCTGCTATGAGCTGAAAGTGCGGAGCAAATTAGGGACCAGCTGTGGAGGTTCTATTTTCTGGAGTGACTGGAGTGAGCCTGTGGTCTGGGCATCCACCAACAGCACAGGTAGACTTGCAAAATGTCTGCTGTGAAAAAGTCCTAGAAATTGAGTAACCACTGACTTCTACTGGCAAACAATAGAAACTGCAACGTCACTGAACAAGGATGAGGCACACATCCAATATGTATAATGGAGTGTTTGTTCCCGAACACAATACAGGTTGTAAATGAGTTTTCAAGGACGGAAATGTGATTTACAGCATATCACTGCCAATATTGGCAATAGGGCAACAAGAATGTTACATACATCCCTTTAAATCTGTACACTGTCATTTGACGAAGCAAGCTTAATGTCCTGCCAGCACACATGATTCAAATCAGTGGTGGTTTTAAGTATCTGCATCTGTTTTACTCTTTTCTACTCGTTATTTGTACATTACAGTGAAGGTACAATATTATGAATTAATTACAGTTCACTTCTCCCTCTCTCTACACCTGACAGACATAAGTATGATGAATTCAATGTCTGTGTGGACCCCGGTGCTGTATGTGTTGGGCACTCTCACCCTCCTCCTACTCGTCATGATGTTGCTGCACCATGAAAGGTGAGCTGGTCCAAATGTCATATGTAAATGACAGTTGTAGAGTTATTGTGTAGCCACAGAGCAATTATTCCCGTTTTATATATTTACAGAATCAAATTCTGAATTGAATAAGATTTGTTAGTATGAAGCTATAAAATATGTTTTAAAGAAACAGTAGATGTAATAAATTTTGAGAGATAAGATGCCAGTGACATGTTTGTTTGTTTTTTGGTGAGTGAGTGAGGTCAAGTACAGAGAATTTTCAAGACAAGAATAATTAAATCGAACACACGCACACACACACGCACGCATGCGCACGCGCGCACACACACACACGCGCACACACACACACACACACACACATTTTCAGTCAGCTGCAGTGCTGAAGAGCTACAAGGAACAAAAGTAATGAGCTGTTGCTAATATGATCATCTACCTCCCGTACAGGCTCAGAATCATCCTCATCCCAGTGGTTCCCAAACCATCCCTCAACTCTCATGACATCCAGGTTAGTAGTATCCAGAGCTATGTGCCATCTCTCTGACATTCTTACTCACACAAAAGGTTTATATTCAGACTTTCTTTTTCTTTTTTTTTGGCAACATTAGCATGCGACCATACTCACAATGACAATGCTAACAGAGTGATGCTGAGCATGAATATTGTATTTTTTGTATTAATCAACTTACTTTAGTGTATTAGCATGCTAACATTTGCTAATCAGCACTAAACACAAATTTCAGCGGCGGTAAGCTAAGCTAAGGCTAATTTTATTGGTCAAATTTTGACTTGATTGAAAAGTTAAAAGTTAAAAAGTTAGCCAACCAACAACCAAAGTTATCACAATTCATACTGAGATTAAAACTTCATGCCAATCCATTCAATAGTCGTTGAGGTATTTTTTCAGTTTGGCTGAAGAGATCCACAATGCTTATATTTAACTGATAAAAGCCCCATTTGGTGGAATAGTGAGTGTGTCATCATGTGAGGGGACAATTAATTATGAATTATTTGTTTTGTTTTTAAAGGAGTGGCTTCAGCTCTCCAAAGGACTGAAAGAGAGGGCTAACTACAACGAGCGTGCCTGTCCTGTCCGTGAGTACTGCCATGTCTCCCAGTCTGACAGCGAGAGCTCTGACAGCTCCACCTCCTCTGTCACCACCGACCAAACTGACTGCTCCGTCTCCATCCCTGTGGACGAGTCAGACCTGTCAACCCCTTGTTCCTCTTCCGCCTCCACAGTGTCATCTGTGGAACCAGAGCAGATTTCTGTTTAGGAAGCATGGATGCATGATAAATGGCTAATATTTTCTGTATCACAGAGATTGCAGAAGTTCCCCTCACATATCAGAGAAAGGCCATTTAAAATGTCTACTTCCTCTAATCCCATACAATCCCTGGTTTAAGGTTTAAACAACAAAAGACCTAATCCTATATATATATATTTATATTCCTATAGGAATATAAATCCAAAGTTTCCTTAAAATCAGTCCAAATCTCAGCTTCAATAGCAATTAGATTTTGCTTCAGTCAGGTCATTTTTTTCTTTAACTTCAGTTTTGAAGTTTTAGTATTCTGCCTGAGCTTGGCAATATGTTACCTATATATGTACACCTTTTTTTAAATCTATTTAACCTTGTGTAAGACATATGCAGATGCATAATCACAAAACGTTAAAGTCTGTGTAAAGGCAATTGAGATTTCTTTCAAAATACATTAAATATGTTGGAAAATAGTTGCTGAAAACATGTGAAAAGACTTTGAACGATATATATTAGTAAAATGTGGAGTTAGAGGTTCAAACCAGTTTTCAGTCCAGGATTTTGTGGGCGGTCCTAAAGGGTGGCTCGATGACACGCTGAGGCCACCCTGAGCATACCCCTGCACCCCGAGCAGAGAGAGAGAGATTCATTCATCTCGCTCAGAGTGTTTCAAAGTTAGTCATGTCATTTTCTGAACTCATCTGACACGTTTCAATTGCAAAAGCTATTTTAAATATTACTACTAATATTTTAACTGCAGAATTGCTGCAAGCGAAAAATGATTCCCAATCTATTGATGGACCAGTATATTCATAACTATGTTATTGACAAAGACAATTGTCTTCTAGATCTTTTCCACAGCAGCTGTTTTGACATGAAGTAGGAGGGTAAACACAGGTGTTACCAATGATACTAATCTACAAAGCATCAGTAAATAACTGATTATGCAGTAATGAAGCCATTAGTTACTAGCTCTAAACCCTGAACTAAAACGTGCCTCATTGGGTAGTAACACCACAACATATACAACACTCAGAGGATATGGTCTAATGTTTTGATATTAATATGCTTACTAATATAACTGTCTCATCTTAGCCACATGTGTTTTGTATATTAATATCTTTGATTGTATGCATAGCTTTTCAGTTTGGTTGTACTTTTTTGTTTTTAAACTGACTTGTATTTTAGAGTTTGTGTCCAGGATCCATAATATCTGCCATTACCAAAGCTGACTAAGCTCCTTGCTGTATTTTTCCGTGTATTTTTTAGACAAATAAATAAACATATCTCGTTACGTAAAAACTTCTGTGACATTATTTGTATAATTGTAAGGAATGACACGTAGGTAAACTAATTGAATGTGCCCTGTCCAGTTATGTCACTGTCCAATAGAGGGAGCACAGTGTCCCACACACTACGGAACTGAGTCAACGCATTTTTTAGATTCAAGAAGGGTAGGGCGCAGGGCGGCTGGCCCCCGCAAGAAGAGAGCGAGACAAGTCCACTACTTCCTGAGCTGAACCGATCAGCTATTACAATTAATTGATGTCTTCAGATGAGATTTAAGATTTTCATGTGCATTTAGTTGGCTTGACGCTAATTCGCCGTTGGTCGTCCAAAAATTACAACCCGACAAAATGTCAGAGCCTTCGGTGGCCGACACTCGCCGGTTGAATTCTAAGCCCCAGGACCTGACGGATGCTTACGGTCCCCCCAGCAATTTTCTGGAAATAGACGTTTATGATCCACAAACCGTTGGAGTTGGACGGAACCGTTACACAACTTACGAAGTTCGCATGCGGGTAGGTGTTTGAGGAGCATGCCAGAAGCACCTTGTTGCAGCATTAGCTTTTCTGAGCTAAATGGTAATTACGGTGTTGTTGCTAACCAGTTAGCATGTTTAGCCGTTTTGCCGAAGTCAACACCGGGACGGGGCTGTGACGTTGACGTTAGGCGCTTAGAGTAGCTCAAGATGGCGCGCCAGCAAAAATCAAGGACCGGGGACTGTCAGCGGCCTGGTTTGTGTTTTAAGAGGTTGAGTGGTGTAGGTGGAAGTTATGAGCGCATATTATCTAGCCTACTCAGTGAAAGCATATCTTCAATTCAAAGCCACGTCACCTGTGTAGAGTTAACATTATAGTTAACGTCTGTGAACATTTTGAAACATTACGACAGAACGATGGAGTCCCAGCACACAAAGTAAAGCTAACTGCTATTTACACTGAAGACTTCTCCCGTCAATAAAGTAAGGACGAGTTTAAAATGACGCCTGTGTTGAGTTAAGTAACAACAAGTTCGTTTGTCGACCTCGTTAATAAACATTAAACAGATGTTACTACCGTTTTTCGGTAAACGTACGAGTATCGTTAAATAAACGCTACGTAGTGGGCAATGCTAACAGTGTCGGTAGTTTTCTAGAAAATGCTGTGCACTAAAGTTTATTATTTTTCATGAAATAATAAGAGAACGAACATTAACAGTAGTAGTGAGAGGAGTAGTAAGATGAACTTCCTCATCTAGTTGACTGGCAGTTAAGCTTAGTTACCTAAAAATCCCTGACACAGCTAAGTTTAAAGAACATTTGAGGAAGCTGAACGCTCACATTGTGTAAACTTATTAGGAACGTGTCAGCCATTAACAGTACGTGAAGATCCTCTTTCTCTGAGTCTGTGGCTGTCTCCAAGAAGAGCTGTCCTTTCAACACAACATTAAAAGAGTCATGGAGGTGTGATAGTTTCAACCACACCAGTTTAATTAAGAAACACCAACTTCCTCCTGAAAGCACTGTGTCATCATGTCCCACTCACTGTCTACAGACTGTCTCCAGCTGTCAATGGGGAAGGGTCAACCCTCAAACACTGAGAGAAACATGATGCATGAATCACACTCGCACACAGTCTTTTTATTCAAACTGCAAACCTTTCAGCATTCTGTTCATGTTTGCTTGGCGGCCATCTTTTAATTGTATTTCAAATAAAATCATGAAACTGAAGCTTTGTATGCACAGATGTATTTCTGGACCAATAAGACTAGTGTTAAAACATGAATTATTATATTGAAGATGAATTGTCTGCTGCTCCAATGTGATGATGTGTTGTTTCTCATCCCTTAAAGGTCCAGTGTGTAAGATTTATTCTGCTCTATTTACAGAACATGACACAAGGAATGTTTTCATTCGTGTTTTCTCACCTGAAAATAAAAACAGTTATGTGTTTTTACCTTAGCCCTTTATAGCTACACACACTGTGGGTCCTCTTCCACAGAGGCCGCCATGTTTCTGCTGCAGCCCAAAACAGACAAACTGAACGCTGGCTCTCGATAGGGACTTAAATGTTTTCCATGTTTTGTGGCAACTACAGTTTCTCCTCCATGCTCAGAAGGAGAGGGTGAGGTGAAGGTGTTGTAATCATCAATTACACTGTTAGATGGCACTGAATGCTGCACTCTGCTCCTTTAAAGTCATTGTACATGGAATATTTATGGGCTTTGAACTATTAGGACATAACTAGCCTGTCATTTCTCTTTATTTGCTGACATTCTGTAACTTAAACGATGAATCTGTTGCCTCTAATATAATTAGCCACCACCAATTCCAACTGTAGACGTTTACACAGAAAAAAAGTGTAACTGCATTCTCACCTGAATATACTGTTCTAATTGTTGACTTTCATGCTAGCAGTTTAGTGGAGTTATGGCAGTTAGAGATGTTTGTTTTTGTCATGAAACACCTTTTGTCAATATCTTTTTGTTTTGTTTGTCTTCCTCTGTTTGTGTAGACAAACCTTCCCATTTTCAAACTGAAGGACTCGTGTGTGAGGAGAAGATACAGGGACTTTGAGTGGTTAAAGAATGAGCTGGAAAGAGACAGTAAGGTGAGTGAGCAGTAATGTTATGTTTGAGGCTGATCATTGAAGCAGGCTGGCTGCTGCAAACTAATAATTACAAAGATCCAATAAGTGACAATGTTACAGGGGGATACATAGATTCATGACTAAACTAAGCAGTGGAGTTACACTGTAGCTTTTTCCACTGTGTTGATGTTTCTTTTACTTGTGTTGACCGTGGACACCCTCAGATTGTAGTACCATCTCTGCCGGGCAAAGCCCTGAAGAGACAGTTGCCATTCCGTGGAGATGATGGCCTTTTTGAGGACTCGTTCATTGAGGAGCGGCGATTGGGCCTGGAGCAGTTCATCAACAGGTACGTCAATTCAGTTTGTGTTTTTAGGTATAAATCAAATATAAAGCATTTTTCTATCCACAAGATGTGGATACTTAACTTATACATACTATATACTTATACATAATATAACTTAACATAATCTACATCTGAGTGTCAACTACCTGATCCACTACTGCATTTCACCAGCCTCTATTAAAGCATTTCAAATGACAAAATTACGTCTGTTGTCCTTCTGTGCGTCTGTTGTCTGTTGTCCATCTGTTGTCTGTTGTCCGTCTGCGTCTGTGTTTGTTTTCCGTCTGTGCATCTGTTGTCCGTCTGTGCGTCTGTGTCGGTTGTCTGTCTGTGTCTGTTGTCCGTCTGTGCGTCTGTGTCTGTTTTCCGTCTGTGTCTGTTGTCTGTCTGTGCGTCTGTGTCGGTTGTCCGTCTGTGTCTGTGGTCTGTCTGTGTGTCTGTGTCTGTTGTCCGTCTGTGTCTGTTGTCCGTCTGTGCGTCTGTGCGTCTGTGTCGGTTGTCCATCTGTGTCTGTTGTCTGTCTGTGTGTCTGTGTCTGTTGTCCGTCTGTGTCTGTTGTCCGTCTGTGCGTCTGTGCGTCTGTGTCGGTTGTCCATCTGTGTCTGTTGTCTGTCTGTGTGTCTGTGTCTGTTGTCCGTCTGTGTCTGTTGTCCGTCTGTGCGTCTGTGCGTCTGTGTCGGTTGTCCATCTGTGTCTGTTGTCTGTCTGTGCGTCTGTGTCTGTTTTCCGTCTGTGTCTGTTGTCTGTCTGTGTGTCTGTGTCTGTTGTCCGTCTGTGCGTCTGTGTCTGTTTTCCGTCTGTGTCTGTTGTCCGTCTGTGCGTCTGTGTCTGTTTTCCGTCTGTGTCTGTTGTCTGTCTGTGCGTCTGTGTCTGTTTTCCGTCTGTGTCTGTTGTCTGTCTGTGCATCTGTGTCGGTTGTCCGTCTGTGTCTGTTGTCTGTCTGTGTGTCTGTGTCTGTTGTCCGTCTGTGCGTCTGTGCATCTGTGTCGGTTGTCCGTCTGTGCGTCTGTTGTCCGTAGAATTGCAGGTCACCCCTTGGCCCAGAACGAGCGCTGTCTTCACATGTTCCTGCAAGAGGAAAGCATTGACCGTAACTACATTCCTGGAAAAGTACGACACTAGTGTTATTGAGGGAGGCGGGGTGTAGGTTTGATTGTCTCTGGCCTTTCCTCCACTCTTTTTTTAATCTCTCTCTCTTTCAGTCTTCCTGCTCTATCTGTCTCTCTGTCTGTGTATAACATTGTAAAGTCATATTCAGTTGGAGTATCTTCTTCTACTTTATCAGGACATGCTGATAATGTTTCAAACAACTCAGTGACTCTTTCCCCGGTGCATTTGTTTTAGAATTGTACAATCAGGAAAGCACCTCAGTAGTTGTAATTGTATCATTTGGCCAGAATAAAAATAATGTACGATACATTTAGTCTTTCCCCAACAAGTGTCATATATTTATGATTGTAATATAATGTGAATAAAGTAGAAAAATGTCTAAATATCTGTGTGGGCACTAATGTGTACCGTAGGACTACATGAGGCTGTAAATGAGAGTACTGATCATGTTTTGTTCTCTTTGTTTTTGTTGTTTTTTTAGGTATGAATGAAGTAAGTTTGCTTTACTTTATCCTGTCTTCAAGACCTTTCTGGAAGTTAAAGGGAGTTGCATGGGCACTGTAAAGACCAAAGGCGATAGTTCACAAATAACTTAAGGAAACAATGCATAGAAACTGTCACAGGAGATCGGATTGCAATATTCTAAATGTGCCACACAGCCCCTGGTTGTCGTGAATCAGCTGTTTCTCACAAACTGGCTTGCAAAAATTTCTCAGTCCACCAGTGGAAACACAAACCATCACTAGTGTTCTGAGTTATGTGAACTATTGTTTAATGGGAATGAGTACTGTTACATCACCAATGACTAGAGCTGTTCTTGAAACATTTCTTGCCAAACTAATTCTGATACATTGTCATTATCAACTGCACTAATCATTGGCTGCATGGCAAACTTGCACGCTTCCTTTGCAATATATGTGTGTCAGTCTCGCTGACAGTTCATTTTACATGCCTTCGATCACCATCATGTTGTCAGTCTGTTGATTTAGATCTTTATTTCCCTAAATTCATTGTTTCTTTAGATTGTGTCTGAAAAACAAAGTAGATATTGATATGTCCTGCTTTTTATGTTTAATTTACACCTGTCCACTGCATCTGACTCTACCAACGATATCCAGAGTTCATTAGATACAGTTTATGTCTAATGACCTCAGTGAGTATGTATATTAAGCAGCAAACATTTACTGCATATCATTCTCATGCAAGTCTTAAAACACACAAATCGAATCATGGCATATCTTCCCAACAAGAGCCCATGAAATGAACAAAACGTCTGCACTGCATGATGCTTATGGTGAAGTCTGATGCACAGGAGCCCTGAGCAGCAAATATCTGTCCAGTCCTGACACTGTTTCATGAAAACTGCATGCAGTCCTGTGTGCTGTACCATGCTTAGCTTATGCTAGCGCTCCGATCATTTCTTTTACCCGCCTGCCTGAAAAGGAATCAGTTACATTTAAGTTCAGAAAGTGTCGATATAAATATAAAAATACACAAATACACACAACTGTGTTGAGTCATTTAAATGATTTTAGAGATGCACCACAGTGTCGCAATTCTGTTGACTAACTGACTTTATAGACTGTTAACGCCCAGGCAACTCTATGAAAACCAAACAAAAGAAACATTGTACACATGTAGAAAGTCTGCAAGTGTACCGAGCATAGCAGTTCAGAGCCACAGTCATTTCTCATACTGTCATAATATCCTGATATTGTGCCATTCCATTAGTCAGTGCATCAGTAAAGTCTGTCCAAAGAGACTTGCAGCATTGATCAAACCCACTGACACCTTGAACATATCTGTATATAATTTCTCATGTTTACTGTCTGTCTCTTTTTCTCTCTTATTGCAAAGACAATACAGACTGCTGCACCTGCCCCATGTACATTTATTTCTACATCACTTCATTTAAAAAGCTGGTGGAAAGGTCAGAAGTGAGAAGTGTCAACGGTGTAGGGAAAACACAACTATGGCTCCTGAACAAAACTAAGAGATCCAATCTATAAATTGTTTGATGTTGTGTCTTTATTCAGTCATTCCACATACTGTATGTACATTATTTTCATTCAGTCATCAGTGAGAAAGAAAACATGTTCCATATATCCTTTTGTCATAGCTAGATTTTTTTTTACAATGATTGTTTTTTTTCTGAATGTGTTTTTAATTGATTTGATCAACTTTCAAAATGAGGGTAATTTCCTGCTTTGATTAGACTTTTCTTTCGCTAGCAGAGATGTGATTTTGATGACAACCTCCCAAAGTTGAGCAACATGTAGCATCATGAAAAAGACACTGACATGTCATTCCAATCAGAATATTTGCCCTTCGTTTTCTGTTGCCGACATGCTCTTAAACAGGATGAACTGTTTTAACTCTGCTGTCTCACTTCCATCATCATGCCCACACTTTGACCGTGTGTTGTCAGATCAGCTATTGGAAATGTTAAGTTAGGTAAATAACCATATCTAAGCACTGTGACAAGAGGTTCATTATATGAACAATATTTCATTGTTTAAAGGCATAATCAGCATCTGGTTTATTGATCTGAAATAAGGCTTATTCTGCACTTATTTTCAGCTGTTTAATTCTTTCTATCAATATTATTGTGAAGTGTATTAATACATGTTATCATTGCAGTTCCACTATGGTTGACAAGGAACTTCCTTGTTAATTCTGTCCAATTAAATTTCCTGCTGCCTGCTGTCTACATGTCTCTTTTCAGTTTTAATGAGAATCATAATCAGCAAAACACCTTTCAGTGTGCAAAAAGTGCATCACACAAAGTTACTTAGATCAGAGAGTCACGGGAGCTGGATGAGCAGCTGCAGACTGGCGCATGACCTAATTTATCAATGAAATGAGCACGTAGAAGAACATTCACATAAATCTTTCAACTTGTACATGCAGATTTGACTACATTTTAAATATTGTGTAACTCTTGTGCCTCACTAGAGATTTTTTTTTGTCCTGTTCATTTTTGATAATGTGATCATTTTGTCTGGCAATGCAAACAACGAATCTGGCCAAAGTTTCTGTCAAATTTTGGAATGTCAACGTCAGATCCTCAGATGTTAAATCTATAAGGAAACTGTACACCCAACGTCCTCCTATTTTGAATCCCACATCCAGATTTCTGCATAAAACCATGCATTTTACACATAATATATTTATTGCATAGATTTGGTGCCAAAATTGTTGATTTCACTATTTTCCACCAGATGGTAAATGGACTGTACTTATACATCTCCTTTCTAGTCTTCCAACCACTCAAAGCGCTTTTACACTACAGATCTCATTCTACATATCTACACTGATGGCATTAGCTGCCATGCAAGGTGCCAACTGCTCATCAGTTTTAGGAGCTAACCATTCATACACATTCATACACCGATGGCACACTCAGCCTTCAGGAGCAATTTGGGGTTCAGTATCTTGCCCAAGGACACTTCGACATGCAGACTGGAGGGGATCGAACCGCCGATCTTCTGATTAGAAGCCGCCACGTATTGGGATGGAGTCATATTGAAGAAAATGTATGGATTTTTTAAAAATTTTCATTGGTTCATATTTACAGATCACTGCCAGCAATACACATGGAAAATTACGTACATCTGTTGAGTTGTATGAGAGTGGTGTGGATATGAAGAAATGTGTGTGTGTGTGTGTGCGCATGGCAGCTAGAGATACAAATTATAGTGGAAAGCATGCATGATTTAATGCTGTAGTGGTCATGGGATGAAAAAGTCTGGTTTAAATGGAGACATTTCGCCCAAAATATGATGAGGGATTTTATTTTTAAATATGACAATGCACAAACAGTAAAAGTGCATCAATCAATGTTGTTGTCAGTGTTGTACTCAAGATTGGTCTTTGGACCACTTTTTGAAGGTGTCAGTCTCAGACAAAGAGGTCTCTGACTTTTATTTATAGATCATAACTGCAGAGATATCACCAGTGTTTTGCATTAATCACCTAATAATGTCTATTCTGTCCCACCACAGTTACATAATGACCCAAAAATATTTTTACACTTTGGGGAGAACTAAAGTTTCATTTTGACTTTCCAACAGAGTGATGTTGACACACCACTGGAGAGAGTGAAACAAAAGACAGTAAAAGCAGTTTGAAAAGTCGTTCTTCAGTCTGTAGTTATAGAGCAAATACCCATGTGAACATTCAGTCCAGAAAATTAAAGAGAGGAAAGGGGTGTTCAGGTTTAACCACACGCCAACAGCGGCAAACTTCCTCCAAGAAATCAAACTCAGTATTTTATAAAGCAGCAAATTGAAAATAAGAAATTAAGGTGAACCAGTTATTTTTTTAGACTTGAATTTTATCATTGAAGTTGTTTGTGAGTAAACACTAAAATAAGGTGTAAAATTAAAATCCCCCTCCTCCTCAGTTACACTGTCCTTCTGCAGAAACTGTATTTGTTCAGCTCTAATGGTTCTCAGTCACCAGCTGGAGGCTGTTCTGGGTTAAGTTGTTTCATACCTTTACAGCCAATGTGTCTATGATAAAATTGTTTCTATGTGCACAACTTCTTCAGAGATTCAGCCTCTCAATTTTGTTATGTAAGTGCACCAGACTGATGCTTTGGAGGACAAACCTCTGGACCTGAGAAGGTCCGAGGTCCACCCACTACGATCTCAGAAAATCCTGTGAGAAACATTGCAACATTATTGATTTATTTGTTAACGTCATTACTGTGATTGGAGGTAAAACTTACTGCTTCAAATGAAACCAAACTTCACAAGCACTCCAAGAAAGTGACCTTCTCTAATAAAATTTGATTCCCAAAGAGCTCATCTAAAAAAAACACACACACAACAGTCTGTAAATCCTGCACAGGTTTACTGAGAAGGCTGTGAGCATGCCTCACCTCAGAGATCTGCTAGATATACAGGTTAGCTACCTAAGTGGGCTGCATTCTGTCTGGTCTCGGTCACAATACACTCTAGTCTTGGTCTTGACTTTGTCCCGGTTTAGGTGAGTACAATACTGTTGTTTGCTAATTATTTACAGATTGTTATAATCCAAAACAACAATTCCCTCCTTCTAGTTACAAGTAGTAAAATATTTGTGTGTGTGTGTGTGTGTGTGTGTGTGTGTGTGTGTGTGTGTGTGTGTGTGAATGTTTTTTGTCTCGTGTGATGAAGTGGTGACTTGTCCAGGGTGTACCCCGCCTCTGGCCCCAAGTCAGCTGGGATAGACTCGAGCCCCACAGTGACTCTGATGAGGAGAAGCAGTTACAGATTGCAGGTTACAGTTTGTGTGATTTTCACCACCAAAACAACAGTGGCATTATAAACACACTTGCATTTAAAGGGTTGAAAATTCATGTGAATATTTGGTAGTTATGACCAAGAGTGATGTCGGTTAAAAGATTTAACTCTGTAAAAGTGGAAAATAATATAAATATATTTTTTATAGTTTCAGGAAAATGGGTCATTTTTGTCCATAATGCTTGAAAAGGAAATTTCCATTTCAAATTTTACAAAAAATAAAAAGCAATCAATCAAAAGCAGTGTTGCTAATCAGTGACATATGCCACACTGTGATAAACAAAATGTCTTCTTTACATTTAGTGTTTGATTAAAAACAGCAGTGACATTATGTAAACAAACAAAAATTTAAAGGGTTAAAAAGTGAGACATAAACATTATTCATGTTTTCTGACTTACAACATGTCAAAATGATTATCATGATTATCATTTTCATTACCATCACCAAGGTGCTGTTGAGTCCATCTTAAACCACACTGCTTCACTTTGATAAGTTGATGACAGTAACTCTCAGCTGCAGCTCTACAGTGCAAAGGAAAGTTTCAATGAAGGAAAAATTCAGAGTGAGAAAAAAAGACCTCCTGGTCTCCTCAAAAAGAGTCCCAGACCAGCAGCGTGTTAACTTGAACTTCATCTTTTACTAATGGAAATGTTAATAGTGCACATACCAGGTTTTATGTATTACATTATCAATACTTAATCTTACCTAATAAACAAAAAGATTAAACCTGAGCACAGTCTTATGCGGCAGAAGGGAAGCATCATAATAAGTACAAGTCGTGGCACTTCAGTGGCAACACTGGGTTTTTTGTTTCACTAAACATGAATCTTAAAGTCCTCTAATCTTTTTCTTGCTGTAGTTCACCATCAGGAAATACAGGGATTAACAGGGGAAGAGGAATTCTAGACACAGGTGGATTAAAGCTGCCCCAGAATAAAGATCTTGTGATTTAGATCTTGACCTGCAAGTGATCCAAAGCAGACATCATTGTAATTGGACACAATTGTGGATTCCACATGAATTAAAAAAGGAATTATAAACTGTAGATTTATAGTGTTGTACGTGTTGCACTGAACAACACAAGGTTCCCTGTATGATGACATTTTTTAAATGTATAGGCACCCTGGGATACATACACTGACCCTGACCTTCCTTATCAGTGAGAGCGGTGACCTACAAAACCACAGAGCTTTGATGTCCCAAGTAATGAAAGTGGGCAGACAGGATGGGCACAGAGCGCCAAGGCAGAGATTAGGTGGTGTTTTGTTAGTGGTTCTAACACTGGAGCCCAGTGTGGAGCTATGACGCTTGTTGTGTTTGCAGAGACACCAAGTTGGGTTAGCTTGATAAAGTGGAAGTAAATTGAAAGAGCAACCCAAAGCAGTGTGACTGGGCAAGGACAAAAGGTGAGACGAGTGGATACTATCAGATACCATCAGACAGAGAGCGACGGGTGGAGAGGGAGAAAATGAAATTTACAAATCCATTTTATCTAAAGTTACCTTGGATTACAGCCCAAGGAACAAAAAAACACCCAGCCTTTCCCAGGAACAAAAACAATAAAGAACCCAAATTCAAATCTTTACACAAGCATTCATAATGACCAACAACTGAACACTAAACCAGATGCAACTGAATGGCTTAGTGTGTACATCACTGTGGTCAAAAGTCAGTATGGCTCATGATTTCTCTTTATAATTTGTTTCTGTCAGCATAAACTCTGGTACACATACAGTACTGTACTGTACTGTAGTTCCTTGATGTCGATAAGTAGTCTGCAATGTGAACATGGTATAACTAAAATGAATCACTCAACTACAGACAAAATGATGTCTTCCTTTGCATGGCTGGATTACTGACCAGGCAAAGCTGGCTAACCCCAAAGTCAGTTGTTATGAAACATCCATGGTGCATATACATAAAAACAAAAGAATGTTGAACCAAATCAGAAGGGGTCAATAAGAGCCATAGCATTTTTTAAATTATTTTCCATTAAATGATTCGATGCTTGGCTTTTTTTCCTCTTGTTAGTTTTTCTGCCCCAGGGATTTTGAAATCGATCAAAACTCTGCTGCTTTTCTTCCAACATCAAAATTCACATATATAAAAAGATGAATACATTTAGATTAAGATTTAGATTTAAGATTATTTATGGAACTTGATGAAATGTATTCTCTCCAGATTTCCTTGCAGTGCCTTGCAACACATTTCTTGTAATTCAGTGAGTCACTAGTTTATAATAATAAAACTCCATCTCCATCACAAAAACTGTGTTGAGACACATTTCTTTAGTATATGCAACACTAAAGCACCATGTCAGCTAAAATTAATTTGATTTAATTCACCTGTCATGTCTATCTGTGTTGTAGAGGAGCTGTGTCAAAATGGTTTAACCTATAGTTCCTACATGAATGGCAGCCATAGTTTGAATATTTCACTCAGCATAAACATCATAAAGTTTTAATGAAGAGTTTGAACAAGCAGATACAGAATTAGATTCTGTGAAAAAAGATGACTGTAGAAGAAAAATTATTTATACACTTCCATGAAAGTAATCATTTCTGCATTGCTATATATTGTTTTGCAACACATTTCCAGTATCTCAGGATGTCTTCACTAATTAATAATACTGAAAGTACATCTGTTGGTTTTCGGTTGGCATGAAAACTACACCCAGTTCCTTTTTTTGGATCATAACATTGGACAGAAATGTATTTTTCATAAAATGGGTCAACACAGCTTGAAGTGACTTTGGTCCATGACCCTGATCATGAACTTGGTTTGATATTCCACAGCTAAAATCGTCCACAAGACAAACATCAGAAGCACAAATTGCCTTTCATATCTACATATCTTGTATATCTATATCTTTTATATCTATCTATACTGTGGGTCCTTTTCCACAGTGTCCGCCATGTTTCACCGCCATGTTTTTACAGTAGCCCAGAACAGAAAAACACAAAAAAAAGCGGCTCTAGACAGGGTGTTCTGCGTTATTCAAATGTTTCGCAGCCACCATAGTTTCTCCTTCATGCTTGGGACAGGTGGGCAAGTGGAGGGGAGTGCAATTGGCAACTATACCACTAGAAACCACAAAATCCTAAACACTGATCCTTTAATGTAGTTTTTATAACCACCTCAACGCCACTGAGTGCCACCAAAGTGAGCCCTTTTTCTGGGTAATGTTCAGGGTGTTACCATGCTTGTATTGTGGCAGCAAATTCACGATTAATAAGGTAAAATTATTGTTGTGGTGAACACAAGAGTAGAGAGTTGGTGTGTGTAATGTAACTTAAACCTGACTGGCAATGGTTGGGAGGTTTGATGGGGCGTGGTGAAGGATTATTGAAATAACCAGGCAACCACACACCATGTCACTTCCTTTAAACCCAGGGTTATATGCACCTCAGTAATTTTTTAGGTCAGGACAGCATTCTGTTCATCAGCTCTTCTCTGTTAACTGAGGAGACTTTGCTGTCATCTTCCAAGTGGAATGTTTTCCCATTCTTACTTGATGTAGAATTTTAGCTGCTCAACAGTTCAAAGTCTCTTTTTTCATTTTTGATGTTTCATAATGTGCCAAACATTTTTAATAGATGACAAGTCTGGACTGCAGGCAGGCCAGTGTAATAATAATAATAATAATAATAATAATAATAATAATAATAATAATAATAATAATAATTATTATTATTATTATTATATTAGGGTTCGAATCCGACCTGTGGCTCTTTCCTGCATGTCATTCCCCATCTCTCTCTCCACACATTCCTGTCACTCTTCAGCTGTCTCTGTCAAATAAAGCTCAAAAAATGATGATGAGGAGGAGGGAATGGCTGAGGTGAAGCAGTGGAATAGACGGTGGAGGCACGGAATGTGGGCTGTCCGGAGATGGTTGGTGGAGAGCAGGCAAGCAGGTATATGACAGGAGGTGATGATGGTGGTGCACCTGAGCACAAGAGGATCAGAGGTTAAAAAACAGACTAGGAAACCAACTGGAAACACAAAGAACAACCATTAAGGAGGTACGAACGTAGACTACCATGGTAGCTGAACAAACGATCTGACAAGGCGTGGGAGGAAGGCCAGGGTTTATATGCAGTTGAGGTGATGAACTGATGGAAGGCAGGTGAGCTGAAGAATGGCAGGTGTGCTTCATCTGTGATTATCCAGGAGAGACCAGGAAAATGTGCCACGCCCACAACACACAAATACAGAGACTAACAAGGAGAGACTGACAAGTAAACACAAGAAACACAAGGATGGGGAAACAAGGGGAAACACAAAAAATCAACAGAGTCATGACTGCCATCGTGACAGTGGTGGGTGGACCTCAGACCTTCGAGGGGGGTCCAGAGGCTTGCTCCCCCCAAAGAAAATGTTGTACATTTTAAAGTTCAATGCATTAATCTGTTGCACTTTGAGAACAAAACTGAGGTAAAAAAAAAAAAAAAAAGTCCCACAGATTTCCCGTCATACATTTTCAGATATATAATAATATCTGTGCTATGGCTTATCTATCTATCTATCTATCTATCTATCTATCTATCTATCTATCTATCTATCTATCAGGGCTCTAAATTAACTTTTTTGATCACCAGCCAATGTGGCTGGTAGGTTTCTGAAGTTACCAGCCAATCAGAATTTCCACTAACCACATTTTTTCCCGTGCAAAAAAGACAGATTATGAGAGCCACTGAATTCATTTGATCATTTTATTAACTAAAGCTTTAAATTAATCTTACAATGAAGTTGGGAATGTATATCCAATTAAAATAATTACAATAAAATGAAACTTAAGTACATACAAAAATTATCCTAACATTTCATTACTCATTAACCCTTACATACTATTCAGGGTCTAATTTGACCCATTTTTTGTACATAAAAATAAAATAAAAACATAAAAACTTTTCTTTTTAGCTCGAAATTTGACGATTTATCTTAATGTGACCCTGAATATACAAAAATGGAAATATTTTCCAACTTTCTAAACTTGTTTTAGTGCAGATAATGCACAAAATTACACACAAAATTATGTATAGAGAGACTAATTATGATGATTGATTATGTATTATGTATATGTATGTAGGTAACACGCACGTGAAGGCTCGTATTTTTGACGCTTCACGCGGGCAGCACGCGTCAATTTACACAGAGCACCGCGAGCGGGCGGAAGCCAGACACAGAAAAAGCAAAGAGAATCCGGTGGATTTTCAAAATAAAATCCCCCGTGCAAACTGCCGGTCATAAAAACAGATAAAAGCGAAACTAATTAACTACGTAGCATATTCACACACGTAGAAGCATGTTTAGAAGAACATACACCGGGAAAATGGCCAAATCTGAGCAAGTAAACAAAGTCTGGCGGGCTAAACGCTTCTGAAACGCTCCCGGTGGGTGTTGACGCCGTGCGGAGAACGGCGTCAACACCGGGAGCGTTTAAAAAGCGGCGCGTCTTGCGAGCGTCACAGTGTTTACCTCTTGTCCGACAGTGTTTACTTGCTGATTTGATCGAAGCTTTCATTCACGTAGCTTATAACTGTACTTTAAGCAGTAAATAGAAGTACACAGGCTATAGCATAAAAGGTATGAAACAACAATAAACACACAGTTAAGTTAAATCACACAAAAAACACAAAAGACATTTAACTACGAAGCCAGAGCAAATATTGACGAAAACGTGTCTGTGTACTGACTGTTTAAAGTTACGTTGTGAAGTAATGTTGATCTAGCGACAGGAAATACGACCCGGAGTCTGCGCATGGTGTTTTATTTTGAAAAACGACCGGATTCGCTCTGCAATTTCTGTCTGACTTCCTGTCAGAACGATCCGCTCTCTGTCCAGCTTGACGCGTGGGACTCGCGTCGAGCGGCGTAATTCCCGCGTGGCCGAGCGTCGAGACGCGTCCGGGACGCGTCTGAAACGGAGCACTACGGAGCCGGTCTAGGTTGATACATTGACTTTAATGGCCGCGTATTACTCGCGATGACGCGACGCTCACGCGACGCGCCGCGGACGGACCCGGTGGATTTTGGGGGTCACGCGTCCCGCGAAATAGATGGTAAAGTGCCTCATTTATCACCGGCCAAGTGAGTTTTTTTAATAGACGCCAAAATGAATTTTCACCCGCATTTGGCGGGTTGGCGGGTGTTAATTTAGAACCCTGCTATCTATCTACTGTCAGTACTGGTTTCTGGATCTGGTTTATATCTGGTTTCCTGTTTGCATGGTGGCGTTTCAGCTGCAGAGATGAACTGTGTTCACAGATGATGGTTTTCCAGTCCATGCAGTGATCTACATCCACGACAGAATCATGTTTGTTTATGCTGCAGTTCCGTCTGAAGGCCTGAAGAGCTCAGCCATCCAATATTGGCTTCCAGCCTTGTTCCTTGTGTGCAGAGGTTTCTTCTGATTCTCTGAATCTTTTCATGATATTATGAACTGTAGATGATGAAATCCACATTATCTTTATTTTTATATTGAGAAACATTATTCTTAAATTGTTGCTCTTTTTACCAAAGCAGTCTTTCACAGAGTGGTGAAGCCTGCTCGTCTTTACTTCACAAACACTCAGCCTCTCTGGATGCTCTTTTACACCCAGTCATGTTACTGACCTGTTAACAGTTAACTTCATTCATTGTGAGATGTTCCACCAGCTGCTTTCTTTCAGTATTTCACAACTTTTACAGACTTTACTTGACATTGTCCAACTTTTGTCAAACGTGTTGCTGGCATCAAATTACAAATCATCAAATATTTTTTTAAAAAGAATCAAATTTCTCAGTTTGAATATTTGATAAGTTGTCTTTGTGCTATTTTCAGTTAAACATGGTGTTTCAATGCTTTCTACATTTTACACACGCATGCACATTTTTTTGGAAGGTGGTTTGAATTTAACACTAAACATTAAGCACCATATGAGCTAAAATGAATTAGATCTTTCGTGCAGGTCCTGTTTTATTGTGTGTCATGTCTGCCTGTGTTGCATAGGAGCAGAGTCAAAGTGTACATTGTGTATATATTCCTAAAAACAACATGTCTTTTACCAAGTCAAACAGGTCAATAGGGTGTCTTGCAGCTGGATTTTAGAATCAGACTTAATTCAAAAGTCATCAAAACATCAAAATTCACAAATATAAAAATTGCAAATAAAGATGGTTTATATTTTTCTATGAGATCAGTTCTTTCCACATTTCCTTCTGCTTTCTTGCAACACATTTCAATAGTTGAGTGACTTCATTAGTAAGTAAAAATGAAACTATGGGTTGATTCTCTGAAAAGACTGATTGAGACACTCCATGTGTTGTGCAAGTACATCCAATACAGACACACTCAGTTCTACATCTTTTGTGGACTACAACAAGAACCTTCACAGGTTATGTGTCTCTGGCCCATGACCCTGATCTCTACATGGTGGGTTTGATATTCCACAGCTCCGGTATAAAAAAAGTGAACAAAATGTACTTAATAAGTTATCATACATTACTATAGGATTAATATGAACCTATAGTTTCTACATGTATGATGGTATATTGATGACAGCCATAATTTGAATATTTCTAAGTCTAAACATCACAAGGCTCCAATGAAGAGTTTGAAGAAGCTGAAACAGAATTAGATTAAAAAGATGATTTTTAATAAACGTAAAAAAAAAAAAAAAAATTTAAGCTAGTTAAAAGGAAAGTAAGACAAGAACAGCTGTAGAGCCAAGCTGACCTGAGCCACAAAATGCAATTGAAAGGTCGGAAAAGGCTAGTTTATATTTTAATTGAGATTATTTAGTCACGTGCTGTTCACAGTGTGAATCATGTTTGAGGCAGAGAATCAAAGTTCATTCAGATTTTGATTTCAGAAACAGTGGTTGATAAAACAATATCACCACTGGGTCTATTTAGTAGTTCTGAACCTCTGGAACTGAGCAAATGTTGCATTGTGGTATTATTTTGTCTCAAACTAAGTCTCAAGCCAGCATGGATGTCTTCAAAGCACTTCAAAGTCCTCAAAGCACTCAGAAAAATGGAAACATCTGTAAGATTGTGTAATTCGATTAAAAGCTGTCCTTAAGGACAGTTTAAAGGACCAGTGTGTAGGATTTAGTGGCATCTAGAAGTGTAGTTGCTGATTGTAACTCTCATGCCTCACCCTGTCCTGTCTTACATTAAGAATAAATTACAGTGTCCTCAAAACATGTGAAAAATGTGAAAGGCCCTATTTAGAGCCAGCTGGACAACAACACTCTACAACATCTGTCAGACATCAATGTCTGATGTCAAATCTTACACATTGGACCTTTAAAGTTACGGGGACAGTGCACATAGAGATTGTTTTGTCCATTGCATAGTTTGATTTATTTGATAATTATTATTTTCAACTTTAAAATGTCCAACTCCATTTTCTATTTTCTGGTCACAGTTTTAAAACAAACAAACAAATTGAATGGACCATTTTTCATTTTCAAAAATGTCTGTTGATTTGATGTGAAGTGAAAAAAGAATAATGTTTCTTACATTGTGAGGTACTGATTTAAGTCTGATGCCACACAGTGTTAGTGTTGCATCGGACTACTTGGTTTCTAAATGGCTCTCCTATTTTTGAGCCCCCTCATTCATATTTATATATATACAAAGACAAATATATTTATGTCCTAGAATTTCATCATTCCCAGGCCCTATGTTGGATGACATTAAGCATGGTGAGGCCTCAGTCAGTGACATGAGAATGAAATGTTGAAAATGACATTGTTTGACACCATCACCGACCCCTGGCGCGTTCCCAGCCAAATCATTTTCCCTCCTTTTCTTTGAATCTGTGGAACAAAGCAGCAGCGGACATAGTGCAGATCTGCGGCCAGGGCCTATACATAGCTGTCAGAGGGGAGGAAACTGACGCAATGTTTCCATATTTGGGCATTACTACGGGAAAGCACGCGCATACACGGAACACACGTTCTCTCACACGCGCCTTCGTTTTCTGTGTATCCACATGTATCTATCTCTTTTTATTCATCTCGTTCGTTTTTCAAGCTCTCGTGTCTGTTGACCAGAGCGCTGCAACTTTATCGGAACCGTAGAGCTTCTTCACCTCCATTTTCCATTGAAGACCGGAAAGCTCCGCCTCCCACTACGTCAACTTGTTTATACTTCCCGCTCCTCCCAGCTGATCAAAAGCATGAGCGAGCACAACCGAGCGGGATATTTCATCAGCAACCACGGCAACAGCGTCCCTGTCCCTGCGTCTGTGTCCTCTGACCACCACTTACCAGAAGATATTAAAGGTAATACCGCCATCATATTTCATTCATACTGTAACACGTTTTATTTTTACACAAGTCGTGTTTGTTCTACCGACATTACTTCCGCCTGTACACTTACTACTACACTAGACTGATGCAATCCTCCCCCGTGTGTTGTCGGTTGTACTCGCGCAATAACGTTTTAAAAGAGCAGCTGTTCACTTCTGCTTGGCGCGTTATGTCTTACAATTAAATACGAATATTTGGAGACGAGCTCTTTCCACTGTAGCTGACGTTCTGTGAGGCGGATTCATTTCTCATTTGAGCGCGGACTGATGTAGTTACTGTGAAACGTTACACGGAAACCAAAGCAAAGTAGAAACGGGACACTTAACGTCAAAGAGACGTGACCATTGTGTGGAAACGTTTAAACACGTTTCTATCTGTTCGAAGCAAGTCTCTGTGTCAGAGCTGCTTTCATTCATTGTTTTGGTCCGAGCCAACTAGCACAGCCTGCTAACAGAGGCGCTGCCGAGGCGTGGATGATGCTTTCACAGACCCCCAAAGAGTGCCGAAATTTCTGACAATCCAATGAGCTCACGTTTACAAAATGATTTTTTACTAAATATTCTGTAGTTCATTTATCAATTCATATCAAGCGACACAGCTGCCGCGTAACTGCAGAGACACATGTAATAAGAACACACAATAGTAAGACAGCTCATATTAATCAGATTGTATTAATAATTGTTACTTTGTATTACAAAATAATAACGCAGTACTCAGTATTATTACGGTTTAATGAAATGATCTTGTTGTCTACAGCCGGTAAAATCGTCCACATGAAAACATCAGAAGCACGAGCTGTGTGTGTGTGTGTGTGTGTGTGTGTGTGTGTGTGTGTGTGTGTGTGCGCACACTAGGTAATTACGATGTTTTAGTGATCTATGAAGGCACCACACGAGAGCCGACCTGAGCCACGTAGCTAGCTGCTGGTTCGGTCCTTGACAGATGCTATCGGGTAGATGGACAGCTGGACATCGCCCAGTTCGGTCCGCACGGCTCGTAAGTAAGACCGTTTGAACTGTCCTCTGTCCTCTGCCCCGTACCATTTATAGTCGGCTCAACATTCGTGATTGCCACCGTAGTGAATCATCCTTCCGGGTAATGTTCAGCAGCATGCTGTCTGCTTTCAGGGTGTTCCCATGCGCGTGTTGCGTCAGCCGATCCATAATTAAGAAAGGTGAAATTATTGTTGTGGTGAACACAGAGTAGAGAGTCCGGTTGTGGAATGTGATTTAAAGCTGCTGGCCGTGGTTTGTATAGTGTGTTGGGGCGTGATGAAGACGTTATTGAAATAAGCAGGTAACCACATGCCACGTTACTTCCTTTAAACGCAGGCTTCATTCACACCCCAGTGTTCAGATTGAAGACAGCCAAGGACAACAGTGCTGAACGCGAAATGGCACGATTGATCTGCCAGTTTTGTCATTTCAAACCAGCCGGATAGTGCTTATCTATAGATTATTATATTATTACTTTATTATCCACAAGTTCTGTCCGACAGCCAGAATATCTTAGCATTATTCCCATTGATGAACTTTCCCCTCAGTGTCCTACAAAGGTCCAGTTCTACTTTCAAATGTCTCAGACTTCACAGCATTGAAATTCTGTTTTTCCATTATACATAATGGATTAATCATTCTAGTCATTGTCTGAGTCTCTGCTTCTTCTAAACTGGAGTGCAAATACAAACCTGTGTCTGATGCATGTCTAAAAAATCTATAAATGTATTGCAGCAAATATTTAGAAACTCAAACAAAAGATGTACATATAATCTATAGAAATACACTAATCCACAGAAGTTATTCATGTGCATGCTGTAATATGTCTGAATATATTTCTTTTCCCTGATGGTCTCAGTAAATCACTAGTCAGTTTTTAGAAATGAAGTCAGTTAGGCGATCCGATCTCTCTCTCTATGATTGCTTAGGTGTGTTTAAGTGTGTGTGTGTGTGTGTGTGAGACATAGAGCTCATGCCAGTGCCATCTCACATCTTATTTATGTGAATAAATTATCATAATAATTAAAATTGTATATTTTATATATATATTCCCTGATGCATGACCATAATAATTTCATTTTACTGATACATTTCTCTGTTGTCCCTGACATCTCTCTGATATTGTATCTTTGTGTCCTGGGAGTTATTTCTCTTGTTTTTGTATTGTTTTTCATTAGAAGTGCTGACTGTGAGGGAAATGTAGTGCATACAAAACAACATAATATCTGATGATCTGAACTCTGCACTGTAATTGTTACATCCTTGTTGGAGTTGGAGATCTGGCCATTCTTGGTTAATCAGGTCTCTGTTTCAGGACTTTTGCACCCACACCCTTTATGTCAGCAGTCTACATGCGAGGGTCTGTGTCTGATAGATTCTTGGTACACAAGTCAAGATTTGGCCAATCTGGTTAAATGCCAGTGTATTGTTTTGAGACTTTTTGGGAGAATCTGGGAAAAGTGGAGCATGGTTAATTATTAAGAGCCTAATTAAATACTTGGAGAGGAAAACTAAATGGAACCCTGCCATCAGTAATGTCTCATATGTGGTCACATCCCGGCATGTGTAGATGATCCTTTCTTATACAGTGTAGGTTTGTAGAGCCGCTCTTGTGGCTGTCAGTTAGTAGTGTTGGCACTGGGTTATGGGAAAGTGAACAGATTTGTTAGTTTGTCACATTCCATTTCACAGTGAGAACGGTTTGGCAAGAGTGACTTAAAGGGTCGTTCAGTTCAGTCTGCGTGTCCACACGTACTCACACAAGAGTGTACACACGGCCTTTATGTGAAACTACATTGTACTTTATGCATGTAAACATATTTTTGGCTTGAGATGCACTTCAAACACCTGGGAAACCATTGTGTGTGTGTGTGTGTGTGTGTGTGTGTGTGTGTGTGTGTGTGTGTGTGTGTGTGTGTGTGTGTGTGTGTGTGTGTGTGTGTGTGTGTGTGTGTGTGTGTGTACGCAATGATCATAAAGCGAGGTACCTTCCAGGGTTATGTAAGGTCAGTCTCTCTCTTCGATGATGCATGTTTGGCCCTGCAGGGTACTGAACACGTTGTTCCTTTTGTTCATCTGCTAGCCGCACAAATGACAGCACTATCACTCAGTTATCACTACAAATATTATTGTTAGAGGTGGATGATTTTCATCAAATCAGTCACTAAATCACTGAATAAAATTGCAGTCAGTCAAAATAGCCTTTTTAAATGAAGACAAGAGCATTTTGACACTAATATCAAGGTGATGTGGAGCAGATCTGTGAAGGACTAGCTAAAGGCAAGTTCCTATTTCGCGATTGATAATTAGGTGCCAGCAGAAGTGGTCATATAACCACAGAGCTTCACTGACGTTGTCGACAGTGGCGATCAAAACAAAGCAATGTGTTATATTGGTGGCACAAGGAGCAGCAACACACTATAATGAGGTTAGCAGGTTTTGTTACTTCACCAAATAATCCTCTTAGAGTCTGTGGCAGCAGTTGCAGCAACGTTAAGTCAAGTAACAGGACCATTATCCCTGAAGCCTGTTGTCACCACAGTACATAGTCCTCCAACATAAACAGCACCATTCTAAACCTAAACTTTGAATATGAAAGTAAACCAGGATACAACAAAACAAATCAGCTTGTCTCTGTGGGAGTCATGTGGACTCGTTTTAACAAGAAGAACACAGAAAATGGCGGCAGGTAGCAAACAGGGCTTTTCATGTGGGTGTGTGTGGGCTGTTGCATGGCGGAGCTCGCAGACAGCATAGTTGTAGGCCACACCTCCGTGCAACTGGCACAAATCTGCCCCAACTTACGCAAACAGGGCACCCTCGTGAAAACCACAAGGAAAAGATTAACAACGTAACAGAGGCGTGGAGCGGGGTTATGGTGGTTCTAGCATCGCTTTAATGAGACATACAGTGAGCAGGTTTACCTTTCTGTAAGCTTTAGGTGGGAACTGTGCCACAACTTAGTCTGCAGACATGAAAGAAAAGCTTTCCCAACAAATGAACAAAACAACAAGAAGTTTTTTTAAGATAAGTTCTCTGAGAGTTTTACAGATGTCCAGTTAGCATAGTTTCACTTAAGCACCTTTGTCTGTGTTGGGCGAACCCCCGAGGAGATCACAGCCAGCTGGGCACAGTAGTTTAGTAATAAATGTTTATTGACACAGTATTGACACTCTTAGATCTCAGTTCCTGGTGTGCGAGTGCAAAATGCTACTGGAATGTCACACCAAGTGGGGTGTGGGAGCATATCCACCATGTACCAGTTTCCCATCAGTCTTCAGAGGGATGGATGTTTATTATTGGGTGCTCTTTGTATTGTTTTTAAAATTCATTGTTTGACACTGTTTGTCTTTTTTTCCCTTCCAACACTTAACTGTACTGACAGGATATTCTCTTTTGAAATGGCATGACTAGAAGCGCTTTGATAAATAGGTTATGTTATTTTTATGGTATTAATAGAATATTGTTATTGTACTGAAACATTGTGAGAGCTTGTATCCTGTGTGCAGTGAAGAACAGGCCAGAATTAGACTATAACATAATCTACAGCTGAACGACATTTTTCTTCTTCCTCGTCTAAAAGTGTCTCACATACTGTGTGACCTGAACCTCGCCTGAACTTACAAAAGCTGAAACATTGCCTGACCACTTTGTGTTGTGCACATTACTTGGTTACACATTTTTTTATTATTCAATTTTCATTTCAGTTCAGTTTCAATCATTTTTATCCATGTCCATAGCTTTCCTGCCATTGTTTGGCTCTGGGGTTTATCCACATTTTCCTCCATCAATTCACTTGATCACCTTTTTTTCACCACCACCTGGAAGGACCTGCAACCGGAGTTGCTATCACTTTCTGAACAGGGATGGAATTTAATCTTTGGAACTTTTCCCCAAACGTTAGAAATAAGCAGAAGCGGTGATAACAGCTTCATATGGCCTTGCACTTCAAGCCTGAAGCAGTACTTAAACTTGTCTTTTAACAAAAAGTCATCACATCACAACACAAAGGAGAAGCTGACAATCCAGGTAAACTACCACACCCACACGTCCACACAGTCGGCCGGTCTGTGTTGCCGGGTTAGTGTTTCACTTCTTCTCTTTGCTGCTTGACCGGTGAAGTGACTGATACGTCCATCCGCCTTTTCAGCACTGACACCAAGGAATCAGGTGTCATTGCATTAATGGTGTCAGTGTGGTGTTGCCTTTGCTGCAAGCTCCGCCCCTTGAATCCTGACATCAAACCTTCTGCCCCAAGTTAACCACGTTCACCCAATTGTTAATGGTTAGTTATGGTGGTGGTGTAGTATCAGTGATCATAAAAACAATGTAGTATTTGCTGATAAGATAAACTCACTGCACCCTTATCATCACACGTTCAGCCAACATGTGTATGAGCTAAAATAACAAACGAGTTGCAGCGTTGAATTAATCTTACTTAACTTGCACAAGGCCTCTGATAATCGCATTACATTTCAATTGAAACAACTATTGCACAACTTTAGCAAAAGTAATCCAACTCAGACATCACACACCACAACAAGAAGACGTGTAGTAAGATAACATGAAGACTGAGCTGTTTTCACAAATGACAGACATTAACACACACACACACTCTGCTCATCAAACTTTGTTCTTGGTGTTGAAATTGATTTTATTTAGTGACATTTTTAATCAGTCTGTGACATACAGCAAGATGAGTCCGGATTTCTGCTTTCTGTCAGAAGCAGCAGTATATCCCTCTCCACAGCTTGGACAAAATATCTTCTATAATATTTTACATATTTCAGGCCCAGCATTTTTCTGTGGGGTGTGTTTACAGCATTCTTGGACACGAATGTCACTCACAATCTCTCCTCCCTCACTGTTCAATCAGTGATTCCCATCGAACCTGTCTGTGTGTGTCGATCCTTCCAGGATCTGACTGCCACCTAAAACAAACATTGTATCTGTCCTGGTCAGATGTGCTGTGCAAAGTGGCCTTGGCGTGTGTGTGTGTGTGTGTGTGTGTGTGTGTGTGTGTGTGTGTGTGTGTGTGTGTTACTGCAACTGGAGTAATCCTTATCATTCACCCCTTCCTGGTGTTTGACCAGTGTTAGTGCTGATGTGAAATGTGCTGCTGTTGTCCTTGAGGCCAGTTTTTTGGTCATTGGTTTGTTTGTATAGATGCTGCTGGTTCACTTTATCAAGCTGCTGGTTCATGTTGTTCTCTCCCTTGTTGATATTTAGCTTCCAGAAATCAACCGTATCGTCTCTTCACAGCGCCTGACTTTCCCAGGCTTCTCCCCGTCGGCTTGTATCTGCTGAAAAAACAGAACACAAGTAGCAGAGTGTGTGTTCTCGCAGTATGGGAGTGTTGAGGTATTACGCTAGGTGTTCTTTTTGTTTTTAGAAGGGTGTGTGCTAGTGCTGGTTTATTTGTCGAGGCAAAATTAAGATTACATTTAAGCCTAGTAGGATAGCACTCAAGTTTTCTTTTGTCTTCATGAGGTCTCTCTGTGCCCCACTGTGTCTGCTGATGTGTTACTGTTCTGTGAGAGGTGGAGGTATTTCCTGGAACTTCTCATGCAGTGAGTTTTATTGTTTTTGTTTTTTTTATGAGGAGAAGAATATTCCAGGAAAGTATGAAACATCTCTGCTGCTGCCTTGTTCACTTGAAATCCATCAAAACCCTATCAACCTGACAAGCTATGCTCCAGAGTTGATTTGTAAAGCCCGGGTGGGAGGAACATGATGAGTTGACTGTGCTTTCCCTGCTGTTTAAACACATTTCCTGGAAAATGTTCACTGTTGGACAGAAAGGGGCTGTAATCCCACAGTGCCAAAAACAGTTGTGTACAATATAACCACTGGCAGTTAGTGAATGGTTCCCTGTTTTGAGCTCTTGTTTTCTTCTACTTTCTCACAGGTCCTGATCTGCTGCTGCAAAATACTGTGACCACAGACCTACTACTTCCTGTGGCCTAAGTCGACACGCCTACACTAAAGGATCAATAATACCTACCCATCTGCCCAAAGTACTTCTACTCTCAGTCCAGTCACACGTGTTGTGTTTAAGCTGTGTCAGTCACACACACCCACACTAGAAGGATTAAAAACACATAGCCTGTACAGCGCCCACTCACAATCACAGCAAATATGGCCAGCAAGCTGTCCAACTTTGGCAAAACCCTCCTACGTCGCCGGGCATTAGTCACCTCTGTTGAAGAGTCCCCATTCGCCCGCTGTCTGTCCACGCTGGACCTCATTGCCTTGGGGGTTGGTGCCACACTTGGCGCCGGCGTCTACGTCCTTGCTGGCGAGGTTGCCCGGGAAAAGGCGGGGCCCGCTATTGTCCTCTGCTTTCTCATCGCTGCTCTGTCCTCCATGCTGGCCGGGCTCTGTTACGCTGAATTCGGCGCCCGTGTCCCTAAAACGGGCTCTGCGTACCTCTACAGCTACGTGACAGTTGGAGAAATCTGGGCCTTCATTACAGGGTGGAACCTCATACTCTCTTATGTGATAGGTGAGCGTTCTAAAGTTTCAACAGAGTTTTTTGCAGTTGTATATTGTGTATGTACCAACAACACTGATCAGTCGAATTCATTTTGAACCAAGTAAGAATATAAAGAACCATAGTAAGGATAAGTTCTTGACTTACAGAAGTTTCTGTCTTTTCTTTTAGGTACAGCCAGTGTGGCCAGGGCGTGGAGCTCCACTTTTGACAACCTGGTTGAACAAAAGATCTCTGGCTTCTTTAAAGCCTCCATGTCAATGAAGGTGCCAGGGCAGGTGCTGGCAGAGTACCCCGACCTGTTCGCGCTCGTCCTCATCCTGCTGCTCACTGGTGAGTTAGATTCAGGAAAGACATTAATGCATTAGTTAGTTTATATTATGGAAAGTTTGAAATAAACAATCTGAGGAAAGAACAAGACATGCAGGAAGGATTGTGAAATAGACATTGCTTCGCTTTAGTTGGTCACAAGCCAAACAGGTTGAGTGCTGCTGATTCTTCATAGGCATTGTTAGCATTGCATTAAAAACATTGCATAACAGTCTGAACAGTTGTCACACTAATATTGCAGCAAGTGTGTCATGCCAGTCGCAGTGTTAGTAAGAAATCATTGGTGGATTGGTGTTGCTGACTGATGAATGACGAACACATTCACCCACATAGCAGGACATGTTGTTACTGGTGCTGAAATATGAACTGTCTCTTCCTTCTCTCCTGTCCTCTCCTCCCCTCCTCCTCTCTTCCTGTACTTCCTGCCCTCAGGACTTCTGGCCTTTGGCGTGAGCGAGTCGGCACTAGTGAATAAAATCTTCACAGGCATCAATCTGGTGGTCCTGGGCTTTGTTATCATCTCTGGCTTTGTTAAGGGGGATTCAGCCAACTGGAATCTGACAGAGGAAGACTACGTACGCTTCATCAACCAAACCAACGGCACCAATACTTTAAAGTCAGTATTTGACTGCAAATGAACTCATACTTACTGTCTCATCTGTGATTTTAGTTTTTAAACGTGTCTCTTCTTCTGACACTCAGAGTTGCGGAGGAATTTGGTGAGGGTGGATTTGCTCCATTTGGCTTCAATGGAGTCCTGGCTGGTGCTGCCACCTGCTTCTACGCCTTTGTGGGCTTTGACTGCATCGCCACAACAAGTGAGTTGTTTTACTAATGTAGAGTGTGTGAATGTATATGTATGTATATATGTGTATGTATGTATGGTTTGCAAAAAAGGACACTTCAACATGCAGACTGGAGGAGCCTGGAGGGGATTGAACTGCCGATCCTCTGATTAGTGGACGACCCGCTCTTCCTCCTGAGCCACAGCCGCCCATTCAATATTACACAAATGCATCTGAGATATTCCCACATCTTCTTTGACCAGTGTTGTTGCTGTTGATCATGCTCTGCTCTGGACATTGTCTATAATGGTTGTTTGTTTCCCTTGCCTCACGCCAACACTTCTAATTCTTCTTTCATTTCCTCCGTTGTCCACAGGTGAAGAGGCAAAGAACCCCATGCGCTCCATACCTATTGGTATTGTGGCCTCGCTGCTGATCTGTTTTTTCGCCTACTTTGGTGTGTCTGCCGCTCTGACCTTGATGATGCCATACTATCAGTTGAACACCCAAAGTCCTCTGCCTGAGGCTTTCACCTACGTCGGCTGGGCCCCTGCCAGATATATTGTGGCTGTGGGCTCTCTCTGCGCTCTGTCCACCAGGTAAGGAAGGAAATAGTTTTCTTACCATGTGTTCAACACCCTAAAGATTTTAATATGCAAGAATTTAACCAACTGTTGATCTCCTCTCAGTCTCCTAGGCTCTATGTTCCCCATGCCCCGTGTCATCTATGCCATGGCGGAGGACGGACTGCTGTTCCGTGTTCTGTCCAGGATTAACTCTCGCACAAAGACTCCTCTCATGGCTACCATTGCTTCTGGCATTGTTGCAGGTAAGCTCACTGTGTCCGTTTGTCTACTTTAACTGTTCAATGTGTTTTTATTTTTCTTTGCTTCAGGCCACCAGCTGCCTTCACTTACGCTGTGCTGCGTCTGTTGAGAGTTTCTAGATTGCAAGTGTCACTGCTTTTGTTTCATGTCATGTCTATGTTGTAAACAGACTGAGCCATTAGGTCATTTTTGTCTTCCTCTTTCTGTCGGGTCACAGTATAAATGTTTAAAGGAATCTGCTTTCACTCCTCCTTACAGCTCTGATGGCTTTCCTGTTTGACCTGGCAGCTCTGGTTGACCTCATGTCCATTGGAACTCTGTTGGCGTATTCTTTAGTGGCCATCTGTGTCCTCATCCTCAGGTAAGCACCTTTGTTCTCTTTGTTCTAAATACTCTCTGGCAGCTGCTGTACTAATGTCATGGCAAATATCCCTGAAGACAGTTTGAAAGAAGCATTTTATGAAAAGCCATGGTGAGTTTTCTAGTCATCTAATTCCTCCTTCTTTTTGTCCTTCCTTCACAGGTACCAACCAGGCAGCCTGAATACATCCAGCCAGACTGAGAAGCTGGTGGAGCTGGTGCAAGGGGAGAAGGTGGCTGTAAGCGGAGGGGACAGCGGTGACGAGTATGGAATGGAGACGGAGGATAGCCCACTTCAAGAGACCTTCACCTTCAAGCTGCTCTTCTTCCCAAGTCGAAAGAACCCGACACAGATCTCCGGGAACATTGTCTACGCTACCACTGCTATTATTTGTGAGTATGTCTGGGAGGAGGCCTGAAGATAGAGCCTGTCGCCAGCTTGTAAACCTATGAGAAAAACACAGATGTACAGAAACTTGCACCGTCAAGTAACTTTCTCTCTTTCTTTTCTCCCTGCAGCCATTCTTATTACTATACTGTGCATCGTCCTGGTCCAGTGTCTCTCAGAGCTGATGGCCGGGCATGCAGGAGCCGTGGTGTCCTGTGTCATTTTGACTCTGCTCTGTGGCGTCTGTGTCATCATCATCTGCAGGCAGCCTGAGAGCAAAGAGGCTCTCACCTTCAAGGTAATGATCAAACCATCAGAAATGACCCATTTGTGTTGCAGGAAAAGAGATTTCATTGCTAAATTTGAGGCAAATATGCCCACTTCTTATTTATTTTGGCACACAATGTTCCCTGATTGCCTCACTTCACACTGCCTCCAGCAGAACCAGGTCAATTCTAAAATATAGTTATGCTGACTTAAGTTTTTCACAACCTCCATTTCTCTGTCCTACAGGTTCCTCTGCTTCCCTGGTTGCCCCTGTTCAGTGTTTTCGTCAACATCTACCTCATGATGCAGATGGACCTGGGTACATGGATCCGCTTCACCGTCTGGATGATTATCGGTACAGTTGCACATCACTCTAACAGTGTTTTCTGTCTCTAGTGTTACACATTCATGTAACTATTTTGAAACTCTCTGCTTTATCTCTCCACTCCTTCAGGCTTCTGCATCTACTTCTTCTATGGTATTCAGAACAGCAACGAAGCCACCAACAAGTCATCCCCGCGTAAATACGAGCCCGCGCTGCAAACCAAGAGCCCAATTTACCACGGCGCTCCAGATGACAGCGACGTGGAGGCAGGCAGCCCCTGATACAGACTGCCATATACCTGGGGAGTGTTACAGAGCAGCTATACTCATTATGGCTGTCTGGTTGGACTGGCAGCCAGATGCTGCAGTAAAGGCAGCCTGCAACGCAGCCCTGGGTTTAAAGGCAGAAGAGGCAAGAAGATGCCACACACATCTTACCTCTAACTTGGTGGCTGAATAACTTGATTGCTAGACACTGTGACAGAGCCACTTTCTGGCCCATGTGTCTGTTTTAATCTGTCTGTTTGTACTTAGCCTTAGCCCGCTGGGGATCTACCTATAACACATGCTTTGAATTGACCCTAACTAACAAAGAGTACTGTGGTTCTCCAAATGAAGTTCTGCTGTCATTATCTGAAGGCGATAACAGGAAGAATGTTGCACTTAACTGTCTTCGTCTTTGCTTCCTCTCTGTAAGTGCGCTATAGCTGTGCGTGGAGTCACCTGGCCTGTAGGGGTGAACTTGAACTACTATGTATATCACTAAAAAGAAATTGTGACTTGAGCCAGTAAGTTTACAATCGCCAAGACGCTTGGACCTAGACTTTAAACTGTATGAGACACATGAGTAGCTTCCAGTAGGGTCAACATTGTTTATTGCACCAGTCTGTCTGTTATTGTGTATGCAGGGTAACACTGAAGCCGCGTTGTTTACAGTGTCAATGAGGGCCTCAGTGCACACAGGTCAGTAGCACATGGTTGACGTTGTCAACACTGTGCGGTTCATTGTCTGAGGCTGAAGTTCAGGCTTTACAGAGCGTATGAATTTTTAACACACTATCGCCTTTGTGCCCCCATGCTCCCAGAGAACAGCCACACAGAATATGCACGCAGCACCAAGTTAAAATGACTGTACTAAAATAGTATTTGCAGGCTGAACTAGATATCTGAAAAGGTTTGGAAAAGACTTTAAACAGCCCAAAGTGCGACCAATGCAGGCTCTTAGAAATCCAGAAAAGTCAAAGTAAAAACAGCAGCTCAAGATTGAATCTGTTTTAGGTCTGGTATTTACTCGAGTAAAACATACTTTCATACACTTATATTTGCTTATGTTTGGTGGATATAAGAGTACATGCAAAGATTTCGAAGATTTAAAGTTTAAAATAATCCATCCAGTCTGCACATGTCTGTGTCAAGTGCTTTGCACAGCTGTACCAGGTGTGTTTTGCAGATGAGGAGGCATCTTCACCTTGTTTTGACTTTCTTGGTTTCACAAAGGTTTTTCTTCAGTTTCAATTGAAACTTGATCTTGGCAGCTTTTCTAAGCTCCGGTCACTTGTATTTTATTCAACTTTATTTTATTTTTACTACTTTATTTACTTTTTCTGATCCTCTCTGTTAATATTTAAATGTGTATAGTGTTTGTTTTGGGATAGCTTTCATTTTTCGTTTGACCTTTTCCTACAAATCTCAATCAATTCATACACCTCTAGATGTATTTGAATTGTTACATGTACAGTTTTTAGTGTGCTCATCTCTTTGGTCAGGATGTATTTCCTTTTTGTTGTCGTCTCACAGCACCAAATGATCGAATTGTGATCTTTTCTGACCAAATGAACATGTTTTTGGAAACCGAGGTCTCTGAAACAAAGAACGACCGCTCAAAGTTGGTCTCTAAATTGTGTAATTTAAACTGTTTTTAGCCCAATCCTCTGAAGTCAATCTAACTTATTGTTAATAGCATTTGAATAGAGTTTTTGTTGTTCTAGTGAAGTGCTTTACTGTAGAATGTACAGTATTTGTCTAAAACTATCTTTATTTGTATAATGCTGCAAGTTATACAAATGTGCATTCTTTAAAATATGACAAAGTATAATTTGTTAAGAGATGTTTTTTTGTAAATTACACTTGAAGGCATTTCATCACACTTCATGCTGCTGAAATTCAAATATACAAATCCCCAGCCCCCTTTCAGACAGAGTGGTCCTGGTGGATGCAGTATTGAATATGTCCCGAAATATTCTCACTTCTTCTGCATATGAAATGCCCCCCCTCCTTTAGACATGTCAGATTGACATATCTCCCAAAATGTTTGTGGACACAGGAGGGTGCAGTAAGGGTAGGTTAGGATTCTGCCAGTGTTTCTAGATGTCAATCAGTTCTGGTGCCTGAAGAACCATCCGTCTGCCTGATGAAGACACCAGGGCTGAGGTGAACAAGCAAAGAATGAGTAAGACGTCCTGCTGTCTGTTCACATCCACAGTCATGGGTCAGACATGACTCGAGACTTTATTGCTGCTCTGCCAGTGATGAACTCCAGGCAGCATGAATCGATCATTAAATGAAGGTCATGTGGTGTGGCCCAGCCCTTGTGCCTTTCCAAAATGAATATATCATCTCCCTCTCAGTGCTATCTCACTATTAGCAATGAACTATTTTTGTCTTTCTGTTTTTTACCCT
This sequence comes from Sciaenops ocellatus, assembly GCA_033000465.1. Classification (NCBI taxonomy): domain Eukaryota; kingdom Metazoa; phylum Chordata; class Actinopteri; family Sciaenidae; genus Sciaenops; species Sciaenops ocellatus. Next base: position 1,410,550 of record CP136870.1, read on the forward strand.
GTACATATGGCTGTCGTGTATAAAACAAGCTGTATTTTCAATGTTTTGTTTTTGATAATAAAACCATCATTCTTGCTTACGGCAGATACAAAGTCTCTGTGTTTCCTCTACTGCATTTACATCAATATGAGCTGCATGCCGGAGGCTGCTGGAGCAACTTTTGTTGGTTTTGGAGCATGTGCTGTATTTAACTATATCAACAATGTCATCTTGCAACATAATTCTACCATGTCACCACATTTCCTTACTTGTTACAAATATGACATTTCAACATAGTTTCTAAACGATATTCATCTCCATTTATGTTAATATTTGTGGTTTTATATGACGTTAGATTCCAACACTGTACCAAAAGGCCTTCATTCACTCAAAACACAAACAACAAAACAGTCTATGGCAGTGGTTCCCAACAAATCATTGAGTATTGGGGCAGCAGTGGCTCGGAAGTAGAGCGGGTCGTCCACTAATCAGAAAATTGGCAGTTCTGCATGTCGACGTGTCCTTGGCCAAGATATTGAACCCAAAATTGCTCCTGAAGGCTGTGCCGTCGGTGTGTATGTGTGTGAATGGTTAGCTCCTAAAACTGATGAGCAGTTGGCACCTTGCATGGCAGCTAATGCCATCAGTGTATGAATGTGTGTGAATGGGTGAATGAGATATGTAGTGTAAAAGAGCTTTGAGTGGTCAGAAGACTAGAAAGGTGTCATATAAGTACAGTCCATTTACCATTTATTGGTTGACTTTTGAGCACATTATTTCCTGTGAATCATCAGAGACATGTTTATTTTAAGGAGATTTGAACACGTTATTCAATGTATTTTTTGATAAATTCATGTTTTCTTCTTCCCACTGTTTGGCCATTATTCTATGAGCTCTTTGTCTTAACTGCACTTTTCTAATGCAGTTTATGAGAGAGTGACAGCTTAGTGAATAAAGCTGTGCTCAGGTCTTCACTGCTTATCCCGTGAGTGTATATCTTAAATAAAAAACTAAATCTGGCAATCAAAGTACTAATAGTACACTGTGAAAATACTTAAAAAACACATGCAAACTTTACTTCAGTAAAAGTATGACAAAAAGTATTATCAGCAGTTCTCTGCATTAATGTGTATGTTGCATTTCACTTCTGTAGATCTTTAAAGATGAGCTAATGTTAAATACTTCATATATTGTTGGGTAGTGGATCTTATTCTATATCATATCATATAGATCTATCAAAGATTGTCATATGTTTGAAGTGTCGCTGTCATGTATCTTTAAAAAGACAACTTTTCTTGAGCTCAGAAAAATGGCCAGGACAGGAAAAGTAAGAAAATGTGAAAGGAAATAACAACAATAATAATAATAATAATAATAATAATAATAATAATAATAATAACTAAAGCACAACGCCCCCACACACACAGACTAAGGCTGCCCTCTGCTGGTCACACAGTGTTAACATCAATCTGTTTCCGGCTGTCACTTTCATGGTTCAAAGAATACATCCATCTTTGCACAAGTCAAATCTTTATTAATATATCCAGGCTTTATTATTGATAACACCTGTGCTATAATATTCCCAGAGTCACAACAACATCAAACAGTCAACTTTGTCTGGGTTTGATTTCAAATCAATTATTTACAGGCTGTGTAATGTGATTACAATGTGTTTACCGCCATCTTGAAGTGAAGATTTGAATATTCACAGGATAAACACACAACTGTATCTATGAACAGGAAGATGACTGTGTGTGTTTAGGCTTCTTTCCTCAAAAAGGCACTCAAAAGAGACACTTCCTCTGCACAGGAACAGTCTGTCTAACGGTTGTAACAATATTACATCCTCAAACTGACCTGTAGTTCAGTTCATCCTAATTTGTCCATTTTCAGTGTTTCACATATATTTTGTCATGTAACAAATGACTTTAGGTTCATTCTGCTCCTCCTCATGACATTCCTCATACTGAGTGAAATGACTATTTACATTTTTATCAAAAGTAAAAAAATTATTTTCTTTCTTCGGCATGCATTGATTAAAATTACGGAGAAGAATGAATCTATAAATGGATTGCAGGCATAAGTGTGAGAAGAGATTATGACCTGAAGGTGTCATGTATGTCATGTTTAAGAGCAGGTTCCATATTTAAACAAACTCATAAGATCAGTTTCCAAACGTACAGAGGCCCAAAGTGTTCAATACTGAATCAATTCATCATCCATCCATTATCTGTAACCTTTTCTCCTCATCAGGGTCACTGTGGGCTGGACTCTATCCCAGCTGACTGGGTGAGAGGCGGGTACACCGTCACCAGTCAGTAGTTCATCACAGGAATGAAACACCTGAATCAATTCAAGGAAAAAAAAAAAACTTTAAAAAGCAAAACATGACCATTCTTTGTCCTGACTTTTTTTTTTTATATTGAATTCAATCTTCAATATTAAAACTTAATAAATGTTGGTAGCTATATACTTAATGAACAAACATATTTTTCTTTCCTTTCGGTTCACTTATCTTTTTACCTCCAAACAGTTTGGTATGTTCAGTGTGAGTTCTTTTGTTCTTTTTAAATGAATAACTCTGGACTGATTTCAAATTCACAGGTTCCCTTTTGGCATATTCATTCATACACATCATTAAGTAGTAAATTACTACATGAATAAAAGAATATTTTTGTGAATAGTTTCAGAAGTGATCATTGAATGTTATTTTAAATACTTTTTCCGAGGGTTTCATGTTTTTATTTCATGATGACATTTTTTTTCAAACTTTTCATCTCATAATATTGCAATTTATTTCATAAAGATTTTTCATGACAGTGACTGGCCCCTCACGTTTGAAAAAGACATTTAAAAATAAAGATACCTCTAATAAATTCTGTTATTATGAAAATAATATGGCCGACTGATTTCTTGAATTATTTTACAAACTGTTGGTTCACTTCTTATATTTATATTTTACACAATTTAGTCATATCATTATTTATTTCAAGCTTTTTATTTATTTGTTTATTCTGTATTTATTTCATATTCAACACTTTGGAGTCTCTTTGATGTTTGAACTGTTCTCACCAGTTAACCAAAGTAAACATGAACTGGGTTCCATATTGATAAAAAAAACATCCTTGTTATGGTCAAGTTAAGTTACAATGGCTCTCAGTAGTCAACTACAGTCCTGTCAGAAAACAAATGTTCACAGTGCAAACTCTCTGCAGCAGCTGTCAGCAGGTCACAGTTAAAGAAACAAACAGGACAGAGTCAGAATCTGAAACTTTGGTTCAGTTCACGTTCACTTTCATTACCCTCCACTAATGTGTTAAGCCACTTAGATTTGTAGTGCAGTACAATCAGTGAAGATCTCTTTCTGCCTCACCCCTCTTTAGATCTAGTCTATACAAGGTTTCACTATATTCTGAATATTAGGCATGAAAAGGAAGAGGCTTCTTGGCCTCACTGATTCAGATGTAAAATAACGAGACTGCACTGTGTACTCTTGAAGAGATGTGCGCCAACAACATAACTGGCCACTGGAGTTAAACTTTACACATCAGGAAATGCCAAAGTGCCTCATATTAAAGTCACACATGCACACACAACAGTGGGGGGTTTAGGTTACTTCTTGTGCTTCTACGTCTGTTAGGAACATCAACAAAATGTCTTAAGTTTGGAACCATAAGCAGCCACCCAGCAGATAAGACAATGTCTTACATGTAGAAGTAAAGTGAGCAGGAAAATATTGTGAGTCCCAAAAAACTGGCCTGAGTGCAGCCAAGATAAAAGAGATCTCCTACAGATGGAGTCCGCTGAAGTTTTACCAGCTGTCACATGGCATGCTGCAGACGGGTAAATCAGCACAAACACTGCCGGCTGCCTTTGGCAACCTCCTCGGAGGAATGGACAGTGTTGGGAACAAATCCACTCTTGACGCCTTCCCAGCCATCCTGGATCTTGATGTCCCCGCTGCGTACCAGCTCAAAGATGTCCCTCGTGAGATCCACAAACGCCTCACAGAAAAGAAACAAAAATCACAATCAGATTGTGAAGGATCATAAAAAAAATTAAAAATGACTGAAAAAACTGACTGACATGACTAAAAATGATAATTAGGGACATTTTATTCTGAATCAGAACAGAATGCAAGTCATTGTTATTCGTCATCATTTTGACATTTGCTAATTTCCACTTCTTCAGTGAAATTAAGGGGCTTTGTGAAAATTACCATTCAGTTAACATCAAGCTATATTATGTGTAGAGGTGGTACGCAACCTCCCTCTAGTGGTGAAAGGGGGGAAATACTTTTTCAAAAATGAAATAAATGAACTTCAAATCATATTATGATGGATATCAGCCCTCTCAGTAAGGTGTAGGGTCCAAATGAAATTATAATAATGCTGTGAAGGAAGTGAGACAATGTAAAATGGATCCCTCCTCCTAACTGAAATCATTTTTGTACAGTCCATAACAGTGCACAGATATGTCAAGGTGCATGCTACAGGAAGTGTAGTTCACACCAAATTTCATACTTTGGTCATGTGAAAACAATTAAAGCTCCATCTGTGGACAAAGGCCATGAGATGTATTTAAAAGTGAGTTTGATTAAAAGATTTTTGGTGTTGAAGCCAAACACAATGAAAGAATCACAGCTGATCACATATCTATGAAGACAAATCTCATCCTTACCTTCTCCACATTGATAGCGTCGCGTGCCGATGTCTCCACGTAGCGCATCCCAAAGGCTCCTGCCAGCTTCTCTGCCTCCTGCTGCGTCACCTGACGCTGGGCCTCCAGGTCGCACTTGTGACCCACCAACAGGAAGATGATGCTGTGCGGCTGGACGTGGCTCTGGGCCTCTTCCAGCCAGTTATGTACGTTCTGGAACGAACGGCGGTTTGTGATGTCGAACAGTAAGAGGCCGCCCACTGAGTTACGGTAGTAAGCTCTGGTGATAGACCTGTGTGGAAAAACAGTCCCCAATAAAAATGCACACTTTAAGTAATGTTGCAAAAAAACAGAATTTCCAGGAAATTACTGAGATGAAAAAATGAAACTATCTATTCATGACCTGTGACGAAGTGTGACAAAGTGTAAACCTACTGTGATGACAGCCATTGGTTTGTGGAAAATTGCTTAGAAGACTTGAGTTTGGCATTATGAAAGTTGCTATCTTGTTTTTTTTTCATCCAGAAGTGACCATATTTAAAGTACAAGTCTATGGAGCTGATTAGTGATGTACAGCGAGTTGGGCTGTGTTTGGTTTAGACTCCATTTTCAAGCAGGAACAAATGGACACACATCAAACACATGGACAGAGCTGTCTGTACTTCCTGAGAAGGCTGGGGTCCTTCAACATCTGCAAAAAACTGCTGCAGATGTTTTATCAGTCTGTGGTCAGTGTCTATCTATCTATCTATCTATCTATCTATCCTTGTATTACGGCTGAACAGGAAGTGAAATTGTTTTTTGTACAGTTTTTTCAGTCGCTTTGGTACATTTCTCAAATCATCCTCGACATTTGCAAAACAGTAAGTGCATTTCTCAAAACAATTCGTACAAATAGCAAAACACCATGGATTACCTACAAAAGCCACTCTCTTGCTCAAAATCCTTAGTTCATCTCTCAAAAGTAAATATCCGTGTCAATGAACATGTCAGTGCCATCAGAATGACAAGTCCTTGTGTCATTGTGTATGGATAAGACAGTCAAATTGCTTAGTCATGTTGTCAATATAACAGTGTACTCTGGAGGGATGTTCTGATGTAAACTATGGCTAAAGTTTTGATGACAATTATTGTAAATTGTGCACATCAAAAAAGCAGTTTCTCATTTCTTTGAACAAGTTGCAAATGCTTTGGTACATCCATGCAAATGATTATGTACAATTCTCCTGTTTCCTACATTATCATTTGCTTATGTCATGTTGATCAAAATGTATTATAATGGGTCTCTGTTGAATAGTCTCACCCCCCACAAACAGTAGTGAAGTTGCACAGTACTGAGATACATACTGATTGTTCCTTTTAGACCTTTCATAGAATTTTTTGACAGCAACACAAATATATAGTGTATATTACAGTTTTTCTCCATTGGTTTGGCTCATTTCTTAAAACAGAAATTACATTCTCAAAATAACATGGACAAACCTCCAAACCACTTGGCAATTGTTCACAACAGAATTGAATTTCTCATTAATTTCATCAAATTGCAAATGTCTTAGTACATCTTTGCAAATGATTAAGTACATGTAGCCTACAGTTAGCACAGTTAGCCTACATTTAGCACAATTTCCAAGTGAATAGATCTTGTTGATCAAAATGATTGTTGATTCTCAGTCTAATGGTTGTTCTCTCCAAAACATGTCAGCATCATTTCATTGTATAAGTTATCACATGCACAATAGTCTGTTCAATTGTCAAAATTAGTCAAGACCCTAATACCATGAATACCATATATGAATCTCTTGGAACATTTTGATTAATTAAATTGATTAATTGACGGTCATCCAATCATCCAAACCTTTGGCAGGGAAAACAGGTATGTACTCAGTCAATGATGGAATTATATGTTGAATAGGACAGGACACTGTGCATAAAGCAAGAGATGTATTTACAGTCCTGCTCACCATTATTGGCACCCCTTTATTTTTTGCATAACCTCTACAATATCTTCAGAAAGAAATGGAAATGTACCAGATTTATATCGTCAGGATCTTTTAATTGTAGGTCCAAAGTAATTTAACAAAGAAAATTGTTTTTTCCACTTACATATTGTTAGAGAAGAAACAGAAAAAAACAGCATGTGCAGCAATAATGGCACCCCTCTTTAATATTTGGTTGCACACCCTTTGGCAGTGATGACAGCCTCCAAACGTTTCTTGTAGCCATCTATAAGCTTCTTGCACTTCTCAGCTGGTATTTTCTCCCACTCTTTCTTTGCAAATTGTTCAAGCTCTTGAACATTTGCAGGTTTCTTTTCCCCAATGGCAGATTTCAGCTCATACCAAAGATTTTCAGTCGGATTGAGATCAGGACTCATTGCTGGCCATTTTAAAACAGTCCATTTTTCCTCTTCAACCATTCCTGCGTGCTTTTGGATGTGTGCTTTGGGTCTTTGTCTTGCTGGAGGACCCATGATCTCCAACTCAAACCAAGTTTTCTTACACTGGGTAGGACATTTCGCTCTAAAATCTCTTGATAATTCTCTGATTTCATGAGTTCTGTGATACGGTCAAAGCCTCCAGTACCAGATGCAGCAAAGCAGCCCCACAGCATTATGGATCCTCCACCATGCTTAACTGTTGGTAGGGTGTTCTTTTCCTTGTAGGCTTCATTGTGCCGTCTGTAAACAAACTGTTGGTGTGCATTGCCAAAAAGCTCTATTTTTGTTTCATCTGTCCACAGAACATTTTCCCAGAAGGATTGTGGTTTGTCCAGGTACACTTTGGCAAAGATTAGTCGTTCCTTTTTATGTCTTTTCCTCAGCAATGGTGTCTTCTTTGGCCTTCGCCCATGAAGCCCTGTTTGGTTTAGTGTGCGGCGTATGGTACTTGTTGAAACCATGACCCCAGACTGTTCCAGGTTGGCCTTCAGGTCTTTGGATGTTTGATGTGGTGTTTTTTCCACCATTCGCACCAACCTTCGAAGACGTCTCTCATCAATTTTTCTCTTCCCCCCACGTCCAGGGAGGTTCTTGACAGATCCATGCTTGGCAAACTTCGTAATAACATTACGCACTGTTGAAACAGGGATACCAAGGTCTTTGGAGATGGCCTTATACCCTTTGGAGGTCTTGTGTTTGCTAATTATCACACTTCTGATGTCCCCAGACAGCTCCTTTGTCTTCACCATTGTGACAAAGGAACAGGGGATAACAGATGGCTTTTTAAAACACGGAAGTCATCATTCATTGGCAAATCCATGTCACATGGGCATAGACAATTTATCACAGGTGATTCTCATTTGTGATTTACCACAGGTGAGTCACAATGTGTTTCCATACTGATTTACAGCAAAGGGTGCCAATACCAGTGACACAGCAAGCTTTAAGTTTTTCTATTTTTCCTCCCATTGTTTATTGTTTTAAATTGTTGTTTATCATTTGCTCTTTTGTATCAAACACAAGTTCTCTATAGAAAAGAAATGTTTCACATGATTCATTTTTTTCAGAAGATATTCCACATTATGTACTTAAACTTCATGGGTGCCAATAATGGTGAGCAGGACTGTATTTACTCATTTACCTATTCATTTAGTGTGTGTGTGTGTGTGTGTGTGTGTGTGTGTGTGTGTGTGATAGGCCTACAGTAATATCTTACCTCAATGAGATGTTATGACACTAAAAATGACAAGAAAAAATTTGGAGAAAATAAACTATCGAATTATTGATGATACAGTTTACAGTAGTATTACAGTCACTGTGCAGTGATGCATTAGAAATGTGGTAAAGTTACTGTAAGTAAAACAACAATACAATTACATTGGTAACTCATTCTGTAAGAAATACATAAGGCATACATTACGAATGGTAATACAGTGTTGTCCTTTGAATTGTATGTCTTGTTATGTATTGTATTGGACGACAACCTCGCACGGGTTGCAGAGGAAAACTTCTCAATGACCAACAAGAACAAGACATCTGTAACATGGTGATGGCAAATAATGCCATCACACTGAGACAGATCCGCACTGCAATCATAGAAGCCATGCCATATTCCAAAATGTCAGCTCTATAAGCATCATGATGTTCCTACCACCTTATTCTCCTTTCCTCAATCCTATTGAGGAGTTTTTCTCCGCTTGGAGGTGGAGAGTGTATGAGCATCAGGCTCAAAATCAGAAGTCCCTGCTCCATGCAATGGACGCTGCGTGTGATGATATTACAGGAGATCAGTGCAGGGGATGGTTGCGACATGCACGCCGTATCTTCCCTCATTGCATCGCAAGGGAGAATATACGCTGTGATGTGGAAGAGAATCTGTGGCCAGACAGACAGCAGCGTGTGGATGGCCAGGAGGGTGAGGAGGACGGCCAGGAGGGCGAGGATGGTGGCCAGGAGAGGGAGGGTGAGGACAGCGACCAGTGAAAATGTTAGTTTTGAATCTCCAGCTTTATTTACAGCACTGTAGGCTACATATAGTTTTCTTTGTTCTTTGTTTATGTGTTAGGGTGAGTGCAATGTGTGATGTCAAACCTTGGAGGGTACTCTTACCGTAAAATCCTATTTTTTTTTCAGTTTTATACACAATTGTATTCTGTTAGCTAGACAAAAAAACTAGTACAGTAACCATTGTCAATGAAGGACTAAGCTAAGACTGAGAGGTGGACATGAGGGATATTTCAATGGTCCTCTGCCATAGTGACAAAACATCTAAACATTTTGACTTGCAGTGCTCACACAATGCCAAAGGGACAATGCATTTTGGGGGCACTGGCTATTTATATGAGAAAAGAATTTAGTTTTGACACGAGTGAACTGTTTTGGGAGAGATATGAGCTTTTGCAGGTGACCCATGGTGTTGTGCTGAACCATCCAGGTTATTTTGGCAAAAGAACCAAGAGTGTTGAGAACGTCCGGTCTGTTTCGAGAAATGAGCTAAAGCAATTGAGAAGGATCTTTTGCCTTTTGGTGGCACTGACTATTTATATGGGAAAGGAATTTACTTTCGAAGCATGAGTGAACAGTTTTGGGAGCGATATGAGCTTTTGCACATGAACTATGGTGTTGTGCTGAACTGTAAGACTGTTTTGCCAAATGATCTTAGAGTTTTGAGAATGTAATTTCTTTTTCAAGAAATGAGCCAAACCAATGGAGAAAAACTGTAAATATGGTTAAGGTGTAGTTAAACACTTGGTTAAGGTTAGGGAAAGACTGTGGTAAATAGAAGGGACTGTTATACATGATGGAATATGATGGATGGAAGTGGAATGTGCAACACACTGATCCATCCTTACTTTTACCTACTCGTCAATAAATCTGATTCTGAGTTTGATGACAGTAATTCTCAGGGTACTGAGCTGTTGGTGTAATTCCTTGTTCAAAAATAGAATTCTACATTCTAAATATAAAATGGACAGTTTACCCAAATTGAAAAAAAAGCATATTTGAGCATGCCAATCAAGTTAGAAATATTCTGTATTTGAATTATTGTCAACAAATCTCACGAAAAGACCAAAACCATCAATGTGTCAGTCCATCTTCTAGTACTTTCCACGCTGTCTGTGGCTCTTACTTCAAGCCCATTTCTTCCAATTGAAATGAATGTAAATAAATGTACACTTTGATTTTGTAAAAGGCTAAATCATTTCCTAAATCAGCTGCACACACTAACTAACAAACACTAACTAACAAGAGCATTTGTTGGGATCATCTCAGCTGCACATTTGTTGCACTAGTGATTATTTAACGGCTATAATGTGCTCTTAATGAAGGAACAGGTCACCCAGTGCTTTCTGGACAGCAATGGAGCTCAGAGGAATAAGCTATATGAGGCTTTGGCCACAGTGAAAATACTTGTTGGTAGCATCAGTGTGGTTTTGGAGCTTTCATGAATGTTGAAGAGAAATAATGAGGTTTATCTTTACCTGAACCTCTCCTGTCCTGCAGTGTCCCAGATCTGTAACTTAATCCTTTTGCCCGGCTCAATCTCCACCAGGCGGGAGAAGAAGTCCACCCCGACAGTCGGGTCTGACACCTGGGCGAAGCGGCCCTCTGTGAACCTCCGGATCAGACACGACTTGCCAACCGTGGAATCTCCGATGACGATCAGTCGAAACTGATAAAGCCATATCGTCTCCATGTTTCCACCAAATTAAAATCTGTGACAAAATAAAATCAGTCACTCAGTCAATGTCATCCAAAACTCAAACACACTGAGGTTACTATCACATGACAAAGAATCCTGGCCCTTGGAACAAGACAAAGTTTGTAGACTGACTGGAGATTGTAGCTCGTCTCACAAAACCACTGCAGAAATGATCTCCACAGAAGATGAAATCTAAAACATGATCTAATCTGATCTGATGTTTCATTTGTAGATCTTCTTCCACACATGAAATAACACATGACACACACGTCTATGGTCTTTTTGTTTTGTCACACATTCAAACTCATTTTTAGTGGGAAGGAAATGACATAAAATGAGACAACTCTTGAAATAGATTAAACACAAACGTGCATTTAATCCACAGCTGCCATCATGAGGAGAGAGTCAGAGGCTCGGATCATCTCAGCAGTGTCCATGTGATTTACAGTTGGGTGATCTAATTTGAGGCAAAGGAGGGAGGGTGGAGGCCACACCTCTCCAACTCAATAAACACTGGTGTAGTCAGCCCCCATGTGGATAGTAGACAGGTTGTGATGAGGCTTTAAGAAGCTCAATAATAAGATAAGATGGCTGCTAAATATGATTACTAGTTCAATAATAAATATCTGCAATTGCTTCCTAGAAGGCCTCTGAAACTCATGATAAGATATCTGACAAAGAATTAGAATGATGAGGCCCGGCCCACTCAGCCTGATGCCACTGTGTATTATTGACTTTAATGATTAACATGCAGCACATCACTGTAATAAAATCAGTAAATGACTTACCTTAAAGTGTAGAGCTCAGTAGCTGTAAGAATCAAACCCCATGTCGATGTTTGTGTCTTTAAATGATCCTCCAGCAGCAGTGCTTGTGGTATTGCTTACAGAAATAACCTGCGCCAAAAACATGCATCATATTAACGAGTCCTCGTGTCCACCATCAGCCTCTGAGCTGCTCGCTCTCTCTCTCTCTCTCACACACACACACACACACACACACACACACACAATGAGCACGTTAATTATGAAAACCGACCGAGGAGCTGAGCTGCGGCTTAATATGAGCCGGACTGTTGATGTTTCCGTCAGGATCCGCGGAGGAAATGGCAGCAGGACACACACACACACACACACACACACACACACACACACGCTCCTCTTCACCCTCATCAGCAACATTACCGTAACTGAAGAAACGGCGGCGCAGCGGCAATCTTCAGGGTGCCTGCTGCTGCCTTCAAAAACTGCAGGAATAAAAAAAAACCGTATTCACGAAGTGAGCGCATGTGACGAACTTAGAACATAATTAACAGTTTTTTCTTATTCTTACATCTTAATTTGATATATATATATATATATATATATATATATATATATATATATATATATATATATATATATATATATATACTGTCATCTCATCTCGAAACATTAGACTACCTTTTAAATACAAAGATTATAATAATAAAATATTCAAAGGTTTCAAGTTATAGAAAATCAAACTTCTTTCATAAATATTCATTAATTTAATAATATCATTAATATGAATATTATCATTTAAATGTCTTCTCACCAACGGCCCCAATACGCCTCATATGAGAGGGAAAATCTGGAATATAGGCTACAAACCTGTAGCTATTGTCCACACTTTCATGGGTAGCTGGTTGATTGTTATTCAGTGGTTCAGACTAAAATATGATATCCAGCATGAAATAAATGAGAAAAAACATCCAGTGTGTAAAATAAAACATAATTAAAACTGCAAACTTCAAAATAAATGAATAAATCAGGCCTACATGTTCATGGATATCTATAAGTGCAAGGTTCTACTTCACTTGAGGATTTCTTTTTTATGCAACTTTACACTTTCTACTTGACTCCTTAGAGCTGTTATCTTACACACAGCCTACTGTATGATCAACCTCTAAACATTCAAATAGGATTATTAGTTATTGTTATTTTTCTAAGTGTCCAACAGTATGCTGCTTACACGTTCATGCATATATTGTAATAATCAAATAATGAAGCCTGATATAATAGGATCATGAGTACATTTACTTTGGATATATGAAGTATTTGGCTTTTAATGGGCCTATTTTTATACATGTTCTCATTCTGAATGCAGGGATGTTACCTCTAACAGAGCACATTTGTACTGTGGTATTTAGAATTTCACTTTGGTAATGGTCCTGAGCGGTCCAAGAAAATCCGATTTTTACGTGGAGTGCTTAAACGCACCACCATTTAATAGACGTGAGCAGTGAAGTGAAAAGATCCAGACTGTGTTTGGGCGGACTGAAGTGATCACAGGAGATTCTTATTGGATCATAAATGTCCCACTAAAAGTGACTGCACTGTAGCTACTTCAGAGTTTGCAGCAGCATCCTTTCAAAGTTCCTCTGAGGAGTTCCCTGCAGAGCTGCAGCCATGCAGCAGGAGCTTCTGTTCAAAGTCCTGGTCATCGGGGACCTGGGAGTCGGAAAAACATCCATCATCAAGCGGTACGTCCATCAGATCTTCTCCCAGCACTACCGAGCCACCATAGGGGTGGACTTCGCCCTGAAGGTTCTGCAGTGGGACAGTGACACTGTGATCCGGCTGCAGCTGTGGGACATAGCAGGTCTGTAAAACTTCAACAGTAACTCCACAGTACACACACAGTACACACTGCTGTACACACTGACTGTACATTAGGGGATTGTTAAAACGACACAGCAGAGCTTGGATCAGGAGTCTGTGAGAGAGGGTGTGTGAGAGATGAGTGTTCTGGGATCTTTGAAAACAAAAACATTAGAATCATTTCAATCAATCGAGTCCTAGAAGTATGTTTTTATGGCAGTGCGTTAAAATGATAGTAACTGCTTTCCAGTCAAATCAACTGAGCATCTTGAATGAGCCACAATAAGACAGTGCTGCACAAAAATACAAAGAAGTGTGTGATGTGATCTCCCAGTGAAAATGTGTGTGTGACCACTGCATGCATGCCTGGGTCCCTCCCTGTCATCTGAAGCCTGCTAGAGGAATGTGGATCTTGTGCCTGGCTGCGAGTCAAGTGATCCCATGCTCATCATATCGGTCACATGATGGCAGCTACTGTACAATCAACACACACATACATACACACACAGACAAACTCACACTCCCTGTATGTGTCACTAATGAACCATGCTGTGAGCTGATTTGATTTCACAGACTTGAAACGTATCTTTACATAAATATATGTGTGTGTGTGTGTGTGTGTGTGTGTGTGTGTGTGTGTCTCTGATGGCTGTCAATGTGTCCCAGGACAGGAGCGGTATGGGAACATGACTCGTGTGTATTACCGGGAGGCGGTAGGAGCGCTGATGGTGTTTGACGTGACCAGGGCCTCCACATTTGATGCTGTACTGAAGTGGAAGGACGACTTGGACTCCAAGGTCAACATCTGATAGAGAAACTCAAACTGAGGCTTTCTTTCTTTGCTGTCATTTGTGGTGCGAAGTGTGAAAAAGTGTAACTGCAGTGCTACAAATGAGTGTAAAGTGACAGCAGTGGCCTGCACACAGTTCGAGGCAAATGATACTACACAGACATTGACACTACTTAAAGTCCCTGTGAAGTCAGAATTGATGTTTAAGTGTTTTTATTACATCTCGTTCTATGAGTGTGATACATACCAGTATCTGGCCCACCATTGATGTAAAAGTCATTTTTAAGCATTCTTTGTGATATTTTAGAATTGGTCATTTCCTGATAAACACTGATGATGTCATCCTGCACTTGGGGGCGTGTACTAATTTTACATCCAATGAAACGCTTTCTCCTAGCAGAGTGCTTCCTGTTTGATACAGTCTATGAGTGCTTGTGAGGGCTGGGCCTCACTGATCACTGCACAAAAGCACAACTTTAGAACTTTATTCAGTGATTTTGGTCAAACTGGATCAGATTTTATACACAGTATATTTGCTGCTTTTCCCTCTGATGTCCTCACAGTTTCCTGATGGACAGATAAGCTTTAGCCTTGCTAAGTAGCTAATCGCTGATTTACTGCTGCTAACTGAACCGGGCTCAGCAGCCAGTCCGGACTGGGTTTGAACACAGCCTCTGAGACCAAAGGGGAACAGTTACACTGCGAGTGTGATTTATAGATGATGGAAAGATTGCAGAGTAGTGAACAACTGACTGTTGTTAGCTTGTCAGCTGTGTAGCTAACTGAAATGACTCTCCTGGATGCCAGGAGCTAAACCTGGCAAGAAAACCACCTCGGTAGGCTACTGTATTCCCTGCCACACTGGTCACTAGTCACTGACTAGTCAGTCAGAGGTTCTGTTCAGTTCCTGGTCTGACCCTGTTCACTGCTACAATGCATAGCGGTCAGGGTGTAACTCATACCGTTGTAAGAGCCAATTGATACCCATGACAAGTCCCTCCTTATCTGACAACATTTACAGCAAACAGAACTGGGGAGCAGTGTCCAACAATTTCTATAAAGGTACCAATATGATCCAAAAGAACTAGTTTGTATTACATGTCATATACAGTATGAAGGTAAAAAGGTTTTTAGCGGTGACGCTAATTACAGAAAAGCGCGACGTGATAAACACACAAATTAGAAAAATATATGTTGTATTGGCATTTTTAGAAAGTTTTAGAAGCTGTGAGTTCTTATGTTTGACAGGTGTTTGGGTAGGGGACTTATTATAAGTATAGTAACACCTTAACAAGGTTATGGTCAATATGTATATATCAAATGTAAGAGAATGATCTATGAGCTCCCCTTGGTATTCTGTGCAGCTTAATCATTTTGTTCACAGCAGAAATGCCATCAAGTAAAGATTGTCTATGACAGCAGGCTCTTCACCAGAGACAGAGCACAACGGTCATACTCTGAAAGCTACACCCTCCACAAGCGAAAATAATCAGCTCCACAATATGCAACCAACCTTAACAAAAATTCCTGTAGCTAGCTAAAACATTCAATTTCACCATGTCAGTGTATTATTTTAGTTACATAGTTAAGCTATGTCAACCAGTGAGGAAAAGTTATATTGAACTCATTATAGCTGGCCGGTGTCAGTGTCTTTTCTCATTACTTTGCTTGTCTGGGAGAAATGATCCCAGTGATATTTACAACTATCTGACCAAATGACCGAGTGGGATGATGATTTGGCCTAAGCAGACATGATATTACAGTTTGTACAACCATCATGTAACCTGTCTTTCTTTTCTTCTTAGGTGACCCTGAACCACGGGAAGCCAGTTCCAACTGTACTCTTGGCCAATAAGTCAGACCAGCTGGCTTCCCAGCAGCCCAAACTCGACTCCTTCTGCAGGGAGAATGGCTTTGTTGGTTGGTTCGAGACTTCGGCAAAGGTAGGAGTAGACAAAAGATATGTGACTTTGGAGGCAATTACTGCAACTGTTTGAACGAGTCAGTGGAAAGACATTTGAAGTTAGATTGAGGTGGTAATAACCCACTTAAAACAGTTAATATACAAGTGGTTCATATGCAGATATAAAGGAACAGGGATATCAAAGGTTAGAGTGCTTTTTTGATTAACCATCACAAAGAAAGGGTGCTATTGTGTTGTAAGGGGGCTTGATTTGCCTCATTATTTACAGTCTAGTTAACTATATATTTGATGGGCTAAAATAATAGCAATGACATTACCGCTGTAAAAAGAAACGCTTCAGCAGATGACTGTGCAAACACTAAAGGCTAGAAAACATGATTTGCTGTGCTCTCAAGAGACAAACAGAGTAATGTCTGCAGTCTGGTGTAAATTACCCTTCTGATTTTTCCACTGATCCAGAGTCTGTGTGATGAATTACACACCAAGGTGCAAGTTGGAGACAAGTGTAGTTAGTGAACAACTCAGCAAACAGGTCAGACCTGATCAGAACAACAAAATATTAGTGTTATTGACAAGGTAAACAGTACAAAGTGGTATACTGTATCTATACCACAACAAGACCAAGAGTCAACAGCCATGCTAGTATGTCAGTAAGACACAGCAGTGCTTTGAGCTAAATGCTAACATGCAAGTTTAAGTAGTTTAGCAGGTGTAACATCTACCATGTTTACTCTCTAGGGTTAGCCTGTTAGCTACCATTCGCTAATGAGGACTAAACTCAAACTACAGCTACGGTTCATGGATATTATTTATGCAGGTATTAGTTCATAAACAAAATAAAAAAACAAATTTAAATATTAAGCAGATGATGCAGCTAGATGAGAAGTTAAAGGACAGTGTGTAGGATTTAGTGGTGCTCGCCTCCCCTCTCCTTCCTAGTGTGAAGGAGAACCCATAGTGGTGAAACATCTTTCTACAGTCACTGTTTGGTTTGTCCATTTTGGGCTACTGTAGAAAAATGGCAGTTCAACATGTCGGACCTTCAGCAGTCAGTGGAGTTCTTCTTTCAGTCTGGACCAAAGTGCTGGAACAACCGATCAATATTGCCATACATACAGCAGCTCCGCTGGTGTGTTACATGATTTCTATAGCGGTAACTTCATTTATTCCCTCCCTCAGGAAAACACTAACATTGAGGAGGCAGCGAGCTGTTTGGTCGAGCACATCCTGAACAACGAGGACAGCCCAGTGATAGAGCGAGACCCCAGCACACTTGTCCTGTCTGGATACACCAACAGCACAAAGGATCATCTCAACTGCTCGTCATGTTTGAAATGGTGACTCAATGGTGACTCCTGACCACTCACAGACAAGCAGGAAGTGAACAGCTGTGAGGTCACAGCCGCAGAGATGAGTTTGCTCAGGGACTGTTTGTAAAGAAATGCATCTGATCTGATCTCACAGTGAGCAGTGAATAGAAATGTAAAACAGGTCAAGCTTTTTACTAGTGTGGGTCAGTTGTGTTCACATCGCAGGCCAACATGGTGTCACAAGTGGGAATTGTAGTATTTTTTTAAAGAAATTACATGAAACCTGCATACATTACATTCTGTGATGGAACCTTTATCTATTATCAATATAAATGTACATTACCTAATATGTACAATTTATTTTTTTTTACCTTTATTTCCCTGTTTTGCTTTAAACATTAGCATTGTGCCTTTGACATTAGTCTGAACTGACATGATGGTGGCAGTTTTGTCTGTGATGTGCGGTGTGAACACACACATAAGAACATGAAGCCTTCTTTCATTCAGCCCATCATCATACAGTTATTAAAGTCAGCAAAAAAGAGTGAATAAAAACGAAGAGTCCCAGGTTTCAAGCATATTGTGGAGCTAACATGAGTGCTGAATTCAATTCAATTTTATTTATATATCACCATATCATAACAAAAGTTATCTCATGACACTTTTCATGCAGAGCAGGTCTAGACTGTACTCTTTATAATATTATTTACAGAGACCAACAGTTCCACCATGAGCAAGCACTTGACGACGGTGGCGAGAAAAAACTTCCTTTTAACAGGCAGAAACCTCGGGCAGACCCAAGCTCATTGGTGGACGGTCATCCATGTCGAGTGTATACAGAGAAAGCTTCAGTGTGTTGGTCAGTAATGCTTGAGCAGGGATGTGACATTGGCTACCATAAGAAGCTGAACCTAAAGATGATAACCTAACAGGAAATAAATCCTATCAATCAATAATCTTCAAAGAGCAGTGTGTAGG
Organism: Sciaenops ocellatus; assembly: GCA_033000465.1. Lineage (NCBI taxonomy): Eukaryota > Metazoa > Chordata > Actinopteri > Sciaenidae > Sciaenops > Sciaenops ocellatus. The sequence goes on from CP136870.1 coordinate 1,428,951, forward strand.
ATTTATTAGCATCTAGTTGCTCATTGCACCCACTTTGTCTCACCCTCCTTCTGTGAAGAAGAAACTACAGTGGCATAGCATGCATGAGAATATGTTTTGAAAAATGTTAAATTATTCCTTCATTTTTAATATCCTGCAGGATCTGATACTCAGCTAGTAAGCAAATGACCGTTAAAGATGTAGTGCTGACTGCCCACAGAGTCCTCCCCATGATGAGTAATCAAAACATTGTTATTGTCATGAATCAATTGTGAATCGCATTGTGTGTTCCTCTTTTTGATCTGACTGGTTTCAGTGGCTTTAAACTAATCAGCAAATGTGTACTGTCTGATGGCTTGACAACAGTTAGAGTGAATCTTACTGGACAGTTGTGTCAGACATTCAACTAACCTCCTATCTTACATTACATTAGAAAGGTTGTACTATCCATCTGCTTAAGAAGAATCCCTTTATGTAACATTAACACTCAAAGGATACAGCACATGTATTCATAATTACTGTACCTGCTTAAAAGAGAAGACATTTTCCTTCACACTGGATCATGAACTGATGGACAGGAAAATCTGTTCTTGCATGCTATGGAGAAAAACACACACAAATTCTTTGCAGTCAGAAATATACATAAATTTTGTGGAGGTAATGGAGGAGAGGCAGTTTAGCAGATATGTCCATTAAATGGAGCATTCAGTGAGTTGATAAAACCTAAAGGTTGTTGAGAATTAGGAGTAGCAGCAGTAAACCACTTTACAACCTTCTTCTTTTGAATTTTGAAAGCAAACCTGACTCCCTGTCAAACTATTGTCTCTGTTGTTGGTATTCTTCAATGCTATAATCAATTTCTTGCTGCTCAAAGACACAGTATGTCCATCACTTTAAATGCAGCAACAACAGAATAGCCGTCTTTGTTGAGTCTGCCTCGGGTGTTATTTTAAATTCCATGTTTTCAAATGAGGTATATTTTACTTTACTCCCTTTGATGTGTAATAGCCTGGCCCTTTAATGCAACACATTTGTAACTGTATTTTCTATAACACCAGGCTATATGCAATAAAAATGTATTATATATACATGTATGTATAATATAAAATGTATTTGAACAATATGTTTTCAGCAGCATCATTTATTCAGAAGCTTTGCATGAATCAAAAGACGTGTCACATCCTCACAACTCAAGGTGATTTAAGTCTCAAAGTCTGCAAACCAGCCTTGACAATGACTCAACTCCCAAAGAGAACAATAAAGCTGAAACAATCGGTCAATTGTCTGAGTCATTTTCTAGCAAAATATGCCAAACATCAACTCTGCATATCACAGAGCTAACCATCAGTTTCTCGAAAAGGTCATTGACTGAGGATGTTCGAGAAACCCAGAAAGTCATTTAAAACACTTACTGCTGATCTGACAGATCTGAAAAATATTTTATATACACATACAGTATGTACAAATATTCCATCCTCTGAATGATAAAAAAAAGACCAATAACCTTAAAAATAACCAAATAGAGTATTTGTTTCTGAATCAAAACAAAGATGGCTGCCTGTCAGTTACCTGAATAGTAAACTTGGGAAATAGGCTGAACATCTTTTTTATCGTGCAGTAGATGGAATATTTTTTTCACTAGCTTGTTAGAGGAGTCTTTAAAGAAGTGCACAAAGCAGCAACTGAAACTGATGAATGAATGAGAGGAACAAACTGGGACAAAACAAGTTTGAAGACAACACGTTGGGGTTTGGGAAATCCTAAAAGGCATATTTACATTTCATAAACCAAACAATGAATGAATGAGTTATGTTGCCATATGTCAAAAGCAGCTTTCCTCTGAAGAGATTTTATATACACCTCAAAATTGCCGTTATGCCATTATGCCAGTGTTTTTCAATCCTGGTCCTCGGGGACCCCTGCCCTGCATGTTTTAGATGTTAGGCTCATTATCAGGCCACTGCAGAGCACTGCATCATGCCATGGATTGGTTAGATGGGGTAATGCTGCTGTGGCTCTGATTGACATCCACTACTACTACTACTACTACTACTACCATTATTATTATTATTATTATTATTATTATTATTATTATTATTATTATTATTATCACCAGTAGTAGCAGTAGCAGTCACTAAAACTTATAGTCATAGTTAGCATTATTATTAATGTCTCTCTCCCCTCTCTCTCTTTAACTCAGTTGGACACAACAGATTGACACTGTCACCCAGTGCTTGGTCATTGTGAGAATTATACGCATCAGGTTCATTGTGGTTTAATTGTCACTGTGATATGTTTGGAAGATATTGATCAATAATGTTTTGAGAAGATACACTTTATCTATCAAGAATAAATCACGTTGTCACAATCATTTCATGAGAAGAGGTCAAAATATTTTATTCCAACTTTATGGGCAACAGTGTATAAAGAGTACAGTCTAGACATAGCACCAAATCATAACAGAAGTTATCTCTGTTATGGAATTTTCTATCCTTAGGTTACACGAGGTCACGTGTGGGCCTTGAGGTCCTCAGCAGTATTAATTGTTTGGCTTTGATTGGGAACAGGAGGTGTCAGTCCATCTCAACACTGTGGTGGGCAGGGTCGAAGAAACCTATTGCTGCCTTCATAGACATAATAGATAGCTGGCTGTTGACGTTCCAGTCTGTGTAAACAGACATCTGTGTCTTTAGACTAGAATATGTTAGAATAACACCTCCATGGGTAAAAACAAACATAAAAACATAAAAACATATATAAAAACATCTCTGACCCAACCGGGGGGTCAGGAAGTTCAGTGTCTTGGGGACAAAGTCCTGGCTGAAACCTCTGGGAGCGTTGCTCGGAACATATGAGTCTTACAAACCTCCCAGTTAGATGTTCAATTGGCATATTGATTTAAAGTGAGAAATCCAGAAAGCTGACAATGGTGTAAATAATTTAAAACAAAATATAGAAGGAGCTGTAACAGAAATATTGATTACAGAACAGAGTGTGTGGTTCTGAAGGGGTAGCGGGTTGGGTTTGAGACCCCCGCGTTGCCACTACGTGGCTGTTTTGGTTTCCGGGGCAGTTTCGGGCTGCACTTGGCACAGAGAGACCCACCTGAGATTTAAACTGTAGAAAAGACATTTTCGGGGGAGTTTAAAAGTACTCCTTCGTTTAAATCAAGATCGGGGATCATCTACTCTGTGTCCTGTGGGAAACGTTGATGCTAATTGTGTATACACTGGAGGCGAAAAAGAACTGAGTTTTCATCCTTTTACCTCAGACCACCACTGCTGTAGTTAGAAAGGTGTGGAGACAGACCTTTGATGCTGCTGTAGTATGGATTGAAATCTGTTTGTCTGTATGTGTAAAGTCTTAATGCGCAGGCGAAAATGGGTAACAATCCGTCCACAACAGTAGACAAATGTGAATCTGAAAACAAGCAAACTGACTCAACAAAAGCTAAGTCAAAGACAAAACATCTTTCTGTAAAAGCCATTAAAGTTTAGCTCTGTTCAGCTCCATTTTTTTAAAGTAACCTTTTTACTTAAATTTTCATAGATTACAGGTTCTTTCTACTGCAAGGAAGAAAAACTGTTTAAAGTATTTTGAATAAATATTGTAACAACCATCACATACTATTTTTGGTGTAGTACAATCTTCATCAAACTTGATTAACACCATGTTTCAACGATTAATACATTTCACACACTTTAAGTCAACTCAGAATAAACTTCAACTCCAATCATGGTGCTCATTACAAATTGATCATGTTAAACCATACCCTAATGGTGCAGTTTGTGCTCAAATTATAATAGTAATAACCATAATAGTGTAGTCTTAACTCCCTTATTACTGTTTATAACTTAATTCAAACCATATATGTCAAGATAAAAATCAAACTTGCGCTTCTTAAAAGCACACTTTGTTTATGCTACTACATAAATGCCTAAATTTGATATTACACTCCGATTAGACAGATCAGAAACACAGAGGCACATAGGAAAACAACTTTACCCCTGCCTCTGAAGTGTCACAAACATCTTCAATAAATGCTCTTAAAAATAATGATTAACAACACAGCAGTTTGAAAACCATGGACTTCTGAATTCATGGAAGAATACCAGAAAAACACCTGATCCAGTTCACAAACAAAACTGAGTGGCTCTTGTGTTAAGATGAGTTTGTTTTCCCTGAGCAGCTGAGGGTGGGCAATGGCCCCACCTGAAACTTTGATTTATTGGTTAAACGTTGAAGTAAAAAATGCAATAACCAAATGCGTACAAAACGTACTGACTTCTCAAAAGTAGTTTGCTGCGTCCAGGAAGCAAAAGAGTCTGCGTCTGAATTCATACAGAGATTTACACAAAAGTGGGATATAAATGCTGGAATAAAACAAGATGAAAATGATTTTTCGCTGTGGAAATTTTCTGCTGAATCTAAAACCAAATGTAGCAGCTGCTTATAAACTGTCAGTCAGTGACCAACACACACAAGACTGGAAGGCAACTATGAACAAGGTAATGGCTTTGCACAGAAACAAGGTTTTCGTTAATAAACCTGCCTCCAGCCCAAAACAGATGATGCAGTATGCGCCACAGGAAGGTGGTCAACACAATGACAGAAACAAAGGCAGACCAAAACACGGTAATTATCAATAGGAATGGTCGTCGTCAGAACGGACCCAATAACCAAAGCCAAGAACGAATAGCTACGTCTCTTCCAGCCCACCTCCACTAGCTGCTGTCATGCAGCCCACATATTATGACCAAACATAGGGAAGACATGGAGGGGTGGGACCAGAGCAGCCATTTCATATTCGAGCTGCAACTATTCAACTTTCTAATAATCCCACCGAAGATCCAGTAATGCACGTTCAGGTTAACAAAAGTACCGCTGAAATTTTGGTAGATAGTGGAGCACCTATCTTTATTGTAAAAACCACAGAGTATGTATGCACACCTACATCCAATTTTATTACTGCTGGAGGCGTTTCCAGCATTCCCATAGAAGAACCATGATCACAGAAAACTTATTTATTTATAAATAAATAAATAAATAAATAAATAAAACTTTTGAAGGCTCTGATGTGATGCATTCTTTTCTGATACCTGATTAAACCTGATACCTGGTCCTTGTCCCACTAATAGGAACCTTGTCCCTTTTCTGTGTTCTTTAAAAAAAAAAAAAAAAAAAAAAAAAAAAGCTTTTCAGTCTAACCACTGTAGACTGTTCGTACTGTTGGATATGTCCAGGTTTCAATTTGCTTTCCGGTTTAACTTTCAAACATTCAGAAAATTAGCTAATTAATTAACTAAAACTAAAACTTCCCCAGCATGTGCAACAGTGAGGCATCTCCTAAATTTTCATTGAACTGCAGCATTTAACCCTTCTGAGAAGTATACACATTTGACTGCTGAGTTTTTAGTTATAAAAGAGGGGTTGGAGTGTGAGAAATGTTTGTTTGCTGGTTCACCAGAGATGTGCCATACCAGTCCAGCTATCCAACACACTGCAGGGATTGTTTAATGCTAAAGATTCATATCCACACATCACTGTGGCCGTTACTCGTGGCTGTGAGCTGTAACACCTTGGACACAGCGGCTGTGGCTTGGAGATAGAGTGAGTCGTCCACTAATCAGAAGATCGGCGGTCCGATCCCTGGTTCGATCCCCTCCAGTCTGCATGTTGAAGTGTCCTTGGGCAAGATACTGAACCCCAAATTGCTCCTGAAGGCTGTGCCATCGGTGTGTATGTGTGTGAATGGTTAGCTCCTCAAACTGATGAGCAGTTGGCACCTTGCATGGCAGCCAGTGCCATCAGTGTATGAATGTGTGTGAATGGGTGAATGAGATATGTAGTGTTAAAGCGCTTTGAGTGGTCGGAAGACTAGAAAGGTGTTATATAAGTACAGTCCATTTACCATTTACATGGTGGCTCAGTGCCAGGCCTTGGCACCCAACACCAAGCAGTAACACACTTAGGTGAGGAACTGTACATGTTATCTTTAAGTGGACACATTCAGTTATCACCGTTTACATTTGCCACCTCTTTCCACACAGTATGGACCTCCTTCTGAGCTGTCTGAGGTTCTATCCATTTTGTGGGCTAAACATAAATTTCATGTGTGTTTTGTAAATTTGGCTCCGTCACATAAAGTCACACTCAAGCCTAATGTTAAGCTACCAATGATTAAACAATACAATTTGCCTCACAAAGTTATTGCAGGAATTGACAGTGTCATTCAATCTCTATTGGATCAAAATGTGTTTGTTCAAACCACCAGCCCATGTAACACTCCCATTTTTACCAATTTCCAAAGCAAATCGCCCTGATGAATGGTGGTTCATGCTAAACCTGCAAGCAATTAATAATATTATGGTGCCTGCAGCTCCAAATTATGCCTGACACCAATTCGATTTTAGCTTTTTTACCTTCTAACTCCACATACTACACAGTCATTGATTGAAGTTCTGCATTTTTCTTGATACCATTGCATCCAGATAGCCAGTATCTGTTTGCATATGCATTCAAAGGTAAACAGTACACTTGGCAATGTTAGTCGCAGGGTTGTGTCGAGAGTCCCACGGTGTATGTAGCGGTGGTAAAAAGACCTGCATGGGCTCCACCTGCCAGGGGGCTCCACTCTCTTGCAGTACGCAGATGACCTCCTAGTAGCTTCTCCATTAAAAGAAGCTAGCCACACAGACTCTATCTTGCTGCTACAGAGACTGGCCGAGTGTGGTCACAGAGCGTTGCTGGCTAAGTTGCAATTCTGTCGACCTGAGGTGTATTTGGGTCATGTTTTGAAGGATGGACAGCGCCTTTTGTCACCAGAGAGGGTGAAACTGCTGGTTAACATGCCTCCCCCCACAACCAAGAAACGGATGCTCTCTTTTCTGGGGATGGCTAATTACTGCAGACACTGGATTTTTGAATGTGCAACAGTGTGGCGGCTCGCTCTGTTTTGCGAGCCGCCACGCTGAAATCAGCTCCATCTGTGGTACAATGGACTGAGGAAATGCACAAAGCCTTTCAATATCTGAAACATGCTCTCAACATGGCTCTAGTGTTGGGTTTGCCTGACTATCATCAGCCGTTCCATCTACATGTGCATGAGAGAGATGGCTTTGCCACTGGCATTCTGGTTGTTGTGGAGAAATTGCTGAAGTCAAAGGTCAATGGTGAGGTCAGGAGGGAAGAAAGTGTTCAGGAGCCTCTGATGTCTTATGCTGTAATATTTATTGATGCTTGGCCAAGGAGAATTAGAGACACTCTCAAAGTACATCAGAAGTGTCTGAGTCGGTCTCACATTCTGCCCAACTCATCCTGGTGGATAGACTTTAAACCCCAAGATAACACCACAAATACTATACGCCCAGAATTAGCCAAAGAGAATGTCTTTACCCATGGAGGTGTTATTGTCAACATATTCTAGTCTGGAGACACAGATGTCTGTTTACGCAGATTGGAACGTCAACAGCCAGCTATCTATTATGTCTATGAAGGCAGCAATAGGTCTCTTCGACCCTGGCCACCACAGTGTTGAGATAGACTGGCACCTACTGTTCCCAATCAAAGCCAAACAATTAATACTGCTGAGGACCTCAAGGCCCACACGTGACCTCGAGTAACCTAAGGATAGAAAATTCCATAACACTGATACAGAAACATGGTTCTCATTTACCGTCAATTGCGTACTACTCCTCTCGACTGACCCCTGTGGTTATTGGTATGCCAAGTTGTCTAAGAGCAGTGGCCGCTGTTGCCATTTTAATTGACAAATCTTCCCACATTGTACTGGCTCATGACTGTGTTGTAAACATTCCACATGCAGTATTACACATTTTGAACATCCGCAACTCAAAACATGACAGCAGCACGTCGTTCAGGTTATGAGGCAATAATTCTTTCCAGTCCCAACATAACTTTAAAGCACTCACCTCCATTGGTTGACACTGATGATGAGCATGATTGCATTGCCACTATCGACATGTGCACATCCCTAAGGCCAGATCTACTGCAAACACCGATACCAAATTCCGATATGGTGGTTCATCTATAGCAGACTATATGACTACATACACCTGGCTGGTTATGCAGTAGTAAATTAAAAAATGTTTTAAATAAATTGGGAAGTTGTAGAAGCAGACTGAAATTTTTCAGAGCCGTAGCCAAGTCTTATTCCCCAATTGCAATTTATGAAACATGTTACAGGTTACGTTACTTGACACCTGCTAAACATAATAATAATAAGATAAGATTTCAGCTCCACTCCACTCATAACCATGTTTTCTAATGAATCTATCAAGGTTAAATAACTGACCAACAGTGTTTTACGGGAGGATCCTTTAAACAGCTGTTCAATTGCTAGTTTTTTTGTCTTTTCAATAGAATTTTCTATCTCTGAAATCAAACTGATACTTTTGCCAAGTTTGTTTCAAGTTTTACTCTTTCAAATATCAACCATCTATAGAACTTTTCAGTACGTTATTTTTCTACTCCTTCTTATCATTATCATTATCAATAATTATTATCATTGATATTGTTTTAAGTGAGCCTCTTATCATTTAACAGAAAAATACATCGTACAAACAGCACCAGGACTAAATAACAATAAGAGCTAATAGAGTTAGTAGAGAGTGAATAATCAAAAGGAAGCTCTGAGGCTTTAGATTTGTCACGTACACTTATTTTATAAGATTTCAGCATTGAGGTACAATCACGCTACATTCATGATTTTGTACCGTCAAAAACAAACTAACAAACAAAAAAAGTATTGATTATCATTACAACTAGCTATAGTAACTCACAGTGCTAGAGGGGAGGGAGAGACGTTAAATAAAGGCTAGTTAGGCTACTTCAGACTATAGTTGTTATTTCACACATGTAGCACACGACAGGAGAGACTCGATGCCAGATGAGTTCTCACATGTTAAACTTTACAGACCAAGGCTCAAAATGAAAACACAGCTCGGTGACGCAGTAAAAAAACTTAGCTGATAATGTCGCAGCAGTACGAGTCCATGCTAGCAAAGCAGCTAAACTTTAGTACAGATGCTCCATGTTTTGATCCCACGCCGGGTGGGTCATTATACTGCTGTTGGTCATGCGGACGCACATTGTAAATAGCACTATTGACTGTAGAGTGTGACAATCTGTCAATAAAAAATCAGCTAGCAGCCAACACTTTTTCTCTTTGGATCTGCATTGATCTTGATGGGTCTGCCCGAGGTTTCTGCCTGTTAAAAGGAAGTTTTTCCTCGCCACCGTCGTCAAGTGCTTGATCATGGTGGAATTGTTGGTCTCTGTAAATAATATTATAAAGAGTACGGTCTAGACCTGCTCTGCATGAAAAGTGTCATGAGATAACTTTTGTTATAATATGGCGCTATATAAATAAAATTGAATTGAATCTCACAAGTGGCCTCTGTGAACTCTGAAAGACAGAAATCCATCGTAAAAACTGAGAACTTTAATCCATGTATTTTGTGCCATGTAGTTTGCCCACGAGCTCTCCTACATGTGCTTGCCCATGTTGCACACGGACCAAGACATGTCGGAAGAGGGGTGACAAATGATGTTATTTGCTCAAAATGGTTTGTGCATTACACTAGTTTCACAAACATTTGTAGATAGTTGTATGACGTGCCAACAGACCAGATAGAAGAAGAGCACAGTGGAGCATGACCATCTGGGACCTCTGTCAGGTTCTTTTTGTACATTTGCAAATAGACTTTATACATATGCAAAGTTGTCAAGGCTACAAATATTTGTTAGTCATAACTGATTGATTCTCAAAGTGAGTCGAGGGTTTCGCGACAAGAAAAGAAGACACTAGCACAGTTCTTAAGTGTCTGCTAAAAGAGGTGATCCCCAGGTTTGGGGTGCCACAGAATGTTGTATAAAAAATCATGTAGGATCTGTCAGAAATTTTAGGGTTCAAGTTGCAGTTGCATGTTCCGTATCACCCACAAAGTTCTGGTCAAGTTAAAAGAATGAACGCAACTATCAAAGAACGATTGACCAAAACAGTACTAACAAAGGTCTGAAATGGCCTGATGCACTGCCTATTGTGCTGTACTCCATCCAAAGCACATGAAGTGCAACAACAGGACTGAGTCCTCATGAGGTGTTAATGGGGAGACTAATGTCCACAAGGACAAGTCAACCTCTGACACCACACAAAACTTCTCTGCTTTGGACGGATGAGTTTATGACTGAAAATGTAAAAAGATTAACTGAAATTTTGAATTTTATCATTACAGGTGTCTGAACAGCTCCCGAAACCATCTGAGGAACCAATTCATCCTTTTAATGAAGGAAATTTTGTATTAATTAAATGTCTAAAAAAAAATGTCTTTGTCTCCCAGGTGGGACCAGGTGTTGGTGACGACTAGGACTTGTATTTCCTGTGCTCTAACCAAACTGCCTATTAACCACACTAACCAAACTTTTAACCCTGTTATGTTTGAATGTCCAATTGACAGATGTGATGAAAATTATATTGCTCACCCCCTGACTTTCTCTCAAGGTAAATGCTCGTGGACAACGCATGATAAAGCTCTAATTAAGACGGTGCTGAGTGCACCCAGGTAATGAAGGTAACATTCACAGCTGCTGGACCGGTTGACTGAACCTTTGGAGCTGTGGTGTTTCACTAAACAGCAATTGAAAAGTTTTCCTGATTATAAACTGTGAGGTGTTAATTACCAAGATGTTCCAGGGGAGGTGCAGAGCAGTAAGATCTGTACTATGGTGAAACTGATAAGGATGATAGTTTTCTATATATTGGTCAATTTTCTTCCATAAGTTCACTCAATGTAGCCAAAGCTAAACCAAAGGTGCCTAATAGAGTTACAGGTAGTGTTTCTTAACCTGTAGTGGAAAAGAAATGAACAAATTCAGCCCTCAGTCTAATGATTGATTATGCGAGTGATCGTAATCACAGTAACTGTTAAAACTGCCAAAATATGCCTTCTTCTATACACTCTCCAATGACCAACCTGATTCCATTCACCAGAGCTGACTGTGAAATGTTTGTGCAAAATAAAGTTGAAGAAACATATACTTTTCTATTTTCAGACAAAAATACCAAAGTTTTGTCTGAATTTAACATCAGAAAATTGTAGGTCATCCAACTTTTTATATCCTTAAGGCATGCTTGAAGTTTAGTTGACTGATTGGTTTCATCAGGCTTGATCAATAAATATAATTGGGTGTCATCGGCATAACAATGAAAATTAATGGGTGTGGGGGCGACAGTGGCTCAGGTGGTAGAGCGGGTTGTCCAATGATCAGAGGGTTGGTGGTTCGAATCCCGCTCTGTCCTGGTCACTGTCGTAGTGTCCTTGAGCAAGACACCTTACCCACCTTGCCCCGTGCGAATGTGTATGAATGTGTATGAATGTTTGGTGGTGGTTTGAGGGGCCGTTTGGCGCACATTGGCAGCCACGCTTCTGTCAGTCTGCCCCAGGGCAGCTGTGGCTACAAAATGTAGTTTACCACCACCGGTGAGAATGTGTATGAATGAATAATGGTTTCTGTAAAGTGCTTTGGAAAGCGCTATATAAATCCAAGCCATTATTATTATTCCTAATAATGTAAAATAATAATAAAACTTTGGTATGCATGGAGGATTCATCATTGACGTGAACAAACTGAGATCGATCTAAAAAATACGATTTAAACCAGCTTAGGGCGGTTCCTTTGATGCCAATTTGATGTTCCAGTCTCTGTAAAAGAATTTGATGGTCAGTGGTGTCAAATGAGGCACTAAGATCTAACAGGACAAGTACAGAGATGAGTCCTTTGTCTGATGCCATTAGGAAGTCATTTGTAATTTCATTAGTGCTGTCTCTGTGCTATGATGCACTCTAAATCCTGACTGATTCCCAGGGCTGACACATAGAGACCACCAGTCATTCACACTCACATTCACACCTACGGGCAATTTAGAGCCACCAATTAACCTGTTAAGGTTCATTTCTTTGGACTGTGGGAGGAAGCCAGAGTACCTGGAGAGAACCCACGCAGACACAGGGAGAACATGCAAACTCCACACAGTGAGGCCCGGCCGAGGCTCAAACAGGAGCCTTCTAGATTTTAAGGCTACAGGATATGTCACCATGGGGAAAGTCTCCATATGTTTGCAGTGGTGAATAATCACTTTGGGGTCACTGATGTCATAGAGGAATATTGTGGGATAACTACTATAAAACAGACTAAAAGGGTCACCACAGACAGGTTTTCAGCAGGAATCACACAAATGAAATCTTGTGTTGATAATGTCATGGATTTTCCTCCCCATGTGTCAACATTTCATCGGATAGCAGTTAATCAGGAAGAGTTTGCACATCACACTCCTGAGCCCTCCACAGGCACTGAGGTGATGAACCAGCTGATGCCTTGATTTGCCTTTAAAAACCCGGGGCAGCCTTCTGCTTTAAGATGCCCTCCCCGGACCCGAGAAGTGGCCCAATCGCCCTCCTTTCTCAGTCACCTGATTCATGTACTGCCATTTTATACACAAGTTTGACTGACAAAAAAGAAAAAAAAAAAGAAGAAAAAAATCGCCCTATCGGCACCTTGAACACAGGAATACACCCTTTGTAAGTAGATTAAAAAAATCAAAGCAGCTGAGGTTGGATGCAGCCAGCGCGGGGTGCTGTGTGGTCACTGAGGTGTTTGCGCTCGGATCTGTGCACATCCTGAGAGGAGAACATGAAAAACGGGAAGGACAGTGCTTTTATATCGCCTTTGAAAAACTGAGTCGTCAGTCGTAGGGGATGCCGCAGAGATTTGATCCTGATCACCGGTAGTCTGTCGATGATCGTTATTTCGGATTCAGCCCTCGTACCGGCATCTCATCAGCAGCTATTTCAGGGATACATTTACTGTACATTGTCTCATGATGATACTCAGCACATTCTGCTGATCACACATTGATTGGTTCCGTTTTATTGTCACATCGGTTCATATCTCTCCTGCAGCTGGCTCATCGACTTAATATTAAGCGCTTCTCTGGATGTGACCGTCTTATGTTTTATTTGGCCGCCGCATGAATTCTCCCACCGGATCCTCGCCGGTGTACGCTGCTGTCCTCCTCCTCCTCCTCCTCCTCCACCACCACCTCATCCTCCTCCTCCTTCTGCTCAGACGGCCGATTCTAGCAGAGGGCACTACCCTCCTCCCAGCCGCTAAAGACATTTTGATCGTCCTCCCCGGTTCCCCCCACCAAGACTCGACCATCATTACTCCGCCTGCCTCCTCTTCCACGACCTCCACCACCACCACCACCTCCACCTCCTCTTCCTCAGTACCATGTCGGGACAGTCTTTGACGGACCGGATCGCCGCCGCGCAGCACAGCATGACCGGGTCTGCCATCAGCAAAGCCGTCTGCAAGGCCACGACGCATGAAGTCAGCGGACCCAAGAAGAAACACCTTGACTGTAGGTTAAAGCATACCATCACTGCTTACTGTATAGATAGTCTGCATGCATCAGGCTACCAGCATCTTTCCTCACAAAGGATAGCTTGGATAAACAGCATCTATAACCCCCCCCCCCCCCCCCCCCCCCCCCCCACACACACACACACACACTCACTCACTCCCCCCCCCCCCATCCGGCCCGGTTATGTTTGCAGCCTCTTTAATTAGTCACGTTACATTCCCTTAGATTCAAATGTGATTTACGCTGTAAAGCAATGCATCTGGACGTCAATGCAAGCTGATAGAAGGCGATCATCACGGCACTGTCTGTGCATGTCGTTCAGGGGAAATAGGCCACTTTGCTATAGGCTAATCACATTGCAACCAGCCGCCTTACAGTGGAGGCCTTTCCATTATTAACGCCACTATCAGCGGCAGCGCGTCCATCCTCTGGAGACACTTCGTGCAGCATCACCAGCATTTTCTCTCCAGTCTCACAGTAAAGTTCACTGCCATGTCCTCTGGTGCATTATTATCATTAATGAATGTGTTACTGCTGTCAGTCCTGAGGTGATGGAGGAGCAGAAAGATGGAGAGAGTCATCCTGTGTGTACTGTAGCATCAGTGGTGGGTGTTAAAATGAGGTGTTTAAAGCAGAGCAATGCTGCTGTCAGTACAGCTTCTTTTATCTCCACATTGTGCTAATTACATGTGTGTGTAAACTGCAACACTTAACGCACACAAGGAGGAAGAGGAGCCCTCACATGCAGATTCTTACCAGTGATTATTAGGTTAGGTGGCTTTTCTGCCTCTCTATAATTACTTGACATGATCGATGGAGAGCACAGAGAATCAATGGTGCTGCCAGTCAGACTCACAGGCAGTCAGTTGGACAGCTACAAAAGACAGACAGACAGACAGACAGATGGGGAGAGAGGGGGGAGTAGCAAGATGGCTAATCAAGAGGAAATGTGTATGAATCAGTCTGAGAGAAACAACAAGGCAGGTAGCCAAACAGCCTGAGAGTCAGTCATGCAGCAGCTATACACCGAGCCAGTCAGCCGACAAGTTTGGCAGTGGATTAGTCAGTCATGTCCACAGCAGAGGTGACACTGGGAATTCTGGGCTCCCTCACAAGATGTGCCCACCGGGCGCCTCATCATAGTACATCTAAATTAGGGCTGTATCACTAAAAAGGCCACTAAAGCAGAAAAAACAGCCAGAGCATCCGAAAAGGTCCAGAAACAAGTTTGAATGAATGCACGGTGAAAACAGCCTCTTCTGTGGCTCTTGAATCAAAATGTTGTGTAAGTACTTCTGCTTTGACTTCCTTATCCGTATTGTGACCACTGCTCAGAGCTCATTATTTAGGTTTTCAGTGGTATTACTACTGCAGCCATCTGTGAGTGTTTTACATTTTGGCTGGTGCAGATCGAAGTTCATTTCTAAAGAAAACCATGGTAAAGAAAATAATCAGTTAAAGGGCACTGAGTGACTGGCACCATTAGTAGCTTATTTCTGTACCGGAGCCACAGTTTTATAAGAACAATAAGAGCACCTCTGCAGTTGGTAAATGGTAGAAGGTTGTCCAACTTCACCACCCACCATGAGTCTCTCAGAAACTAGAAAATGTCACTTAACTCAAGGGTGACAGATGTTTCTCTAAAAATAGAACCAGAGCGTTTACATGACAAATTTCTATCCATCAATTGGATTGTAAAAAAGTTTATACCACTGCTGAACAGATCAGTTCATTTTGGTTGAGTTGGTTACATGAGGCAGTTTTTGTTCTGATTCAGCTCTGATTCTGATCTGAAGTTGAATAAAAAAGCAGAAATTGTATGCCTGGCTCAGTTCACCCCTCCATTGGAAGCCTGAATTGAAATATTTAGCTGAATGAATGTTTTGTACTTGAGCTATTTGGATGCAACTGTTCTAACAGCTAGCTTTCATAATAAAAACACTTTCTGTTTCTTCTTGCGAGGGCCCCTCTCCTCTATCCAGGACATGATATAACATACGACTCCCTGGCATTTATGGAGTGCAGAGACTGCACTTTTAAAGTTAGACAAAGACGCAGGGTGGAAGTGTGTTTGCGATCAGGAGGTCAGTGGATCGACTCCTTCAGCTGGCTCAGGGGAGGACCTTGGTGGGGAAGTGAATAAAGAATGTAAAGTAAAGGGAATGAATTCCACTGCTCTGAAGGAGCTTCTGATAAGTCCGCCGTACAAGACTGTGGGTCGATCTCAGGTCTGAGAGCTCAGATGTGTGTAACTCACTCAGACCACCTTACTGGTTAAACAGGGCCATAAAGTGACAGATACTTGGTCTGTATTTTGAAGTAATGGATGGCTGTGCGTAAAAGCTCTTAGCAAGAACGACACCAGCAAATGGAACCGAATCAATGTGGGAACAGAACAGGGTTAAAAGAACAAACAGAGGTTGGCAAAGTTGGCCATCAGTGGGCTTTTTCTGTTTCTGCAGCTTGGCAGTGATCTGAGCACTTTGATAAATACAGACAACATTTCAGTTTCCTTTAAAATATACTCAACGTGTTATTGATCCATTTTACCAGACACAGTGGAAAGAAAAGATGAATTGCTGTGCCATTTCTCCAAATGCAACAACAGTCAAATACAATGCTGGTCAATGAAGCTGCTCACAGTGAGCAAACCCAGGGCTCATCGGCGTGCTATCTCATTTTCTTCTTGTGCCATGACCTTGACAGACTGGTTGCTGACATAAATGGCCATTTTTGTTTATTTACTACCTCATAGAGAATGATCAGCATGACAGACAGAGTAATGGGATTTCACTTTCACTAGGCAATATTCTGCATGGCTGAGATACAGAGAGACAGAAAGTAGGTTCATCACAACTAGAATAGTAATCAAGGCCAAACATGACCTCCTGGCCCTGAAAGCAGCTTTTATATTTTATTCTAACTAGCAGTGTCTTGAATTTAACTTCTGTTGTCATCTTATTATTGATATAAATGTTTGCCCACCTAAATCTTATTCCTAAATGTGTTATTGATGAGCATTATTTCCTACATAGACTGCAGCTTATCAATAATCCCTGCTGGCATTCATACAGCCGATACGTCATCACATCCTTCTGGCTATCAACACTGTCAGGCGTCAGTGATTAAATCCTAGTTGATGTATTATTACCCAAAGCAATCCACAGAGGTGGATCCAGCATGGAAGTCATTGAGTGAAGAGACTCTATTATTTAGATGCAATTGTACTCAAGTAGAAGCATGACTGCTTTTCTATTTATTACTGAGCCAAATGTAAAATAATGCCTTTCAACAAGCTATGCTAGCAGCACAGTGATGCTTTGTGTTAAATGCTAACATCAGCTTGCTCACAGTGACAATGCTAATCTGCTGATTCACCTGTCAGATAGTTATCTGTGTCCAGTAAAGACCTCCAACTGAATATTCACAGAGTAGAAACTATATGAATACATTGGTGAGCAAAAATAACTAAAACAAGCATACATTTCCCTCAATTACCAAATGAACAGATTCTAAGTCTTCTTTAGTACATAGAGGGGTAAATAATGCAGGACAAGTCATGAACTATGTGCTTATTGCAGTCACCAAGCAATAAATAGAGGCTTAGTCTGCAATTAATGTGGTAACATGCTAACATTTGCAGATTAGCACTGAACACAGTACAACTGCAGCTGATGGGAATGTCATCAGGATATTTTAAAAGGGAATAAAGTACTGAACAAATTCAAATTTTGACCTGATCATGGTGTTCAATTAAAACTGAATTCTAATGGGAACATGAAAATGGTCATCCACAGAGCCTTTTTAGCGTGGCTAAAGAGCGTGCTGCACGTCCACCTTACTGTGTGCATACACTTTTGACAGGAAACATTAATTAGCTGAAATCAATATGGTCCCATTAATTATTGAGCAAGAAGGAAATTCACAGACAAACCATTAAAAATGTGTAAAGCATAACTGAACTCTACCATTACCATGTACAGTTTAGATATTGAAGCCCTCACATTTAAAAAGGAAAAATCATTAGAATAAATATATAAATAGTGGTGATTCATAGCAGTTAGGTGTCTTTTTTTGATGTTAGCATTACTAAATGAATATTTATACAAATTGTGTCTGTTTGAGAATCGTCTGATGGATGTATACATTGTTCCACTTTAGGATATTTGAAGTTTACAGACCTGCATTTTTCCAACGGACCAAATGTCATGATGTTAAATGCAGCAGAGTGACAGTCTGACTGCACTGAACAATTCAAGGGCAGAAAGAGTCGGCCGGGTAGAGACTATAATAAATGTTGTTACAGTTATGTGGTTTAAAGTTGTGCGGTCTCAAAAATAACATAAAGTCAAGCAAAGTTGAAGAGGATTGAAGCATTAAGTGCAGTAAATTGTGGGTGTTACAAGTGCCTTTGACGTGCATTAAACATTTAACTGTGATATCAGCTGGAACTCTTTGGTATCCAGCACTTCAGTGAGTGCAGAAAACATCACAGAGATTTCAAATAGACCCGGATAACCTCTGATACTGTGGAAAAAGCAGACCAGAGATTTGCTCCAGAAACTTAACTGCTTGAAGTTTTTTTCACAGTAACAGAAACTCTCTTTCCATCTGTGAAATACAAGCTCACTCCCTCTCACTCCACCATTGGTTTCACTTGCTGCATCAGGGAATTTTTACTTCAGCTCTTTACTTGCCTTTGGGTGTTGCTTGTGCTGTTCTTTACTGTGTTGCTCTGCTTGTTTTGACATGAGAGATTTGGATATGATTGACTTGTTTTTCATCTCTGTTTCAATGTTCTTTCACGAAATGGGATACATGGTTTACACCAATATTATATCTACTCTTGGCTGGGTTTTCAATAGCCTGCACAATCCCAGTTGTTGCAGTACTACAGAGAACACTGAGTCCATTAATCTACTCTTTTAAGTTAAACTTGCTGATAAAGATTACATGGAGATACAGGCAGATTACATGGAGCAGCTGTACACTAAATGCACACTACAGTTCATAAGGCTTTACTGAAAAATGCCTGAAAGTTTAGAGAACAAATTTAAAGCTTGGTTCTTTGACTATGAGTCAGTTAATCTTTGAGATTAAACAGACGCCAAACATACTGCAAATTTTGATCTTAAACCAGAGAAATCCTTGAAGAATGTAGGTCATTGTTCCAGTGTGTGCCGGTCTGTCTGAGTTTGTATGTGTAGTGTTCCCTGCTGAAATTTAAATCACCTTTTATCTGTGTTTAATCATTTCTTGTCATATTATTGCAAAAATAAGACAGAAAACGTTTTTCTGCTTTTCATTTGTTTGACCTTTGAATCCGACACACATCAGTTTTAGTCCATCACAGCTAACAAAGATGCTCTGGAAGAAAACTCAGATTCATTATTCATCATCTATTCATTTGATAGTCATTTTAAAATGAAACATCCCTTGAGCTGAACGTGGTGGAATGGAAGTGACCTCGTAAAAAAACGAAATCTCCTGAAATGATATTTTATGCGATTTTGTAGCAGTGTAATGTTGTACTGAGTATGTACGTAGCACTGTTGAATTACAGGCACAACATGGATTTTGTGATACAGTAGCTGTGGTCCTGATTCATCCGTCTATAATTAATGAATCATTTGTTCATTGATTTGTGTGGTGATATCAAGTGAGACAAAATGAATGCACGTCATTAAGACTTGTTGTTGTTTACTCATTCCATTGACTTATAATAACTCAACCTGTAAGCTCTCTAATGTTATAAATTATGATTTATTATATGACATGTAGCTGGTGCTTTTATTTACAGTGACTTACAGTAAGTGAAAATGTAGTTTGAGTTTAAGGACGATGACCTCTAACCTCTTTTCCACACACTTATATCATTTTTGTTCTACTAATTATTTGTTTATTGACTTTACACTCCTCTGTGCATGTCCACATTCTTTCATGTTATTTTCTTGTGTCCTCCAGACCTGATCCACTGCACCAATGAGCTGAACGTCAGCATCCCCCACCTGGCAGACACACTGCTGGAACGCACAGCCAGTAACAGCTGGATAGTGGTTTTTAAAGCGCTCATCACCACACACCACCTTATGATGTATGGCAACGAGGTGAGCTGAACGAGCCCACCAAGGGCAAAGATGATTGTTTTTTCAAGTTTTCAAGATGACAAGAAAGTATTTTGTCACCTCGACATAACATATTTGTTTTAACAGACTCAAAAACAGCAGCTTGAAGTAGCTTCTTAAATTTGAGGATACACTGGCCTTTTCTTATGTCATTATGAACATCTTCAGTCCTGGAGACCTATGATGACCTGACCAAGAGATTCATCGGTAACACTTTATAATGAGTACACACTATTAAGCATTAGTTAAGCATTAATACATACTGAATTCATCATTTATAACACATGAGTACTCATTAGTATGTAGTTTATAAACACAATTACAAATGTTTTACTCATCATTGATAAGCACAGTAGTTATAGATTTGTAAATACTGAATTCTTCATTTATAAAGCATGTTTCTGACGTAAATACTCATTAGTATATGGTTTATAATATAAAAGTTATAAATGTTTTACTCTTCTGTACTAATGGTTAGTGAGTGTGTTAGTAGATGTTTTATAAAAACTCAAAAATTCCATTTCCTATGGATGACCTATAATCAGTTATTAATGCAGGAATTCATGAATTTAGGCAGTTACAAAGCACTTACTACTCGTTAATTAAGTATTTTGTGTGAGCTCATCTAAAGTGGGCACTATCCATGCCTTATAAAGCATTTATGAATGAGATTTAAAGGCTGGCAATGCCTCAAGACTCACAAAAGTTTCACTTATCTTAACAGACCAAGGAGAGACACAACACAAAGGGATATAGAACATACTGCATTGATATTTATTGCAACTTCCCAACATATTGTAACTGTACAACTGTTCTGTTGATGTAAAAAGACGAACAAGGGTAAACAAAGCTGAATAAAAACTTGCCAACACCAACAGTGGATCACAAAAGTTTAAGTACGACAAATACAATCTTTGTTTGAAAGAAATGTGTGAAATACGCAGCTGTTCTATTTTTGACGGACGCCGCGAGCAGCCCGCGTCAATTTATTAACACAGAGCACCTCGAGCGGGTGGAAACTGGTAAAAACAGACAAAAGTGAAACTAATTAACTACGTAGCATATTTACACACGTAGAAGCATATTTACACACGCAGAAGCATATAAACCAAGAAAATGACCAAATATGAGCAAGTAAACAAAGTCTGGCGGGCTAAACGCTCCGCCTCTGAAACACTCCTGGTGGGGTTTGAAGTCGTATGCAGGACGGACCAAAACAGCATCCCAGCCGCGACGTGACAGAGACATGTTCCGGTGGGTCCTATCTTCAGGAAAAGTCCAAAAATTATTTGAGACAGATAAAATAAATATACTCAACACAGGATAAAATAATACAGGAAAAGGAATTTTACGAGACTACAAAAACAAAGTGCATCTCGTCTGTTTGGGCTTTGGACGTTTACGTTGAACTTGCAATCCCGCTCTTAACACGTCATCAACGTGATGACGGTGGGAGGCGGCAACACTTTACGTAAATGCTCCGAGGAGCAGCTAAGATGAATGGAGAGATGAAGATGGAGAACTCTGACCTAAATCGTTGAGTCAGGCGGACGCGGGCCAAAAAGAATGCCGGTGTGGAGATGGATATATCGGAGTCGGCGGCCGTCAGCGGCACTAGTGGTGAGTATGTGTTTTTTTTGCTGGCTACCTGGCTAGCTAACATTAGCTTGTTAGCAGCTAAAGGCGTTTGCTCCCCGACTAAGGTTACTACTGCGAGATGTAGAATGTGTATTATAGAAGAGAAACACACCTTTCAGGACTGCTGACTTGTATCATCAGAACAGACATGTCCTGTGATTTTCAGCCTCCTTTCACATTTAGTAGAGGGGACATACCTGTGACAGTGATATTCTCAGCTGTCAGGATGTTCCTGCTATAAAGGGTAATATAATCATAGAAGGCTGAAAATCACAGGACATGTCTGTTCTGATGGTACAAGTCAGCAGTGTAAAGTGCAAGCATGTGGGAGCCTCCCCCAATCATATGTAATGGAGGCCAGACTATATATGGATATACTGAATAGAAATGAATACTGAAACGTTTATAATGAACAGTTTCTTTCTTTTAGGTGTGTCCACTGCACTGCTGGTGGACAAAAGGAAATCCCACGAGTTGGAGATGTGTAAGCCGAAGGTAGAGTTGCAAAAGGAGAAGATTGATGAGCTTATCAAAGAGAGAGACTACCTAAAAGAACAGCTGGCATCAGGTTGGTCTCCCTACACACAACATGTAGAGAAATTCCTGTGTAGTTGGGTCCTATTGTGTTAGTTTACTGTATCTCTGGACTCTATATTATGCATGTGTCTCTTTGTGCCATATGAGCCTAATTTTTGTGTTTGAATCTATTTTAACAGCTCTTAAAGAAGAGGATACAGGTCCCACCCAGGCAGTCTGCTGGTCTTCATCTTCCTCTTGTGACAGCTCAGAGGAGGAGTCCCCTGATGCTATGTCTGACTCCTCCTCTACTGCATCGTCAGAGGAAGACAAGAAAAAGAAGAGGAGGAATTCCAAGGAATCAGCACTTTGTTTTTGTAGTGTTGTAAAATTCCTTTTCCTGTATTATTTTATCATGTGTTGACTATATTTATTTTATCTGTCTCAAATAATTTTTAGACTTTTCTTGAAGATAGGATTTAGAATTACGTTAAATTGTGACACTGAAATATTTTCTGACTTTATTTTTTGATACAGAAAGATTTGATTTTTTTCAAACAAAGATTGTATTTGTCGTACTTAAACTTTTGTGATCCACTGTTGGTGTTGGCAAGTTTTTATTCAGCTTTGTTTACCCTTGTTCGTCTTTTTACATCAACAGAACAGTTGTACAGTTACAATATGTTGGGAAGTTGCAATAAATATCAATGCAGTATGTTCTATATCCCTTTGTGTTGTGTCTCTCCTTGGTCTGTTAAGATAAGTGAAACTTTTGTGAGTCTTGAGGCATTGCCAGCCTTTAAATTTTATTCATAAATGCTTTATAAGGCATGGATAGTGGCCACGTTAGATGAGTTCACACAAAATACTTAATTAACGAGTAGTAAGTGCTTTGTAACTGCCTAAATTCATGAATTCCTGCATTAATAACTGTTTATAGGTCATCCATTGGAAATGGAATTTGTGAGTTTTTATAAAACATCTACTAACTAACACACTCACTAACCATTAGTACAGAAGAGTAAAACATTTATAACTTTTATATTATAAACCATATACTAATGAGTATTTACGTCAGAAACATGCTTTATAAATGAAGAATTCAGTATTTACTAATCTATAACTACTGTGCTTATCAGTGATGAGTAAAACATTTGTAACTGTGTTTATAAACTACATACTAATGAGTACTCGTGTTATAAATGATGAATTTAGTATATATTAATGCTTAACTAATGCTTAATAGCGTGTACTCATTATAAAGTGTTACCGATTCATTTATTAATCAGAAAAACAATTTACACATGTATCGATAATATAACCATCTTTAGTTGCAGCCATTTTCCAGTCAGCTAGCTTGATTTGTTGACATTTTGCAGCAATTTCTCTCCAACTCTTTCAGTGAGTTTCTTTGAAGCTGTAGGACTGATGAGGTTTCCGTCTGACATTTCAAAGCGACAACCAACTCACAACACCATTCACACTACAAGAGCAACAACTGAAATCAAACATCAAACATGTTAAAGGACGAGCATCTCAGACTAGAAAGAGAAAAGGTGGCAGTGTTCAAACACAAATTGTGACATGATGTTTTGAAAATTTGTCAAGGATGCCTGGACCAGAAAAACTGTGACGTTTAAAGGACTAGTGTGTCATAATTAGTCAGCTCTATTTACAGTTTATGTCAGAAATGGAATATAATATTCATATGTTTTTATTACAGCATCATTACGTCTTTGTTACCGACCTGTCTACAGGTGCTGCGCTCTAGATAGGGCCTTTTATGTTTTTCACATGTTTCAGGGCCAACATAGTTTATCCATCACGCTAGATGAGCTGTGAGGTGAGGTAGCAGCCGCTAGCAACTTAATCTAAAAAAAAACCCTAAATCCTACACACTGGTCCTTTAAAGCACCATGAACGGGCACCTTTACTTCCTTAATGTGATGCATTTCCTGTTAAAACACAATGCTGGGGAAGGATCATCGTAAACTAAAAAACAACTGGCTCTTTTAAAGAGAGAAAGGCTCTTTAAACATATATCAGGGGAGATTGTGGATGGTTTTATTGCTCATTTTGTTTTTTTTAATGTTTGTGCAACATGAGCCAAAGCTGTGCAGGCAGCCAGAGTCAGCACTCTTTATTAAGATCAGCGCTAATCCAAAAACACTGAAGCAATTATTGACAGGTGAGGGTAAAGTTAGTGAAAGATGCACCAGTTTGGTAGCTGTTCTTCTGCAGCAGCTGATAATGCATACATAATAAGACATTTGATTTTCTGCTATTTTATCAGCTCTCCTTCTGTTACCTGTGTTAAGTCCTGACATTTATCACACAGGCAGCTACAGTTTTGGAGGAAGTCAAAGTTTTCATTTCATGACTTCAAGTCAACAAAGTCAAAGCTGCAACTCCTGTCTACTGCTGCTGCTGTGTCAACATGCTATCTGTGTGGATGTGACTTAATATTGTCAAGGAGCAGCATCAGATAAGTGACTAACTCTTCTCTCTTGTCCCTTTTTCCATCAGAGATTGATGCAGTACCTTGCCTCCAGAAACACGCTCTTCAACCTCAACAACTTTCTAGATAAGGCTGCACTACAAGGTGATTTAATGCCATTTAGCTGTTTGTAAACTCAGCAGTGCCGTATGTCTTATGTCGGGCTCTGCTCGGCTCTGTAACACTATCAATAAGTCCATTTTCAGAGGCAATTTCAAAGCAAAGCTACAGACAAATGTGCCTTTTGTTTGAGACAAGAAGCTGCTGAATGTTACTGAAAATGGAAACACACACTCTATAACTTTGCAATGAGAAATATCTAAAAGTAAAAATAATAAATAAATCTCAAGGTTAGATGGTGCAAGGGCCAGTTTAACAGGGAGAGGCTCGTGGACAAGTTAGTCCATTACATATGAAAAGGATTATGGTTTCTTAACCTGGTTTGAAAAGAAGCCAAGTCGATCAGTCTCTAAATGCAGCGCACCCTCTCTGTCCCTCAGGGTATAACATGTCAACTTTCATCAGACGTTACAGCCGCTACCTGAATGAAAAAGCCATGTCTTACAGACTAGCAGCAGTGGACTTTACCAAGATGAAGAGAGGGTAACAAACTCAACACACACTACACATTCATCCGTGCAGCTGAACAGCTGAAATTTAATTTTTGCCTGGTGTTACGGGCCTTTTTACCCAAAAAGGGTGTGAATATTATTTTCCACTTCTCAGCAGATTGCAGCTGACCTAAAAGTATTTTATTCTCTACTTTAAATATATTTTCCCCTTAAATGGAGCTTTTGTAACTTTTTGCTTAGCTAACATTAGCACCAAAAGCAAATAATATATGATAATAAGTTTCATGAACTAAGCAAGGGTGCATATTTTTGTCAACATTTCATTTGTAAAAGATAGATTTAGTCTATCAAACATAGTGTCACTTTAAAATATGTTTCCTATGTTATTTCTTCACTCTGCTGGGCTCTAAAAGACACACCTTAACCTACAGGTCTGATGAGTCCTGTGTGTGCTGCATGCATGTTTGTGTGCACTTATTTTTGCTTGTTACCAGGGCTGACGGCGTGATGCGCACCATGAACACAGAGAAGCTGATTAAGACTCTGCCCACCATTCAGAACCAGCTGGATGCACTGCTGGATTTCCAGGTAAACATCTGACTTAAAGATAAAAGATGTGTATGAAAAAAGAAACATGATCCAGTCTCAGTGATCTTTCTTTCCTTCAGCCGAACTCCAATGAACTGACCAATGGAGTGATCAACACGGCTTTCATGTTGCTGTTTAAAGACTCCATACGCCTGTTTGCTGCTTACAACGAAGGGGTCATCAACATGCTGGGTAAACCATACATACAATACAGTAGATCTTGATTTAATCTCTATTAAGTCCATTTTGTATTCATGTATTATTCTACTCCTGGTGATGAGATCACAAGACTGTGACTCTACTCAATCCCTCTTTAAGGGTGAAATCAATTTTTCCTCCGACTGTCCGTCAAAGTCTGATTAAAGACCATAAAGATCACCTTCTTTTCTTTCATTAATTATTAAGACAGTAAGGAGGTGACTGAGGACAGAGCAGCAGACTGTTTAGTGAAGAGTTCATTAAATGATTCATTACTGAAGTGACCTGATCTGAGGTGCTTCAGCCATGGATGTACTGCGTAGTAACTGGGAGTCTACATGGAATTTATTTCCAGATGTGCAAGCTTATCAGGACAAATCAGTACAAGGTTATTTTTTTATGTAGTTTTATGGCTCGTATACACTGTCTAACATTCACCATGGACAGAACATCTTTAGTGGGCTAAAATAAATCTTAAGTATTGATGAGTACTTTTTTCCTCCTTTGTGAAGAAATGATGATCTTACGCTGATTCTGGTCTTCTGATACACAGAGAAATACTTTGACATGAAGAAGAACCAGTGCAAAGAAGCTCTAGAGATCTACAAGACCTTTCTGAACAGGATGACCAAACTGTCTGAGTTTCTCAAAGTGGCAGAGGTAACGTCTGTTTGTCCTGCTGCTCCTCCGCAGAGGTAACAGAGAGGGTGAGAATATCTGTCTGGCGCAAAGCTCAATGGTCTCCTTTGCTCTCCTATAAACATTATATCCACTTTATTTTATCATTTCTTCCTGTTTCTCAATTGAACCCGCAGAGAAAAGAATCTCGTTTTAATCGGTTGAGAATTGCTCCAGACATCTGTTACCTTTGGGATCTGATTTACGGTCGCTATTTTCCAAACCTAAAACTGACCGTAGATCAGTGTCCAGAGGGTTTCTTCTCCTTAATCTTCAATGTATTTTTTGGTTCTGCCTCTAGATTTTCTCCTGTTTCTGTCTTTCTCTTGCCCTGACCTGGGGAGGGGGTTACTCCAAGACAGTGATTAATGGCTGAGTCTTAACCTATCAGAGAGCCACTTGTGTAGAGCTTCCAGTTCAGGGACCCCTCTCGCGTGCTGCCTGTTCACATGCCTGCACTGCATGACCAAGCAAGCTCTTTTTCTATCACTATCTCTGTCTCTTCTTATTTTATTTCCTCCCTTTTCTTAAAAAAACATATTTTTTCTTTATAATGGCTGTTATCCAATTAACAGTTGCAGTCCTTGCTAGGTTTCACAGTGAATAGAAACAGTTTGATCGTCTGTAGACTGCGTAGCATCCATCTTCAAAGGCTTTCTCTCTGCTTGGTTTCGTTCCCATTTGGAAGAAGGTTTGGGGTGCAGCCGCTCGATCCAAAGAAAAAAACTAAACAGACTAACGTTGACTTTAAGGACCCATTCATTTGACCTGTCTAACAAAATGTGTGTTTGTCTGTTTGTGTGTCATCTGTGTCCCTCCCTTGTCTTTCTGTTCAAAGTCAACATTAGTTGAGTGTCTTCCTTTTGGATGTTTCTTACCTCGCAGTCATGTGACCTGTTGTCTGCCCTCTCTGCCCTGCCTGTTCAATCAGTCGGTGTGCTCAGCATTCATTTCAAACCAGTCTCCAGATCTCAGTGTGTGTGTGTGTGTGTGTGTGTGTGTGAGTACTTATAAGTGTGTGTACATATACTGTGTATATATAGGTGTTTGTATGTGTGTGCATGCACCCTCCTCCCCTCCTCCTCTGTTGTCTTTTATTTGTTTTCCTTTCCAGCCACTGCATGAAGTAATGAATGCTTGGGTTTGATTCTTCTTTCTCCCTCCTCCTCCTCCTCTTCCTCTTCCTCCTTCACATGCCTCTTCCCTTTTTTTACTCTGTTGGGTTTTTTGGTTTATTCTTTGTTTTATTATTACATTTGGTTTATTTTTTATTTTGCCTCCCTCCTCCCTCCCCTTACCCCTCCCTCCTTTTTTGTGACACAGCGAGTTGGGATAGATCAGGGCGACAGCCCCGATCTCACACAGGTCAGTCTACATCTCATCTCAATCAGTCAATCAACCAGTCAGTCAACCAGTATTTTAAAACCGTCAACTCAATCCCATAATGCTTCATTCTAAACGCTCCCGTTCCCTACTCACCCTACAGACCTGCCCACACTGCAGCTGCCCCGTCCTCCTCCTATCTTCTTCACGCACCTTAACTCTTTCGCCTTTTCTCATTTTTCTCTCTGAACAGTCTAGTATAGAGAGGAAACAATAAATGAAGACCTGCAAAGAGCCTTGACGCACATTTTTTCCCCACAATTTCTAAGCATTAGAGCAGGACTTTTAAGTTTTTGCTTATCTGACTCATTGTAGAACAAATTTTACTTTGAGGTAAGATTTTGAAAGCAGCATTTGAGCAGCTGAAAAACAAAAAGTTTGTAGCCTCTTTTTTCATATTTCTATTTCAGATGTCCATGACCGGGGCTTAGAATCTGTCTGAATTTTTCCACCAGTCTTTCTGGCATTTTCACAGTGTAAATATCAAGGCTTGTCTCTTCATTCAAAGGCTTATCATACGAATAAGTCAGCACAGCTTTCTGACGTAGGTTTTTGCCCACATAAGCAGTGTTCAAATCATTTTTCCTCAAACATGTCCCTTTGCATTAGCTGTGGGGAGAGCAGCGAATGGTTTTTATTAAGTAGGTTTCTGCAAATATGACTTGGATAGGTGTACATAATGCCATCATAAGTACTGCATATCATGCCAAAGGCCCCAAATGCAACGTTTCCTTTTCAGTGGACATATAATTGGATGTTGACAAATCAGGTAACAAACTGAAAAGGGCTGACTGTTTTTGAAATTATGCCATGTTTGTAGTGCTTATGAAGACCTTATATGCTCTTATGCAACAACATAGTGACCCATGCCTATACTGAGCTCTAGATATGTGTCTTTTACTTTTAAACTTTTAGCTTATTCTAGATTTCTCTGAAGAAGGATATCCAGAATTCGCATTTTACTCTCTTTTCCCCTTAAAATAAGTATATGAGAAATCTTTTCTTTGCTTGTTGTGTTTGCATTGTGTTCTCTGGTGCTGAAATGTAAGGCTCTAGATGAAAGCCATGGTATCACATGTGGTCAAAAAGAACCCATCCATCCTTTTTGTTTTTACAATGAAGAGTGTTGGCCAACTGCTCAATGTGTATACCTGGTTTTTCACCAGACATTTACATTTCACTGAGTTAACTTCTTTGGTTTCCAGTGGGATAAAAATGTGGTACTTTTTTGTTTAGTTGCTGCCTGATTTCTGAACAGAATCATCTGAATAATATGCTAATTTGACTTTTAACCTAACATGGAATCCACAAGTTAACTCTTAATTTTAGGACTGTGATTTTCTGTGTATGCGTGTGTAAGTGTGTGTGTTTTACGAGAGTGTTTGTGCACTGCTGGCCTCTGCATGGGCTCATTAGATGGTTCAGAGATGTGTTTGTTGTGTTTCTACTCCGGAGCCCTGCAGCGACAATGTTCTGCTCTGTCCTGACCTGTCAGTCCCGCTGTGGACTCGCTTGCATGATCCAAGGCTGATGTGTGCATGCTGGTCAACCAAACCTGATGAAACCAAATGCAAAAAAAAAGAGCTGTCATAGAGCAGATAATAAATCTGAGGATGATGTCTTAATTCTGCTGCTGCTTCATGTGTGTGCAAATGTGAGTGAGTGAGATAAAAATGAGGAGAGGAGATGGGAGGAGAGAGAAAGCAGTGTGTCCCATTTTGTCCACTTGGCTATGGTTCTAATGTTACCCCATCAACTCCCTCCTCCTCCATTTACCCCTTCCCCCGCCCCACCCTCAGGCTCCCAGCTCTCTCCTTGAGGCTCTGGAGCAGCATCTAGCCTCTCTGGAGGGCAGGAAGCTCAAGGACCTCTCCACTGCCAGCAGGTATTATGAGATCAAAAACAAACAATGAACAATAAGTCTAAAAGTTTACTTGTTACATGTCAGCAGTTCTGTGAAGCTGAATTTAGCACAATGGTGCTCTATGCTAAATGCTAATATTAGCATTGTGGGGTCACATATGGTGCTTACACAGCATCGAGCATGTGTCTTGAGGTCACTGCAGGGACAGATTGTTACGGGGACACTAACTTCTCTTCTTGAGATACAGAGCAGCTGCATGTTTGTGTTTAGGAGAGCAGGCACCATTCTGATCATTACTATGGTAAATGAGGATAGGGCTGTGTCACTCCCTCGACACAACAGATAGGTACATAAAGTAGAAGCCTCTACTGAGTCAGATAACAATGTTGGACCACATATATCCTTGTCTGTAAGCTAATGACCATTTATGGACATACAGTAGTTGTGTCACTGCCCTGAGGGCATACAGACAAGCCAGAGAACAGCTTCTTCAGAATTGAGGTGGCATCATGTCGAGTGTTTTGATGAATCCTCCATTGTCCTTGGCTCTCCTCTGACTGAACTGAACCGTGAGCATGCTTGTTGTGTAGAATTTTATTCATCAGTGGATGAATGAAAATGCTAACATGCTATATTTAGCAGGTAATGTTTACTATAAAATTTTATGGCAACCCATTCAAATTTCCTATTCCCACATCACTTTTTAAATGTTTTATGGAGTCTTTGAAGATGAGCTCTTGAATATCGTGAATTGTTCTCTTCAGACGGGTACTTTCCCTGCTGCCCTTAAAACGGCAGTAGTGAGACCCCTTCTGAAGAAGAACAGTTTGGATCCTAATGTTCTTAATAACTATAGACCAGTGTCCAACTTACCATTTTAAGTCAAATTTTAGAAAAACTTGTTTTTATTCAGTTGAATGATTTTTTAAGTAACCGTTCTGTTTTTGAGAAATTTCAATCTGGATTTAGGACGAACCACAGTACAGAGACCGCACTGTTGAAAATTGTTAATGATCTTAGGTGCAACTTGGACTCACACAAGCTTACAGTTCTTGTGCTGCTGGATCTAAGCGCTGCTTTTGATACAGTAGATCACCCGATTCTTTTAAACAGACTAATTTTCTAAAATTTTACTTAAAAATGGTAAGTTGGACACTGGTCTATAGTTATTAAGAACATTAGGATCCAAATTGTTCTTCTTCAGAAGGGGTCTCACTATGAAAAGTGCTTTATAAATAAAGTTTGATTGATTGATTGAAATGATTTCAGTTTGGACTAAAGTGATAAGCATACACACTGACATCCTCCCAAGAGCTACTAGCGTAGCTTAAACTAACAGCATGCAGGGGCACGCTGCTAATACTGCTGTTGTATGAGTGGTGACTCTTCTATTTTTATCAACTATTACCACTGCTTGAAAATGTTTTAGCCATGCACATAGTGGCTTTGGGGATGCTGATGTCAGTTGCTCAGTGTACCATTCTTAAATATCTCAACAACTATTAGATTATTAGAATTGTATGAAAATCACATGGTGCCCACCGGATGAGTCCTGATAATTTTTCATTATCCTCAGACCTTTCATCTAGTGCATCACCTAATCAAACCTTCAATTTGTCCAGTACTTTTCTGTACTATGAACATTACAGCCTCACAGAGCTGCAAAGCGCTATAAAGTGCAACTCAAAACACAGACAAAACAAAACAAAGTGTAAATTCTGCAGCCATATGTGTGTTTCATCCTTAGATCCAGCACCTTGTCCAGTGCAGTGTCCTCTCTCTCCAGCACTGGCATCTCTCTCAGCCGTATGGAAGACAAGACTGAAGACAACAGACTGCAGCAACACAAAGTGAGACATTTTTACATATTACATACATATGAACAATGCTGTGCTGAACATAATCACAATGTGTTCATTGTCAGTGCACAGAGCTTTTCACAAAACAACTTTGGTTTTACACGTGAGAGAAGACACTTTTATTGCTGCCCATGCAGGAGGATAGTCATAAAGTGATCGACATTCAGACACCCAATGCGTCACCCAGCACCCAGTCAGTGGGCAGTGGGAACAGCAGTGGAGGTGCCACCGATCTCTTCTCCAACTCACCCATCGTACCCGTCAACAACCAGTGAGTCCTCTTTCTGTAGTCACACAGTGTGAAACATATTGAAGTCTGTATTGCAGAAAGACTCTTCTGAGCAGTTTTTAGTGTCTATGAAGTACCAGCCATCAGTTTGTTCCCTCTACCACAGTTCTTCAACAAGAGGCCTCTCTCCTGGCTGTCATTCGAAATTCGATTTTTAAAATGTTGCCTGGTTGCATAAAAATGAAATGAGAAACAAAATCTCCAATCCATTTTCCTTCCTGCAGTGTGCCAAACCTGACCAGTGAGCTGTTTACCCTGCAGCCTAACTTCACCCCCATCCAGACCACACACACTGTGCCCAACAATAACAATGCCTGGGGAGGTGAGGCTGCACAATCAAACACAAACACACACACTGTAACAGTGATGCCCAGTTGCTTCATGGTCTTGACTCATTTCCCCTCTTTTCTCCTTTCATGTTACCATGGTAACCTTTGAACGTCAGGTGACTTGCTAAAACCAGCCCCACCTACTCAAATTCACAGTCCTGGAGCACCATTGCACTCCGGGAAAATGCTGCCCAATGATTTGGACTCTTCATTAGCCAACCTCGTTGGCAGTGAGTACACAGTATCTCTCCAAATATTCAGTCATCGCGTCCATTTTTTCTGTCTGTCTGTCCTGTTGTTCTTCTCTCACTGTGTTGTTTCCTTTCAGCTGATGTGATGTTTATTTCTTTTCCTTCTTTCAGACCTCCAGTTTGGGGGGACACCAGCTAAAAAGTGAGTGGATTTTTCCTGACATGTTAAACTTAGACACAAGCAACTGACTCAGCTGTCTATCCAGTTTTATCACCAAGAATGTAACAGAACCTTTGCAGCTGTAAATGTTCTATGTGTGTGTGTGTGTGTGTGTACGTGCATCAGACCGGAGCTCCAGTGGAGTCAGCTGGTGGAGAAAAAGCCAACAGGAGGAAGTGGTTGGCAGTCGAAGACCATGTGCACCAGCACCAACTGGACTCACACCACTCATCCAATGGCACCTGCACCCATGCCTGTCCCTCAGATGGTAACTTAAATGCTACACTCACTTTGTCATCAAGTTTTACTGTAAAAGTTCCACACACCCGGTCCAGAATAATAAATGTTTACACTTATGTTGCTTGATTGTTGTGGTGGAATCAAAATGGAAAATTCACTGTAGCATCTCTGCTGCATCAAAGGGCGCAACCAAACATATTGCAGCCAGAGTTATGCCATCATGTAATCCCCAGATCCATTCAACTTCAACTAAACTAGAGGTCTTGTGGGTGTGCAGGACCTTTAAAGTTTAGATTCATAAACCTTTGATTCCCTCCAGTCACTGAAGTCTCGACTTGTCACCTATTGAATTAATGTTTTGATGCATTATAAAACCTAACAACCAATCACTTTAGAGATGACAGTTTTAAATATACCTGTCATCTTTTTATAACTTGACTCACTTCGAATCTAAAAATGTTGTTACTAAATAATAAATACACACACACACACACACACACACACACACACACACACACATACTGGTCTTGATTTGGTCTCAACTCCTCCACGTCTTGGTCTCTGTACACTGTGGTCTTGGTTTAGGTGTATTTTTGTATTAATTTGGTGCCATCCATCATTTTGTCAGTGAAGTCAGTTTCTCCTAATGACACCATATCTCATTCTGATGTGAAACTCATCTAATATACCTGTTGGCCAATGGAACTTTTTCTGCTGCATTTGGGGCTTTTAAAGTAGCTCCCAAATGTGCGTCCGTCCTTTGTGTTTCACTCTAATGATCTCATGTCTCTTCCATTTAATTTGATTTCATCTTTTCATTTTCGACTGATTGACCTCTCAACTCAAACCGCTCAATTATTCAGCAAACAGCTTGGAAATGGCAGAGCCTGAATAGAAAGCATAAGTGATTAGAACATGAGGAATTTTTTTTTTCTCCTCTACATGGACATGCCTTTTATTGTTGTAACTTCTTTTCTGTAACTCTCCACAGAATGGGATGATCTACACTGGCTATGTAAGTACCTTTCCTCGCTTCTCATCTCCATCAATCCACTTTTTTTCACTTGATTTCATCCTGACATCCTCCTAAAACTTGTCTGCCTTGCTATAAAAATCTATGCTTTTGGCACTTTTATCACTAGGCTGTTTGTATTGTTGACGATACATTAATTATCGGAGGAAAGAGAATTATTTTGGTTATTGTGCCGCCTTGGCATTGTTGTTTTATCCCTTGTTTATATGTACAGGCTGCCAATCTCTGCTTTGCTTTTTTTCCTCTCAGATATTTTTATTGAATTTTAATCACATATACACAAATGTTCTTACAATGTACAATTTTTTGCAGAGTGATAAAAAACAAACAGCCCTCCCCTCCCACTAGTCACAAACCATAATTCCTAAGGAGTATTGTTCCTGGAGTATTGTAGGAAACTGCTGGAAGTCAAGTATTGAATTGCAAGATAAATGAATAATAAAATAAACAAAAAACAAAGAAAAAAACAGGATGAATAGATAAGTGTGTGTGAGTCCTGGTTTGAATCCTACCTGACAGGACGCTCATTCAGTGTATCCTGGCTTGGACAACTGTCCACTTCGCATCACCTCACCACAGGGGTCCCCCAGGGCTCGGTGCTGGGGCCCCTGCTATTTGCTATCTACACCACCTCCCTGGGTCCGATTATCCGCTCACATGGCTTTTCCTATCACTGCTATGCAGATGACACTCAGCTCTATCTGTCATTTCCTCCTGATGACCCCTCGATCTCTGCACGGGTCTCTGATTGCCTCTCAGACATTGCCACATGGATGAAGGCATATCACCTCCAGCTGAACCTCTCTAAAACTGAACTGCCGGTCCTCCCAGCCAAACCTACAATACACCATGACATCAACATCAAAATTGATTCCCTATGTCTCACCCCCACCAGGGTGGTGAGAAACTTAGGGGTTATGATTGATGACCAACTAACCTTTTCCAATCATGTCGCCTCAGTTGCCCGGTCATGCTGCTTTGCACTTTACAACATCAGAAGAATCAGACCTTACTTAACTCAACATGCTACTCAACTCCTGACACAAGCTGTCGTTATCTCAAGACTAGATTACTGTAATGCCCTCCTGATGGGCCTCCCAGCCTGCACAGTGAAACCTCTTCAGATGATCCAGAACGCGGCGGTGCGCCTGGTCTACAACCAACCGAAAAGGTCACATGTCACTCCGCTGCTCATCGAGCTCCACTGGCTACCTGTTGCAGCCCGCATTAAATTCAAATCTCTAATGCTCGCCTACAACGTTGTCTCCGGTACTGCACCTACCTACTTAAACGCCCTTATACAGGCATATGCTACCTCACGACCGTTGCCTCCAATGAACAACGCCTGGCTCTGCCACCCGTTCGTTCAAGGCAATCCAAACTCTTCTCGTTTGTTGTTCCCCGCTGGTGGAACACACTACCAGTTCCTACCAGAGCAGGGGCGTCCCTCTCTACCTTTAAAAAACTCCTGAAGACCTCCAGCTCTTCAGAGAGTACCCTCTCTCCTAGCACTACATGACAAATCTACTCCTTAAAGAATCGTCACTAGCACTTATTGCTGCACTAACACCTCTTATCGCACTATACCTTGATTGTTCCCTTTTCTGTAGGTCGCTTTGGATAAAAGTGTCTGCTAAATGACTAAATGTAAATGAGTCTGAGTCTGGGTGTGTGTGGGCGGGGGCAGCATCCCTCCACCTTAGTAGTATCACGCCTAGCCAAAAGAGAGGCGAAGGACTATGCAGCTTTTGGTTGGAGTTGGAGTGTCATCCTCACCAGTGGTGCCAAAAAGGGCAATTAGAGGGTTGGGCTCTAGCTCAAGATAAAGAATGTTTGGCAAACATCTGTCCAGTATCTTTCAAGGCTGGGACAAGTCCAAAACATGTGGATAAGTGAAGCCTCATCTCTCTTATATTTGTCACACAAGGGATCAACATCTGAGTACATATGAGCCCTGTGCACCACCTTAAACTATAACAGTTTGACATAGATGACCGATATTAAGCCCTTGTGCGATGGGTGCAGACCAAACTAGCTATCTTAGAATGGAGAAAGTGTCTTGCCTGCAGGTATCTGAAAAATGGATATTTGGCAGGCTTTTCAGACAGTCGTGTAATCGTGATGCGAAGTTGTTACCAATTAAAAGATCTTTAAATTTAGTATTTAGGAATGAAGATTGAAAGAGATATAGCAATTTAGGAAGGATGTTCATTTTAACAGAGTTGATTTGGCCCAAAAAGACACTTATGTTTCCTTGTAACTGTAACGCCAAGGTAGGTAAATTTATTTCCCACAATCTTAAAGGGGAGGCTAGTATACTTTAAGGCAAGTGCCTCCGTATTCACAGGAAAAAGTTCGGTCTTGTGTAAATTTAGTTTGTATTCTGAAACCTGGCCAAATCTGGCCAACTTTTGCCAAAATTTTGGCATCAGCATTCAATAAAGAGATTGGCCTATAGGAGGAGCACTCTGTTGGGTCCTTACCTTTCTTTACGAGTGATACATGCCTTACGTAGTGATGCTGGGAGTTTGCCTTGCTTGAGCAACTGAGCTAAGATGAGGTGAGAGTATCCCCCCCAGAGATATAGGCTCGTCTAATCTAGTCTTAATATCACAGGTAAGTGCGGGGACATGTAAACAGCGTAGGAAATTTTCCATCAACTTATCATTTGGGAGATTAGAAGTGTAAAGTCGGGAATAAAAATTCTTAAATGTGTCATTGATTTTAGAGGGATCTGAGGTGACGTTACTATTGTCCATCTGGATTTTTGTGATGTGCTATTTTGATTTAAATCCCTTCAGCTGATTGGCTAACATTTTACCAGATGTTGCTCCTCTTTTTGTAGCTCAGTTTGCTACATGCAAACAAATGCAAATATTCAACTTCATCTATTGACAGGTTAAATATGAGGCTGACAGTTCTGGGATTATGTTTGCATTCAGCTTTTAGGTCAAAATTAATACTGCACCTCAGACATGGTCTATGTGTTTTTTCTGTACAGGCTCCAGCACCAGTGGCTTTTCCTATGACGACACCCCAAGTGCCTGTGTATGGAATGGTAAAGAACAGGCTCATTTCATTCATACATTAGAAAGCTTACATTCATACTCTGATGGGATTAATCCACTCTAAATCAGTTTTTTTATCCTGTTTGCACCACACCTTCTCCCTCCACTCACCTGTTCTCTGACCAGCTCCCTCCTCAGATGAGTCATCAGATGGGGGGTGTTCCCATGATGCCCCCACAGCCTGTCATGTACAACCAGCCTGTCCTGAGACCCACCAATCCCTTTGGACCCATCCCGGGGACACAGGTAATTAGGCCATACGCCACACACAACTTTGGAAAATAATTTGCATTTTTGCTTAGAGTTCAATGAGAAGATTGATACCCCTCTCATAATCAAATCAAATCAAATCAAATCAAATTTTATTTGTATAGCACATTTTGCCTCAGAGGGGCTTTACAATCTGTACAGGGAGTGGCACCCTCTGTCCTTAGACCCTCGGTTCGAGTGAGGAAAAACTTGCCCACAAAAACCCTTTTAACAGGGAAAAAAGGTGGAAGAAACCTCAGGAAGAGCCACAGAGGAGGGATCCCTCTCCCAGGACGGACAGACGTGCAATAGATGTCACATGTACAGAACAAATCAACAGAGACATATTGTACAATTACAATGAATGATAAAATGATTACAGTATACAGAGATATGGTAATAATAATGACAGTAATAATATATGTAGTGGACGTCGTGCAGGACCACAGCAGCAGCCACGATCCATGAGAACCTGCTGGACGAGAGAGCACAGAAACTCCGGGGAAGAAGTTTAGTTAGTAACATGCATTAACATGCATTAATGAGACATATATGTTTACAGATGGTGATGGTGATGGGGAGAGAGAGAGAGAGAGAGAGAGAGAGAGATTTGAGTAGAGTTTTCAGTAAAGAGAGATGTGACTACATCTTCAACCAGTACCGTGCCTGGCTAGGCATATCCCTGAGAGAGAGAGACAGAGAGAGAAAGGAGGGAGAGGGAGTCCCCCAGCAGTCTAGTCCTATAGCAGCATAACTAAGGGATGACCTGAGCCAGCCCTAACTATAAGCTCTATCAAAAAGGAAAGTCTTAAGTCTACTCTTAAAAGTGTTGACCGTGTCTGCCTCCAGAACCCAAAATGGTAGTTTGTTCCACAGAAGAGGAGCTTGGTAGCTGAAAGCTCTGGCTCCCAGTCTACTTTTGGAAACTATAGGAACCACAAGGAACCCAGCATTCTGAGAGCGCAGTGTTCTAGAGGGATAGTAAGGTACTATGAGCTCTTTTAGATATGATGGTGCCTGACCATGAAGAGCTTTGTATGTAAGGAGAAGAATTTTAAATTCTATTCTAGATTTAACAGGTAGTCAATGCAAAGAAGCCAAAATGGGAGAGATGTGGTCTCTGATCTTGGTTCCTGTCAGAACACGTGCAGCAGCATTCTGAATTATCTGCAAAGTCCTAAGAGACTTACTGGAGCAGCCTGATAACAAAGAGTTACAATAGTCCAGCCTAGAAGTAACAAATGCATGGACTAGTTTTTCGTCTGATTTTGGCGATGTTACGTAAGTGGAAGAAAGCAGTCCTGGAAATTTGTTTTATGTGGACATTAAAGGACAAATCCTGATCAAAAACAACTCCAAGATTCTTTACGGTGGAGCTGGAGGCCAGGGTGATCTCGTCTAAAGTAACTAAGTCTCTAGAAAGAGAGTTTCTGAGGTTCTTGGGTCCAATTACAAGAACTTCAGTTTTGTCCGAATTTAACATCAGAAAATTGTAGGTCATCCAACTTTTTATATCCAAGTTGGATATGGATAATCTTCTGTTTAATATACTGTACTGCTACAGCCAGCAGTCAGTTGGCTTAGCATAAAGACTGAAAATTGCTAAGCTGGCTTTGTCCAAAGGTAAAAAAAAAAAAACAACAAAAAAAAAACTACAAGCACCTCCTATTAAAAACCCAACTGGTCATTTCTAGATTTTGCTTTTTGTATGGATTAAACTAACGAGATGTAACAGAGGCAGGCTAGTTGTTGTTATGGTAACCAAGGTAACTGGCTGCTGGCTAACTTTATGTTTAGCATCAATCTTATCATGTAGGTCTCAACAAGAAAGAAAATAAGCACATTTCCCAAACTATGTGTTTAATAATGCATTTTTAATACTGCTTCCAGATTGTTGATTGTTCAGTTGTGTATTTTTCATTTTTACATACACACAAATCATAAACAATCTGACAATCTGATCATGCTGAATGATGTCCAAATGGCATTGTAGCCTAAAGGTTGATTTTTGTTTCAACCTTAGTTTGTTAGACATTATGAGCTGTTATTAACCTCACAGACTCACCACAGCGTCACTTCTCTTTTTCTTTTTTAAGTTGTCCAAATAAGGTCAAGGCCTAATGAACCAACCTAATGAATGGTAAAAAATACAGCTATCTTTCAGGAAATCAGGAAGTTTATTTCTCAGTAAATGCAGACATGATTAGGAGGCAATAAAGGAGCTGGAAACAGGGAAACAGTCTGAATTGACTATGCATTGGGCTGCTATTACCATGGTGCTTTACAAAGTGTTGCTTAAAGGGAAGTAAAGTAGAGGCAGTGGATGTATAGCTAATTATCTGGGTAGTGTAGGAAATGTCTAACTGAAGCAAGGCACAGCACAGAGAACACTGGGTAGAACATAAAAAGATAATGATGTCGATATCATTTGTATAGATATAAAGTATATGAACTCAGTCCATAGTAATTCTTAACAACTAAGCTGTATTCAAGCTGTGGGCCTTTCAAGGAGGAGGATGAATCATGTTGGCAGATCATTCTAAAACTGACCAACAAGTGTGAAGAAAGTGTTTTTCACAATGAGGCTGTGGCGACAAGACGATCAGGAGAACAGGATGTTGTGACCAATTATTCTAAACATAACAGTGTTATTACTTCCCGAGCACTCACGCTTACTGAGAAGCTGTTTTCCTAGCACTGCAGCAGGTAATATGCTCGTCAATAGATGCCTGAACACTTGATGAGGTGTTTTGTTGAGCTAAATTACTCTCCATTCTCCCCCCTCGTCCTATGCAGATGCACTTCATGTAGGGATGATGTTGTAACCATGGCAGCAAAGCCGAGAGAGAGAGAAGGCGAGAGGAAATGGATGGAGAGAAAGAGTTGAAGAAAATAAATCCAGAACCAAATCCAGTCCCAGAGGAAGAAAGAGGGAAGACATAGAGGAAAAGGGAGGGGAGAGGAAGAAGGAGAGAGGGCCAGAGGAACGGATGAAAGAAGAAATGCAAAAGTCTGACCCTCTAATCTCCTCTCCTCTCTCCATGTGGCTACTGATCTGTCTGTCTTTGAATCTATTATGCTGGGGCACCAGAGGCTCCACATCAATCCCACTCATCCTCTGTTTGATTTTCCAATTCAAACGGCGATTACGACCTTTGATGATGCCACAAAGACTGACAGCTCTACGGAAGTGCAGAAGCTCTATTTCCACTTCCTGACCTCCTCATCCAGATAATTACCTGTATAAAAAAACTTACCCACTTCCCTCTCCATCCCACAACTGAATCAAACTGGAAGGACAAATGTCTCTTTCTCTGATTGGATTGTTTGCTGGCACTTTACTCAATGTGAACTTTGCCAAGGGTGTATGTCTGCGTAGGTGATTTTAGCATCTTGTTCAGATTGATTCCCCCATTGTGTGTCATCCATCACCTGATGTCAGATGTAATTGATTTGAATGTGTGTGTGTGTGTGTGTGTGTGTCTTTTTCTACATTTCAATGTGCTGCATCAACATTACTGTTTGAGTCTTTTTATGAGCTCTGTTTGTTCTTAATTGCCAACGTCACATCATGAATCCGGCGTGGAACGATACATTTTTGTGGGCACGCTTGTGTGTGTGGATGGACAAAGCTGTGTAGGATATGTACTGTATGTGTTTCTCTTTTGGTACCTGATGTCATCGCGGTGTTGCCAGGTACCAATGGGTTACTGCACTGGAACTAACTGATGAAAGCACTGAGCCAGACCTGGGAATCGCATCTGGATGTAAACGTCTTAAATTGACTTTGCTACTTGGGGACGTGCTGTGCACACTGTATTCTGTTCTTTTTTTGGCTCCTCTACAGCTGTGCAATATCATGCAATCTCATCATGTTTTTTTCTACCCATCTGTAGGCTATTTAGAAAGTGTTTCCTGTTATTGTGTTGTATTTCCACATCAGGTTTCTGTAAAGAATCCCATTTTATTTTTGAACCTGTTCTGTCATACCTGTACTGCTCTAAAAGTATTTAAAAATGCACTGAGAGCCAGAACAGAGAGGTAACTGGAGATAAGTAAGAAGGATTCTCAGTCTGGCCAATCAGAAATAGTTTAACTCACAACTGTATGATGTCCTCCCTGTCCTGAGCATTCGTCCTGTACAAAATTGGTCTCCTGTGAAGTCCTTTACACTCCAGAAAAACTGGATAAGTACTTCAGCATCTGTCTTACCTCCACGTGGAGTTAAAGACATTGCTAACACAGAGAGGGGGGTCTCTTAATGTAGGCCTAACATTTATGGACAGGACAGCTGAAAGTCAGTCAGAGGAGTCAAATGAGGACCAGACCGTCGGAAAGCAACTGATGTCTGTTGATCACGACCCAAGTAATACCTGCAGTGATGACATACAGATGAATTCAGACAGCTTTGATGAGACGTTAAATGTTAATGTGGCTTTTCTGGCAGATCCAAGGTCAAGTCAGACCCACAGACAGGTGATATATATATATATAGCACAAACCTTCGAAGAGGGGACAACGCTCTGCTGCACAAAAACCTAAAATCATTGCTGGGATGTACAGTTGAAAGGGGCAATAATCGATTGGGGATGAAGTTGTTTTCTATTGATTGTGTCTGTTCTATGTACTGTATGTGTGTTTGTGTACACATGCCTTCCCATAGAGATAAACAGGGTTATGTTCCTTGGTTAGAGATGAAAGGTCTCTAGTGAGCTGGTAGCGTGTACTAACTTAGCAGTGAATGTTATTGTGACCGTGTCTCAGTCTGTACAACCCAACATCAAATTAAGGTGGCTCTAGGATCACTCATCTGCTGAAAAGGCAAAAACAAAGCCCAAAGTCATACGACCCAGAAAACTCAAAGTCTTCAGGCGAACCTCTCCAAACAGCTGGAGATGCACATGCTGGTGATTCCTTAATACTCGTCAGAGAATTGCGACTGTGTTGGTGGCGTATCGCTGAGATTCACCCCTGAACTGTAACTGCTGGCTACGCAAAAATCAATCTCCCTGCAGCTACAACTCTACTACCAGCAGAGCGAGACTTCAGTGTTATACATCATCACTAAGCAGACAGATATTCTCTGACGTTTTGAAATAAGAGGCCAGCTGACATTTGGATATCTCCTTTGGAAAATTGGCATTTCACTCTCCTCCATTACTCGTCGTTCCAGTGGTTTGTCCTTCTCCGTCAGCTGAATGCTCTTTTCATTGTGCACTTCACTCCCACGACGCAGCTCGATCCATCCTGGGCCAACCTCTGACTGTTACTGTGTCCTCTGTATATAGGTAATGCCGTTCATGTGTTTTTAGACGTGCTCTCTGTAAAGTGATCGAAGCCCCATTGGATGACGTACTGTACGTGGGACAATTTATTGCTGTATCTGTGTTTGAATGGTTGTATTTTGAAGGTGTCATCATCCAGAGATGGGTGGGTGGGTGGGTGGGTTTGATGTTTGTGATGTTTGTGTCCATCTCGAGGAGGAGGGGAAGGAGGTGGGGTTTGGGTTTAGGGGAGAGGGAGGGAGGGGTCAAGGGTAAACTATCACAACTGGTCTATACCAAGAGTGTCTTCATCGAGGAAGTGGACAGGACAGGGTCTGTCCTCTTCGAAACAGGAACATTTTTTTGCACCAAAGTCATCATCAAAGCGCAGCTTCTTCTTATTCAAGGTCACTATGGATGGATGATATCAGAACTCAAAAGGATTTTTGTTCTTTTATTTATTTTTAAAGACAAAGAAACTGTCTTTTTTTGCATGATTAAGTGTCGTCTTTTTATTGGCTTGTGTGCCGGGTAAAAGCATGACCATTGTGTGAACTCTCACTTACCGGTGTGTTTGGAAAATGTTAAGGAAATTTCTCCATGAGATTTTTTAACTTACCTCTTGACATGAACGTTCATTGACATTCATAATCAACTGTTTTACAATGTAGGGTCTGTAACTGTTTGAAGGCTGCCTGGCATGCAGAAATGCAACTTGCAAGTAACCCATCAAACTTCAAACCAAGTTACCACAACTGCATCTTTGTAAAACACCATGGATGTCAATGCCAGTTATCACCTAGCTAGCTAGACATTGCAGTCTTGTAAAATCGCTCTTTATTAAAGCGTTGCTATTTTCAATACATGTGTTTGAAAGCTCGCTCCTTTTTCATACTATGCCAGCAGCATTATGGGAGGTTGTGATTGTAAGTCAAAGTACTGTACTATGTGTTTGGTCTGGTCCATGTTGTGTGGTGTTTAAATGTGTTTGCCCAGTCTTGTCCCGTCTGTTGCCAACAACTGGACTTATTCTTTCCCAGTCATCCTTTAAAGCACACACTGGTTTCCTGAAACCAGGCTTGGAAGAAGCTTCAAATTTATTGAGAAAATTTCCTCAAACCAGGCCTGAAAGCGTACAGACCTGAACAATTCCACTGTTTTTAACCCAACTGTTAAAGGACAGATGGGTTATATCCCCGTGTCCGTCAATACACTTGTTAGTTTTAGAACACACCTCTCTTTAATATTCCTCTCACCTGCTAATCAGTGTAAGGGACATAGCATTAAAGCTATGAGGCAAACAAACGTCCTCAGACAAGTTTCTAATTTCACGTGGAGTTCATCTTGCCTTTCTATACAGGTCTAATAAAAACACCTAAAAATGATCAACATGGCTCGTTAGCGCACACAATTCTTCTACCTGCATTCTAACTTTACGAAGACGGACATAGGAAATGAACATAGGTCAAGATGTACTTACAATGGGTTGCCTGCAGTCTTCCATACTTGAAGACCCCCAAACCATTACCTTCTGATAGACTCACTGTACCTTTGGATTTGTCACTGAAGCTACTTCAAGGACTAATCTGGTGGCTGGAAACCAGACTTACATGTTATCAGGACAGAAACTGCATTTCCATGTTGTTATGCTGGTGAAAGGCGCATGATGTCTATGCAGTTTCATGCTCCACCCTTCCTCCATTTACATACATAATACTCATATTACCTCAGTATACCCTCAGTACTGCGTATACTGCGTTCACAACACTCATTCAGTACTCTAGTGTCCATCTGTGAACTGTGTCCATCAAAGTTTTGTTAGCAGGGAGTGAGGTTCCATA
The DNA here is from genome assembly GCA_033000465.1 of Sciaenops ocellatus. NCBI lineage: Eukaryota > Metazoa > Chordata > Actinopteri > Sciaenidae > Sciaenops > Sciaenops ocellatus. Next base: position 1,473,016 of record CP136870.1, read on the forward strand.
CCTTTTAATTAATCTCATTTTCTTTTTTTGTATATCAAAGTGATTGAATTAAACAGGTTTGGATTGTTATCAGATTATTGGTTTTTATTTAAAAAGCATAGGTTGATGTTTTTGGAAGATTACTGGAATAAAACGTCATCTGGTGCTGAGCTCTTAGTTATTTAGTGACTCCTCCAAACACTTTAAAGGGAAGAATACATGAGCACTTCAAATATTCACACAGAGAAGCTAGAGTTCAGTTGAAATTTATTTATTGATAATTAAACATTTCAAAGAACATAGGACAAAATGTGAAAACAAAATGATAATATCTGTGTTCATTGTCATTCATACAAGTTGAATGTGGCATCAAAAATCGTTGTTTTAAGGGAGAGGGGAAGTTGAGCGTTGAACCAGCAACCCGATCCTGAGCCAGGTTATTCAACTCTGAAATGAAGGGCCTACCAATGTGCTCTTAAGCAAGGCACTTAACCTCAAAGTGGCCCCAGGGGCACATTTACAAAAACTAAAACAACCCATCCTACCTAAATGTCCCACGCCCAGCTCTGGCTGTGATTGCCTGGTACTTGTGAATGACGGACTGTTAGATACAACATGTACTAACAACAACACGACTGCTTCAGAAGGGTTCAGATTTAGACTAAAAGATGTGTCCTCCAAATCTCGTGTTTGAGCGGTCAGTATGTTGGGAGCAGGAATGTATGAGCAGAGTATGCTTGGGGAAAAATAGAAGGACATGATCAGGAAAATCAAAAGCAGGAAAAACAAACAAACAAACAAAAAAAAAAAAACAGTAATCTCCCTTTAAAAAAAGAATGGGGGGCTCCGTTTCCAAAAATCTGAAATCCTGACAAATAAAAATCCCTGAAGACAGGTAAGGAATAGGAAGTATGGACACAGGTTGGATGTGTGTATGTGTGTGTTTGTGAGTGTGTATGCATGTTTCGGGGAGGGGCAGGAGTGTGTGGTCTGAGTGTTTACCTTAGTGGGGGGACACCCCATCGTCCACAGCATTTTCAGGCCTAACGCTGCTGTTTTCCCCATCCCACGCTACAGCTGCGTGTGGCGTACGTCCAGGGCAAGGGCTCAGTTTGGCTCCCTCCCACTCTAGCTGCAATAATCAGCAAGAGGAAGAAGGTGGCTGGAGCAGCAGCAACAACAAGGCATGCAACTAACAGTTCACATGGAGAAGGTGGAATAATGTGGAAATTCAGAGAGGCTATGTGTCACTTAAACCTAAGAAAGCACTACCAACTCAGGTGGCGAATAAGAAACAAGATGAGTAACTAGTGTGTGGTACAACGACGAACGCAACAATTACTGTAAGTCAGAAAATACAGGTGGAATCAGGTGTGCATTAGTATCATTTGCACGTGTAGTCTGCTTTACATGAGTAATGCAATGAACCCAGTTAAAAGACATCTAGGTACAGGTGTGGGTGGTCTAGGTGTGATATGAATGCTGAGAACGCCAGTAATTTGTGTCAAAATGAGATGTGTTTTTCAGGTGAGATCAGAAGAGGGAAAAGGAAAAGGTCATTGGCCCTCGGCACTGCTGCTCGGGAAAGTCAGCGTCCATCTGCATCCAAAACAACCTCCATGTTCACCTGCAGCGCTGAGACCAGTCACCTCGTATGCACTCAGTCAGCAGCAACACGTCACGCTGCATTTAGAAACCAGAGCTCATGTTTTTCCCCCCTAATAGACCGATACCACAACTCAACTGCTTTTGTCTAATCACTAACCGTTTGAGAAATACAATCACTTCATCTCAGTATTAATAGTCAGTATTCTTACTGCTCAACCAAATGTTGGTGGGCATTCCCTTTTCTAGTGTAAAATAAATTTTCAAGTATTTACACGAATACCAAGTTGTCCATTTTCTGGTATAAAAACCAGCTCAACATTCCCTCTAAATCACCACTGGATTCCAATGTGAGCAGAGTCATGGCAGCAGCTGATGGGACTAGAAGAGCCGTGGGCCAACTGGAAATTTTAGTATCTGTAATAGGCAGAGTCTTAACATCATTGGCCAAACAATGCTTGTTGCTATTCCTCTGGCTTTTAGAAATTCAAATATGTACAAAACTAACAAACTGACTTCTGAAGTCTGAAAAAAAATCTTTAACTGTTTTAAGATGTGAATGCATTCCATTTTCTTTTCACACAGGATGCTGAGGGGATGAAATCAACACAAAACTGAACTAGAAAGAAAGAAATGTGAATGTTGTTCTAATGTTTGAGAGACAAGCACTGACCTATAACCAAAGCCTCACAGATATATTTAGCTTGTTTGTTCCATCTTCATCTATTTGTGTAAACCTCACAGAAGACACACAGGAACCCTGGAAAGGTAAATTATAATAAATCACTCCAAGAGAGCATGCAAGTCATATCCTTCAATTTACCTGCTGAAAACATTTGGACATCCGCGCTGTATTTTTACCCTGTTGTTATCGAGCTTGTGTCGAGGTTCAACCTTAGGCTATATCTCCCAACTAGGAAACTTCAAGCACGCATAACTATACACTGGTAATCATCATAAATTAATTTATCTGTCCAAATATTAATTTCTCCGACAGTCACTCTTCACACCCTTAAAACAACAGTTAGGCTCCAGAAAACCTTTAATGCCACCCAATCACTCTACGCTACATGACCAAAGAGATATGCTTAGCTGCTTGACTGCCTAGTTCAAGTCAATCTGTGACTTTTACCATCATCATGTTGAGTGGCATTAAATCTGTCAGCTCACTGAATACAGACTGACACATATTCATAAGACAATCTGGTCAATTAAGAGACATTCTCCATCTTTACAAAATGAAGGCGCTTCAGTCAAAGCAACAACCAAAAAATGCTCAAACCCAATTTCACTTCACAGCAGTTCTGCTGTGTCTTCTAGCTGACGTGTATTAGCAGTCAGTCAGTTCAATGTCTGGACGAACAGACTGGCTATTAAAACAGGGTCAATGCAGCTGAATGCAGGCCCGTTACAGACTCTACACAGGGTCAACACGAGCACATGTGTTTGGATTTAGACTGAAAATTGTGACCATGGAGAAATACGTGCCTATACAGACAAGAATCTCCATGACTGCAAGACGAGTTTTTAACACAAGTAGAAACCGGCCAACTGTTAGTTTTTTTATTTTGTGCCTACCTGAAATGTGATTGTTCATCACAATCCATGATTTACTGTCGTGGGTTTTGCTATGTGGACCATATAAAAGGGCCTGATTCAGTACACACAAAAGCTTCTCCTACCTCAGCCTCTGAATCTAACTCTATCCCAAGAAATGTTTCAGCTTCTTTAACATTCAACATGGAACCAGCTGTGCCTCTATAACATCTAACAGAAACTGTAAATATGAATGACAATATTCCAATATGAGCTGTCCAACTTATTTTTTCCCCTACCTGTCCAAAAACCTCAAGAACTCACACACTTATCCACTCAACTGCCATCAACTCGCAGCCAAGCTAGTTTGAGACGAGGTTAAAATGGAGAAAAGGGGAGACGCTTCAGATTTAAAGCACATTCAAATTACAACCTTACTCCCTCTCTGATATTCCTCTTTAAACTGTCCCTTATTTAAATACACATGCGCGCGCACACACACACACACACACATCTGCAGTGTGGAAGGAGTGTTTTGGGGTGGGACTATCGATAAGGGGGTTCTGGCGTGTGGTAAGGATAATCGTGACGCTGGGGCATGGGTTGCCCGTGTGCGGGTGTCTGCTCATACGGTGTGGATGTGGAGTAGCTTCCTGCTGCTGAGTAAGCTCCTGATGAATCATATGCTCCCGATGCCCCGTAGCCTCCAGATGTGTCATAACTTCCTGTCGAGGCATCGTAGTTCCCAGATGCTGCGCTGTAGCTTCCGGACGAGGCGTCATAACTTCCTGAAGTGTCATATGTTCCTGGTGGTGGGTAGGCTCCCGATGTGGCATAGGTCGGGGGTGCAGAGTATGTACCTGGGGGTGCAGTGGCTGTGGTGGAGGCCTGTGCCTGTGTGGTGGCTGGTGGAGGTGGTGGTGGAGGAGGAGGGGGATTGGTGTAGGCATACTGGAGGTACTGGTACTGTTGCTGGTACTGTTGATACTGTTGATATTGATGCATTTGCTGGTAGTACTCTGTGTAAGACCTGGAGCAGAAACAAAGCAAATTATTGTTTCATGTTTTTGTAAAGATCTTTGACCATGCTATGGAAATCATCATCATCATCATCATCATCATATGAGCAGGAGTAGGAAGTGGAATATATGGAATTATATGAGTGGAAGTAGCTTTAATATGCTTGTTTTTCATCTGCCTTCATCCTTTATCCCAATTCAAATGTGTTATGTGTACCTAGCAACAGGATCTGACCCTTCAGAAGTGTTTGTGGCAGCTGGGGGCTCTTCAGGTCCTCCAGGTGGTGTCGGCAGCAGGGCGCGGCGTTTGGGTCTTATCTGAGCAAAGGAACCTGGAACAGGGTCGGGGAGGAGGGGAGCTCGATTTCCTCTGATTGGGCTGCGGTCACGCTCATTATCCGTAGCTGCTGCCTTTCTCCCTGCCTGCTGCTCTGCCAGAACCTTTAATTGAAAATATGGCAGTTAAAAAAGGTAGAACACACAAATATACACAGAGAAGAACATTTTTGAAATCATAAACGTTAAAAAGACCTTCTGTCCCTCCTGAAAGAACTTGGCTCTTGCTGCCTCGAAAAGTGTTGTTGGATCTGGCCCACTTGCTGGCTCTGCTTCTTCAACAACTGTGTTGGCTCCAGGATTGTGATTAGTTATATCTTGGTACACCTGGTCAGCAACAGCTCCATACACCTGGCTGGCAAGAGCACCATATATGACCCCATCTGCACCTTTAGCGCTTGTAATGCCTTTCAGAGCAGCATAGGTGGGGTCAAAGGATGTGGTGTTGTAGAATGAGTTATGGACACTTTGCTGAACCTGCATAGAAAGATGACAGACACAAACATTTAAAACATTTTAAATATGCTCAAATTTAATTAATCTATACGGCTGTGCTGGTCACAGACATGGAAGAGTGTGCTTTTTTAAAAGGGTCAATTGAAAACAAGCCGACTAACATGTTGCAACGTCACAATTCGCAAACTCATGAGCTGTTTTTCCACCACTGTCAAACAGTCAGAGGATTTCCAACACAGTGGATGCCCCACTGCAGAATTAACTCACTTGTATGGGAAGTCCAGCTGCAGCTGCTGCAGCTGCTGCAAGCACAGCTGCTTGACTCTGGTGATGCTCTAATGACGGAGGTGGTCTCGGAAGAAGACCCTCCCTGCCACCTGCAAGGAGAAGGGAGCAGAAAACATGATGAGAACATGGACATGGATTGTTTTCAACATCTCATTATATGTAAAACACAAAGACAAATAGATCCTGAATCTCTACCTGCTGCTACACCGCCGGGGTTTCCAGCTGATACAATCTGGTTGATCAGAGGTTGGGCTTTGGACAGCTCGACAGCTAACTGACGGCCCTTGTACATGGTCCCATTGAGTGCGTCTATAGCTGCCATTGCCTCCTCCTTCCTCTCCATGTGCACAAATGCATAGCCAACATTTGAGCATAATCTGGCTGTAGAGTAAACAGGAATGTTAGCATATTTCAAAATAAAATGCATATATACCATATTTCCATTGTCACTTTTATTTAGTATTATCAGCTTCAAAGAAAGCCAACTGTCTAGACAGAACTATGCTCCCAGGTAAGTGACTTGATTAAATGTAGCACACTGTAATCTGATGATACATTACAAATGTCTAAGCCTTCATATGGGTATATTGTACCATTAGTATTTTCTGACTCACCTTTGACTTTATCACAGTCTAAAACTCTGCCGAAGGTTGAGAAAAGCCCATGCAAGTCATCTGCTGAACATGTTGCACTGAGGTTCCCCACAAACACTTTAGTGGAGTTGGGTGGCCGTGCACGTGACTCCTCGACCACCAGAGGCCTACCTCTGTACTCTTTGCCATCAAGATGCCGTATGGCCCTGTGAGAGGAAGAACAATAATTATCATCATCAAGTTTACAGCAGATGATACTAATAATTATTTTACAGACATTTTAATTCCGGTTATGAAAGAAAATCAGAGGTTAAACTAATAACAGTCAAATAATTCGATATTTCTTTGGAAATGTCAATACATCAAACTGCACGTAGACCAGGGATCCCAGAGTCTCTTTGATCCATTCACTTCATGATACTGTTTTTAATTATCCATGGATTCACTAACAAAGCCTCTAAAGTTATTCTGATAACTCAAAGTATTCCAGATACTGCAGCACTTCTTTAAACCTTTGTGAGCGTCTCAAATTTTGTTGTTTGATTTAAATCTGTCAAATCTTTTTTTAAATAAGAAATCTAGTTGCATTTGGAACGCACAAGAGCCAGTGCTTAAAACTCAGTTAGGGGTTTGACACCTCAGGCACAACATGGTAAAAACTGTTCTGACTGACATGTTAAGCAAAGACTTGTAGATAGTGCTTTATAAACACTGGGTGCACTGGTAGGTTCAAATGTTTTCTCTTTCTTTATGTACTCCATCTTTAAATGCTTGTAAATTGTTACTCCGCCATATATCTAAAATATCTAACATGTAAATAAATTACACTGGAAATCAACATTTAATGAAGTAATACATCTGGATTTCAAATGTCAACTTTCTTTAATAAATCTTCTGTATTTTATGGAGTTGTTAGGCCACCTACTAATACAGGTGTGTACCTCGTATGTGTGCAGCAGGTCGGAGAGCAAATAGTTTACTGACACAGAAAATGTTTTTCAAGACTAAAAGTAGACTAATATGGACTGAAGCAGAGTATATTATTAGATAAAAACATGTTCATTTTGGAAACGTTTGGAACACTTCCTCCATCAGCTGTGTGGTGAGGCATCCAGCGTTATCTTAAAAATAAATGTTGGTGGGCTTAGAAGATAAATCTGTCCATGAAAAATTGAATTAAGCAGATATCTGAGTCACCACAAGACTGAACCAGCAATAACACACGTAGTAGAAGCAACAATTGTAAACCATATTTTGTTTCGTACACTCAAAAGTGACTGAAGAATTTCGTAAACTTGAGAAACAAGAAGCAAACATTACCTGTTCACATGTGATATAAAAGTCATACCCCCTTTATAACTTTACTCCCAAGGTATGCAGGAATATTTCTAGAATAGCGATTCATCGAATCAGATAATGGTAATGAACAGTTGCTTACCTGTCTGCTGCCCCCTCTCCTCTCAGGGTAACGAAGGCATACTGTCTGAGCAAAGAGCAGGTGTTGATCTCTCCATACGGGGCGAAGAGCTTGTTGAGCTCGTCGTGAGTTGCATCTAAAGGAAGGTTTCCCACAAACAACTTCACGTTCTCACCGCTCATCTCTGTATCACCGATCATCTGCAGACAGGAGTGAACAGGAGGCTTCAGTTAGTTTGGATGACACTCAATGTACAGCTGGTGAGCCGCAACAGAAAGGGGCAAAGGGCTGATCTTATTTAGCTGAACGGAGACAGATGGGGTTAGTTCAGAATTGGAGTAATTAATTTACTGTCTACTTGTGTAGACAGACTTGGTTAGGTATTATGAGCTAAGCTAATAGAATCGTTAACTTTCGCGGCCAAAATGGATCCAACAAAGTTCGAGGCAGCCGGTGTACCTGCTGCTAGCCCAGCTAACACACCTAATGCCAGGACAACGACGCATAACCCGCGGCATGAACTCGGTTGTATGGTAAACCTAAGCTTAGCTACTGAAAAGTCTTGACACTGCTGACACTGCTGGCCATTTTGTTCAACGCAAACATAAACCATGAAGCTAGCGTTAGCTACGCTAGCTAGCTAGCGTAGCTAACGCAGTGGTTTCCACCATGTTGGCTGGAAACGTTTGTTTAAGCTACAGCTCCATCACTGCTATGAACTATCATCAAATATAATAACTACCGTTCACCCTGTAGCGCTTTCAACTCTGTACAAAGAAGCATTAATAATGCTAACACTGCAGCTACACACACTTCTTACCCAACGCGGTCCTGGAGCTGGATTTCAAACCTCACATCACTTCCGGCTCCGGTTTGCTGGTGCTGTGGCAGACATGGGGGCGCAGTTTCCTCAGATTAACGGGTTAACAGCAGCAGCTGGTCTGACAGCACAGCTCCACAGGCCGTACACTGTGAGGCGTACATAACATATACTGTATTTAAACTGTATTTGCCCCCGAGCTCATTCAAGGTGTAGTATATAATCATTTGTACTTTGGGTAAATCACAAATATAAAAACAGCAATCCAGTAAAGTTATTTACTATTTTATATACATTTTTACTATTTTATACACATCACATTACTAATTGCTAAAAAAAAAAAAAAAAAAAAGTATTCTAAAAAGCTGTAGAAATGGCACCGCAGCAATAATTTCAACACACAGCCAAAGTTAGTCAACAGTTTCGGCATGTAGTTAAAGCTGTACTTCAGGTTTGGTGGTCAAACTATCCCTTTGTTGGTTTTTATCTAAACCAGGTCACATGGACGCAAAGAGTAACAGTAATCAGCATCCGAAAGAACCTTAAAAAGAATATAAAATATAAAACAAGTTACTCAAAGCACCAAAAGTCTTACAGGCCAGTTCCCCAAAACATTTAAAACAAACACAAAAAAAGTGAGTGTACTGCTTGTTTGTGACCATAGTTTGTAGTTTGGCATAACTTCATTCCTAATAATTTCATTTCGGACACGTGAGTCTGACTCCCATGACATACAGTTATGACGTAGTTATTTCCAGGTGGGATCAGGTGGGAGGAGAGGAGGAGCCAAAGACGAGAGCGCTCTCCGGATCTGAAACACAGGTTATGACTGGCCGAAGTGAAAAAGAAGTAGATCTTTCATCGTGATAAAGTTTATGGAAGAATGAGGAGCATGCCGGAATAAAGTGGAAACAGAAGGATCGGGTCAAAGACGTAAGTAACGAGCCCGGTGACTGGAATGATTGAACGTATTCACGCTGAGATTTGATGAACAAGTTGTGTGATTTAACAACAGGAAGCGATTTAGCTCAAAAAGGAAATGTACAAGCTTTAGAGGAATGTGCGATGCAGATCCAGACAGATGTTGACATGTAAGGAGACATATTTGATATGTTCACACATCCATGGCCTCAAGCCAATCGTGTCATTTCATATTCAGCCTTTCATATTTAATATTGCATTATTTTCTGTGGCGTTTGTCTGTCCTGTCTGTGTGTCTATCTTTTAAACGCTTGTTTCACACACCTTCCTGTCTCATTTAAGCTCTGTCTGAGCTACTGCACTTTACCAAGTCTGGACTTGCTGTCCCAATCCAGGCAGATTTATTACACAGGTGTGTGTGTGTGTGTGCATCTTCTTGCTCTGAATGGAGCCACAGGGATGGATAACAACCATGTGTAGCATGCATACACTATGACAGTGCATGCAGGGCCACTAATAACCATGTGTGTACTTCTTGTTGTGTTTGTGTGTGTGTAGATGGCACAGCAAGAAGAACCACTGTATGACTTCCCAGAGCCCACACAGCCATCACAGCGCAAGTTCTTGGGTCATCAAAGAGGACAGGGCTCTCTGAGAAGCATCAGCGTGCTGGACCGTCTCCTGCTCACTGTTCCTGTCTGGCTTCAGCTGTCAATCAACCCAGCCACTGCACTCCACATACTGCAGAGGGAGCCTCCTGGGGTCAGAGCCACACACCATTTGTCTGAACAAACACACACACACACACACACACTATATACCTCTCTTGCCGTCTCTGTCCATGCTCTACACACTCACCCATTCACTCAGTGATCAGCTGTGTTGTTCTGCAGACCTTCCTGGTGCGTAAGTCTCGCACATCCCAGAGAAACGTGCTGTGTGTACGTCTGGCAGATGACAGTGTGCCATCCTTCGTTCAGCAGTTTGGAATCACGGAGGAACAGTCCAGTAAGAGTAAGAGTGTTAAACTCCTGAACCCTCATGAGTTTTAATATGTGATTTCTGTGTCTGATGCAAAACACTTGGAAGGCCATCTTGACTGAATCTTTTCTTTGAAACAGAATGTGGTGTCATGCCTGTGCACTCACATATCAAGATCTTGTCTGTTTACTAAAGCTGGTTGTCATGTACTTTTTAGAATAAGAGACTATGTTGCTTTGGTTACCCAAACAAAACAAAGAGCTTCATTTTGACAAGTTTAAAACATTTCATATCTTTAAATGACTGTATTTATTTACTGTACTGATTGGCCACTCCTCATTATGTGGCATGTCATTAAGTAACTGATAATTATTATGAAGTAATTCCTGGTTTCCCTTCATGTCCCAGCAAGTTTATTTTAATGCTGAAATGATTGGAATGATTAGCAACCAATGTGTGGCTGGAATGTAGGAAATCAATTCAAAAGCTTGTGTATGCTTTCTGAAATGTACTGGTATGGTCCTTTAACACAGCTTTGATCCAGCAGTCCACAGTATTCACACATGATTACATCTATGATTCAGATCAAAAGAAAAGAAACGTTCAGCATGTCCCTGTTCAAAGTAATGTAATCTTTACAATGTCCCAAGAAAGAGCACAGAGGCAGTACAACCATATTGTGACTAACAACTCTTCTCTCCCTCTTACCCAGCTCTGTCTCTGGAGACTTCAGCTATCAGCTTTCCAGATCTCCCAAGACTAATTTCCTTCTACTGTGTGAGCAGGTAAAATCTTGTCTTCCTCATCCTCATATTCTTCAGCCCTTCTTTATGTAAAGGGACAGTTCAGGTTATTTGAGGCGGGGTTGTATGAGGTATTTATCCATAGCCAGTGTATTACCAACAGTAGACAGTGGTCGTCACGCCTCCAGTTTGAAAGCAGACAGGAGTGGAAGTTAAGCAATGCTGTGAACGTGGACAGCAACAAAACATATTTTAGCTACTTAAAAAAGGCAAACCTAAAGAGCCACACACAGATCAATAGAAATGCTTCAGTTTTCCATCAATGTACATTTGATATGGATTGTTTTTAGGTTTGCCTTTTTAAAGGTGGAAAAATCTGTTTTATTGATGCCCCTGTTCATAGCAGTGTGTCACTTCCGTGCTGGGACTCTTCCTATAGGCAATACACTGACTATGAATAAGTACCTCATACAACCACACTTCAAATAACCTGATTGATCCCTTTAAGCCTCCTTCATGACATTTTTCTATCATCTTCTCTTTTCTTTGTTTATTTTCTTCACCTCCTTTTCCTCTACAGTATTTTATCACTATTCCCTTTTCTACCATAATCACTGTCAATATTAATTGATCTGCAACAACTAAATGTTGGTATTAATACTGTATAATGTCTGTGTGTCAGAGATGTATTGCCCTTCCCTCTGGAACTTCCTGAAGCCATTGCAAAGGCAACATCCCACAAAGAGCTGGAGTCTATCTCACATATGGGGATAGGTTGGTGAACAAAATGCTTATTTCCAGATTTTGTAATCCAAACCACAAATACATGGGTCTTAAAGGATTTATTTACACAAGGCACACACATACAATGATACAATAATTGCAATGGAAAAATGTGTGTGTGTATTTTTTTCCTTTTGTCCATTGAAGGGTGTATGAGTTACAGAGAAACTGAGTCAAATTAGGTTTTTCTGATGAATTATAATCAGCAGTATATTTTCAATTGTTTTCTTTTATAGAATTCTGGAGTTCCCACCTAAACATCCGTGGACCACGGGAGGCGCCTAAGCCCCAGAAGGACAAGGAGAAGAAGCCAGATGCTGTTCCCTCAGCCCCGCCTGCTGCAATATCACAGACAAGCTCTGCAGCTCAGCCTGATTCAGCTCCCCAGCCTGACTCAGACCGCCTGCTCAAGACAGCACCTGAGTCAGACACCGCCACCAAACAATCAGGTCACAATCCCACACTGTTCCATGAGTTTTGTCCGATCACGACACGTAGCCCCAGAGAGCTGGACTGTGGCTCCGGCCTGGGTGCTCTATGCTTCATCAACCCCCTTTTCCTGCAGTCCCAGAGTGCTTTCTCCAGACGGCGCATGTTCAAACGCAGCCTTAAAGTTCGTGTTTCCACAGAGACGTCGACCCTGCTGTCACCCCCACTTGCTCCTCCTCCTCCGCCACCTCTAATGCCTAAAACCAAAGGAAAATGTAAGGGCCTGAAACGGGGACAAGCCCAAGTCCCAATTCAAGCCACAAAGATGGATAACACAGTTGAAGACTTCCAGCCTCAGCCTCTGAAGCCGACACAGCCCGGGGGGGCTGGGGTGCCTGAGATGCAGGAGCAGAGCCAAGCACACATTGAACAAGGCCAAAGTAACGCTGAAGTCAGGGGAGAGAAGGCTACAGCTCCAGTACCAGTACTAAAGGGGACTCCTCCAAATGATTCAGACTACATGCAGCCCCCTCCAATGATCAACTTATCTCATTCTCCCTTACCCACTCCATTCCTCTCCCCATCTGTTTCTCCCATGGCACCTCCCATATTCCCCAAAGTATCTCCATCCATCTCTCCTCATGACTCTCCCGGTGCGTCTCCCTCTCTCTCACCTTATCAGTCGCCATCTCTTTCTCCCAAGGTTCCCTTTTCCCTCTCTCCACACGACTCGCCCAGCGACTCACCCTCTCTTTCACCTTATCAGTCCCCATCTCCTTCTCCTAAGGTCCCCTTCTCTCTCTCTCCCTTCACCTCTCCAACCCTCTCTCAGCTGGCAGAACAGGCCTATCACACACCTGCACCTCCTTCAAAATCAGATGAGCAGAGATCAGGGAGAGCGGCTAAGGAGGAGGGAGCAGGTGCGGATGAAAATAAGGACGAGGAACTGTGCAAAAAGAGGCCAGAAGAGGAAGAGGGTCTGGTTTTACACATGAATGCTGCTTCTTTAAGTGACACAGACAGCTGCAGCTCCTTCAGCAGTCTTGAAGGGGCAGCAGAGACTCCACCTCACTCACCCCACAAACAGGATAATGGCACAACCCTCTAGCGGACCAACATTTTAGACTGTTAATGACTGACATTGTGATATCCTGAAGCACTGTGTAGAATTACTTAGTGTCGAAACAGGAAGTAAAACAAGAAGATACGTTTTTACAAAACCAGAGATTTTAATAACTACCACTACTACTGGTTGTTTTGTGTTTGAACTGCACCTGTAACTTGTTAATGCTCTATTACCAACCGTGTTCTTTGAAGGGAGCCACGTTTTCTTTGATATCAGTATTTTCTAACTAATTAACTCAAAATTTGCAGAGACTCGAAACTTTTATTTGCATCAAAGGTACAAATAAAAATGACATTATCGTTGTTGTAACACTGTTCTTTGCCATCAAAAGCCTTTTTAAGTCAAAGCTGTAGCAGATCAGCTGTAGAACAAAGAATATACAGAAAATAGATGATGTGAATATCTACAATTGTTGATGTTCAGTATTATGTCAGAATCATGGCGTTCTTAACATGAGATTAATGGTTTGGTTCAAAGATAATATTCTGGCTCCTTGTGAGGAAAACTGTTCAATTGTGAATGTACAGGTTTTAGCTGTCTAACGTTTATTTGTTGGGAAACCACCACAGATGCCTTCTCACTGTGACTAAATTTAACAAGTCCTCTCTGCAGAGATGTTGACATATAGACATTCAGGCATCAACAAGGCAAAAGGCCTTCTTCAACCACCAGGGTTATTTTTCATGTTACTTCGACATATTTAAGGTCAATCTCAGGTTGTGGACAAATCTCATAAAAATGACATGCATGATTGTCTTATAATTCTGGTCGATAAAATACCACTAAAATCTCATCAAACACATTTTTATTTGCGCAGATTGAACACCACATTTCCTGTAAAAGTGTTTCAGTTTTATTTTGCCTTACAGTCAACATTCAGCTGTCATGGCAGCTTGTTAACAGTCAAAACCTATCAACCTATCATTTTCAGCCATCGACAGTTGACTGTAAAAACCAATGAACAGAATTTCAAGTACAGACGAAACATAATTATCATTTTGTAAAGGACTGCAGTCACCTGAAACACATTTATACTCTGAAACCATCTTTATTGTCCTGCAGCGCTGGTTTAATGGACAATTCTTAATATGTCTCTTTAGAAAAATGAATATGTTTCCTAAATGCATCTAAAAGAGTGATGGTGTGGTATCATTTTTTTGTATTTGATCCTGTTATCAAAGACAGACCTGACATTGGACTGTGGCTGGAAAAACTGTTGCTGTTGTCTTTGGCAGATCTGTACTAGTCTTATGGCTTTATTTGTAGTATGTTAACAAGATTTGGATCATTTTACAGTTGTGTGTTTTAACATCCATTAAGAATCAGTCTGCTTTCACATATGGTTAAATAAGAAATCTGATTTCAGTTGGTATTTTTGAAGCCTATGGAGCAGATCGTTCATCCATTAACACCAGCATACGGCATCTCTTTTGCTCATCTCCAAAAGTTGGTCCTCCAGCTGCTCTGCGTCATCTTGGAAGCGCTCAGTGAAGGAGTGAATCAAACCTGCTGCACTGCCTTCATATTCCACCAGCTCTACGCTGTCCCCTGGAAACCACACAGAGGCAGACACAAAGTGAAGAATTTACTCAGTCAGTGCAAGAGTCTACAGTGGCTTCAAGGCATGTACTATCGCATGTACAAACTTGAGTGAACCCCCACAACAGGCACAGATGAAGGTACATACCATTAACTTTGGTATTGGCCTGGACAAACATCTTGCGAGCTTCCTTCCTCAGCAGCACTGTCTCCCGGAGACGCAAGAAGTTGTGAGCACCGCTGTCGCTCACAGTGGAGTAGCCGTCATAGAGAGCACGACCTCCTTCCACATCTGCTGTGGACTTCAAGATCTATGAAACAGTGAAGTCAGGTTAGCAACATATTGGCTAACAACATGATTACCATGTAGCATTGCCACACCGCACATATAACTTAAAACAATTTAACAAATTTAAAGTCCATGTAAAGTCAGAATAAATGTGTTCTGAGTTTGTCAGACCAAATAAGAAAGTGTTATTAACCATCCAGCCAAATTTGAATGATTAAAAACATCAACAAGTTCATGAAATTAGGTGTTAAAATCAGGTAAAAATGAATTCTCAGCTCCAGGACTGTTGGAGCGTGTCTGCTGAATGTGCTGAAGCCACGCCCACAGTCAAGCAGCCATTTTAAAAGTGACTGAAACGTGTCAGATGAGTTCAGAAAATGACATGACTAACTTTGAAACACTCTGAGATGAATTCATCTCTATCTCTCTGCTCGAGGTGCAGGGGTATGCTCAGGGTGGCCTCAGACATTCTCAACACCTCACTGGAGACATGTCACCTGCCAGCCTGTTTCAAGACCTCAACAATCATCCCTGTTACCAAGAAGCCAAGGACCACAGGACTTAACGACTTCAGACCTGTCACCCTGACCTCTGTGGTTATGAAGTCCTTTGAGCGCCTTGTGCTTTCACACCTGAAAGACACCCCTGCAGTTCGCCTACAGAGCCAACAGGTCTGTAGACAATGCAGTCAACTTGGCCCTCCACTACATCCTCCAGCACCTGGACTCCACAGGAACCTACGCCAGGATCCTGTTTGTGGATTTCAGCTCTGCCTTTAACGCCATCATCCCGGCTCTGCTTCAGGAGAAGCTCTCCCAGCTGAGTGTGCCTGACTCCACCTGCAGGTGAGTCACTGACTTCCTGTCTGACAGGAAGCAGCATGTGAAGCTGGTTAACACGTCTCCAACTCACAGGCCATCAGCACCGAATTCCCCCAGGGCTGTGTTCTTTCTCCCCTGCTCTTCTCCCTGTACATGAACAGCTGCACCTCCAGTCACTAGTCCATCAAGCTTCTGAAGTTCACAGACGACACCACCCTCATCGGACTCATCTCTGATGGTGACGAGTCCGCCTACAGGTGGGAGGTTGACCATCTGGTGACCTGGTGCAACCGAAACAACCTAGAACTCAACGCTCTCAAGACAGTGGAGATGGTTGTGGACTTCAGGAAGAACTCAGCCTCACCTGCCTCCATCACCCTCTGTGACTCCACAATTGACACTGTGGAGTCTTTCCGCTTCCTGGGAACTATCATCTCCCAGGACCTCAAGTGGGAGCTGAACATCAGCTCCCTCATCAAGAAAGTCCAGCAGAGGATGTACTTCCTGTAGCAGCTGAAGAAATTCAACCTGCCAAAGACAATGATGGTGCACTTCTACACCTCCATCATTGAGTCCATCCTCACCTCCTCCATCACCATCTGGTACGCTGCTGCCACCACCAAGGACAAGGGCAGACTGCAGTGTGTCATTCGGTCTGCAGAGAAGGTGATTGGCTGCAATCTTCCATCTCTTCAGGACCTGTACGCCTCCAGGACTCTGAGGCGTGCAGGAAAGATTGTGGCTGATCCCTCCCACCCCGGACACAAACTCTTTGAGACACTCCCCTCTGGCAGGAGGCTGCGGTCCATCAGGACCAGAACCTCACGCAACAAGAACAGTTTCTTCCCATCCGACACTCTCCACACTCCACCTCTGCCTCTACATGTCACATTGACATTGCATTCACAACTCTATGCGTTACATTAACGCTCAGCTCGGACTTCCTTGTTTTGTTATATACTTGCATATTTAAAATACTCTGCATACTGTGAACATTTGCACATTGACTGTACTTACTCGGCTGTACTGCTCTTCTTATTTTCACTTTTAAAACATACTGTGTATAAATATTTATATTGTTTATATTTTTAATACTTGATTTTCTTATCTTTCTTATATTTAGAGAATGTTTGACATGCACCAATGACACCAAAACAAATTCCTTGTATGTGTAAAAAACGTATTTGGCAATAAAGCTTTTTCTGATTCTGATTCTTCAGCGTGTCATCGAGCCACCCTTTAAGGACCGCCCACAAAATCCTGGACTGAAAACTGGTGAAAAACTGTTTGAACCTCTGACTCCACATTTCAGTAATATATCGTTCAAAGTCTTTTCACATGTTTTCAGCATCTATTTTACAACATATTTAATGTATTTTGAAAGAAATCTCAGAATTGCCTTTACACAGACTTTAACACTGAATACATTTGAAGAGATGAAAGAGACTTGCTTACTTGGTTGAATTTGTTTTTGTTAAACTTTTCTTAAATTATTTTCTTGATTCTACTTGTTTTGTTGTTTGTCTGATTGTTTAGTCTATAAAACTAAAACAGAAAACTAGAAAAAACTAAAAATATTTATCTTAATTACAATAGTCCAAAAGCCAAGTATATATAGTTTACTGTAATAACAGACAAGCAAATATTCTCATTAGCAAAGCTAGAAATGAACATTTTTGCTTTAAAATGATTATCAAAATTGTTGAAGATTAATTTTTACTTCAGTTGATTGATACATAAATCAAACTGTACCATGTGGAGTTTTATAAATCCCCATTTGTGGGGATGCATTCATCATGTATTGTCTTGTCAGGAAACCAGGCGGATGCATGGGTGTCACAGTCCTACCAATGATTTCACACCATTTCACAGACTGACAGATGACGGCATAAAGAGTACGGTCTAGACCTGCTCTGTATGAAAAGTGTCATGAGATAACTTTTGTTATGATATGGCACTATATAAATAAAATTGAATTGAATAAAGAAATGAAGTAAATACAACAATAAGAACAGTGAAGAAGAAGAGTGTTTGATGTCTGATGTAAACAAATAAAGTCATCCTGTGATGTTTTTTGGAGAAGCAAATGGATTCATCACATTTATCAGACCTCAGGCATACACACAGAAAATAGAAACATAACTAAAAATAAACAAACAAAAAAAACATTGAGCACCTTCAAGTAAACAACACATAAGGAACAACTAGTGCTGTATTAGTGCAATTAAGCTGATGTGTATCTACAGTATATTGTTTGTTTTCAGAATCTGCTGCGTTTTATTCAGCATGTCAGACCTGCTGTCTGGCTAATGCGTGCCAAAAGTATTGACGTACCTGCAGTTTACAAAGGAACCTGTGGATGGCGTTCTTGCCCACAGTGTGGATCTTGCTTCGGTCCAGAGTGATTCGAGCATCAGGTTTGCCATCCTGTCCCGTCACTTCCTCCAGGCCCACCAGGCCCTCCCCAGCCTCCAGCAGAACACGCAGGATCACGAAACGAGCCTGCATGTGAGCCTAAGACACAAAGACGTACATGAATACATGTGAAATACACTGTATACATCTCCTGACACTCATATAAACACACACCAACTTACTATAGGCTGTATTATATCAGCAACACAAACACATAAAGCTGAGCCAAAATGGTCTATACGTTGACTCTTCTTGTAAACACTGTTTGCCTAACACTATGCATGTCTCATGTTCCATATAAATGAAAGTTATGATTCATTATTAGGTCTTGCAAACCAGTCCAAGTAAAGGGTGAGAGAGACAGCGTGTTATGGAGAAAAGACACTGGGTGAGCAGACAGACAGATTACCTGTCTCCAGCTCTTGCTCTCAGGTGTGTAGAACTCCAAGCCCAACAGTCCAGCTCTGACCATGCTGAGCCAGTTGACGTACACGACATCCTCTGCATCCTGGTCCTCATGACCAAAAATACTGAACACACACAGGCAACAGTTAACATGTTAGCCATAAATCACCATATATTTGTGTTGTTAATTCTTTGTTAAGAAATGTTTAAATACACTTCCTGATTTTGTTATTACTTCTAAATTTGACTCTAAAATGTCTTCCCAGCTAAATCAATAACAACTATATAACAACTGCAGACAGATGTAGAACAGCATATGTGCACTATAACAAATTCTGAGTGCATCTTAAAGTAATCTTAAACTTTTTGGGTGCGCCCTGGTAGAGCAGGCACCCCAATGTACAAAGGCTCAGGCCTTGCCGCAGTGGCCCAGGGTTCAATTCCGACCAGTGATGGGAATTTCGGTTCTTTTTAGTGAGCCAGATCATTTGGCTCAGCTGACCAAGAGTCGGCTCTTTCAGCTCCCAAATGGCTCTTCATTTTACCACTTATACCTTTTAGAATTCAGCCAATTTTAGTGCTGTTTTGACTTATGATTTGTATGTGTACACATATATCACTTAAATTATTCATACTTTGTACTTAAGTATTCAAAAGTAAAAATTACATTTTGTAATATCAATAAATAGCTGTAGGCAATTAAATATATAACGACGTCTTACACAGCATCGAGCATGTGTCTTGAGGTCACTGCAGGGACAGATTGTTACGGGGACACTAACTTCTCTTCTTGAGATACAGAGCAGCTGCATGTTTGTGTTTAGGAGAGCAGGCACCATTCTGATCATTACTATGGTAAATGAGGATAGGGCTGTGTCACTCCCTCGACACAACAGATAGGTACATAAAGTAGAAGCCTCTACTGAGTCAGATAACAATGTTGGACCACATATATCCTTGTCTGTAAGCTAATGACCATTTATGGACATACAGTAGTTGTGTCACTGCCCTGAGGGCATACAGACAAGCCAGAGAACAGCTTCTTCAGAACTGACATGGCAACATGTCATGACAAGGATATGGGTAAATCCTCCATTGTCCATGGCCAAGCTTCAATAAACTTTTCACCCAAATCATCTTGGACTCCCATGAACTTTCTCTGCACTGACTGAACTGACCGTTGATGAATAAAATTCTGCTCAACAGACAGTACGTTTACAATTTCTGATCGTATCAGACATAGTTTGGACTTTTAAAATGCTTGTAAACACCTTAGTCCGACCTACTTCGGACCTACTTTGGACCATAACGGACATCTCAAAATCGGATAAGAACACCTAGATAATTTGTTCATAGTCTGCATTTTAACGCCATGTATACTCAGCAATCGGATCTAAATCGGATTTTGCATTCTGCGCATGCAGAGAGAGAGGTGGCTGGGATAAGAAAAACGCCCTGCTCTTTGTCCTCTCTGATAGTGATGAAAATGTTCTTTAGTTACTTCCCAAACATCAAATAATGGAGGATCAGAACCAGGGCACCAAAGGCTGTTAAAACTGTATGCATACAAAAAACATACATCTATGTCAAATTCATAGAGATACACAGTCAGTGGAGGTTACAAGCACAACATGATGTACCTGAGCACTTGCTTGTTGAGACACAGATAGAGTCCGACACACTCAGCACGGCATTCCTCATAAGAGGAAGCAATCGTAGAGAATTTACTGTCCCACGTCTCGCTGCCCCGATACCAACTGGAAACCTGAAAGACACTCGCAACATCAGTCTCAACATCTGCCAACTGAAAGCAAAGTGAAAAACGTGTATATACACAAAAAAACTCACCGGTTCTCCAGTCTCTGGGTTGGTCACCTTACTCTGGTCAAAGTTGAAATTGCCCTTGTCATCCTGGTAGGAAGAGATGAAGCAGAACAAAGCCAAAGCAGGTTTTATTTTCTCACTACGGAATCAAATAAAAAGCCGAACAAGGAGAAATCAAGAAAATCTAAATTCTTCAATATCAATTGTTGTTCAAAGTTCTCTCACTAACATCACTTGCCACAGCCAATTGTTTGTGTGTATGGCATTCAACATGCATGTGACTATAAATGTCATAGGTTAGGTCTCTGATGCTGACATGAGCCTAATTTTGACTCACCTGCACAAAAAGCTTGCCACTTCCATGTCCCAGCAGCTCATGAAGTCCAACTTGCACCTCGAATGACGGTCCCTTCCACTTGATAAACAAATCCTAGTGCAAAAGCACACAAAACACACAGGAGAATGTGTAATTGTGGGAGTTTGTGAGAGACACGACAGCTATTACTAAGACAGGAAACTGCATGCGTTACCTTGTCCTCCTCTTCCAGGAAGGTGAGTTTTTCTTTTTGTGTAGCGTAGGCTACAGCCAGCACGTTTCCTAGCGACACATTTTTAAAGCCCTCTGACTGTCTGATGTCATCATCTACACATAAGAGCACACAGAAATGTTTTATACTGAACTGTATTATTTGACATGACGTGGAGTTTAAAAGACGCCCACATCTCAGCGTACATACAGTTGGGGATGTTGATGCCAGCTGGGATTCCGCTCCCAGCGAAGGTGAGCACATCCAGCGAGGTGAAGTCGGGTTTAAGGAAAGTGTCCTTCTCAAACTCCCGGGGCCAAGGCAGCTCGGGGAGCAACACTTCTGCTGAGCTCACCAGTTTGGCAAAACGTTCACTCATCGCTTTGTTCACAACAGCAACGAAACCTAGTGGACACATCATATCCCTGAAGTTAGGAAGTGAACTGAAAAAAAGACAATGTTTGACTAATCTTGAGGAAAGGACAGTAATGAAAACCATAATTTTTCTTTACACCTTGTAGCCCTTTAAATCTACGATAAAGTAGCTCAATCACAAGATTAATAAATAGTCTTCAGCTCCGCACCACAGCAATAAAACCTGGTGAGGAACACCAGATCACGGTTTGTGTTCCAATAAATACGTTTAAAATCGCTGTTCTTGATCACTGAGGTAGTTACCTTCAAACTCTCCTCTGGAGCCAAATGGGTCTCTGTAGCTCTCTATGAAACCAATATAACTGAGAGGAGGAGAAAAGGAGGAGTAACAAAGAGTAAAGAGTAGAGAAAGAGAGAAAGATTTCACAGATTATTACGGAAGAGTAGTATTCAAATGTGTCTGGAATTAAGCGGGTACATGAGCATTTGATTTTTTTACTGTAGTTACCTCTCAACAATTGGTCCCTTGTCTTTGATCCAGTAGCGCGAGCCCTCCTTATGGGCTTCAACGGAGCCCAAAGTGAAGCTGCGCCTGTACTCCTCCAGCATCTTTCTCTGGTTCTCATTGGCAGCATAGGCCTGTGTCAAGTATTCGGAAACAGAGCAAAAATGTCAGAAATGGAGCTGTGGCAGGAGGATTGTTTTCAGGTCATCCTGGTGGCCTCTGTTCTTCCCTTACTATTATTGTTATCCTAAAAGGACATTACTTTTTACATTCAATTTAAGATGCAAACTGCAGCATTGTCATTTTGATTCTTTGTGGTTTACAGAAAAATTGACATGCACAAATAGCTCTATTAACTTCATATTTTGGTGGTTCAAACGGCTAGAAGAATAAAGAATGAACACTGACTACTTCCCACATCCCTCTCTCTCACCTGTGCTTGCTGGAGGCAATAGCTGACTTTCTCCATAAGAGGAGCATAGTCTCCCCTCTTCACAGTGAACTCTTTGTCTTCAAAGTTGAAGCTGCCACAGCAGGACTCACATTCCCCATCCACTGCACAGTCTGTGAAGCAGCAGTGTAGATTATATTGTTTTAATCACGGACCATGTAGCATCAATAACATTACTTAGATAAACTAATCTCCACATTTGTTTAGAATCATAAGTATGTATTTGTGATCAAGTCAAATGTCTCTAGCATAACATGTGGAGTATACATGACATGTGATACATACCAAATATGTGACAAGTGTGATATGATATGTTATAAATCTATTTCTGGTTTTCATGTAAAAACAGGAGTTCTGACCTTTCTGCACGGCTGAAGCCAAGCGCACCTCATAGCAGGCTTTACCTCCGTTCTGCCTCTTGAACAGACGGGTGTTGTAGGCAGACAGTTTCTAGAGGCAAACCACAAGAGCACAGCTAAGAGTTAGACTGAAAAGATACAGAATGAACCATCAAAACAACGATGAAAAATGTTCAGAAACTGCAACAAGAAAGAACGATGGAAATAAGAACATTGGTTTCAGGTGTGAATTCAGCTTACTTTCGAGTCAAGGAACTTCTGAGCCAGCTCAGCATCCTCTAGAGAGCAGTTTCCTGAGAAGTAGGTGGTAATTCCCTGAAGAAAAGTAACAACACGTCATGAGCCATACATTTTCTCATAGGGGTCACATTACAGGGCCATCTGTAGTTGACATTAGGGGTTCAGTCGTTTCTTAAAGGACAACTGTTATTTTTGGCAGCCAATCGAAATACACCAAAGTGCAGAGCATTTGGCTTGATACTTGAAAGTATTTCATTTATGTGACACAAGTAACATCTCAAAAATGAGAACAGCGGAGGAGGAGAGGAATAACAGAGGACAGAACAGACTAACCTGCCAAAAAGAACAAAACTTTCTGTCTTAACATTTGTGAAATCCATCCAGTCCTGACGACACGATGGATATTTCATTTAATATTACCTGATAAAAATTGTTTTTGTCAAAGCTGACCTGAACTCTGCATTAAATGATACAAGATCCAACCTTGTCGCCCAGCCCCAGCTGTTTCTGTCGGTCTTCCAGAGAGTAGAGGAGACACGAGCAGCTGTCCCACAGAGCCTCCATCTCAGCAGGCTGCTCCTGGAATGCCTTGCTGGCCTTCACCAAAGCAAGCAGCTTGTCCTGGGTGGACATACAACAGATGCATACAGCTTAAAATATGTCAAAGCAGCAGTAAAGGAGCAGTACAGATCGCTAACATGCTAACAGCTAAACAGCTAACATGCTGTTTTATGAGGTACACGATAAAGTATGTAATATGCAGTATGTGTTCATGTTGGTGCTGTGTGTGCTGTATATATATATAGTACAAAACAGCTGAGCTGGATTCTCCTTACCTTAGGCAGGTTTGGGATGAACTTGGTGTCTCCAAAGGACTTGTAGTTCCCCATGTTGGCATACAGACCAGCTGCATACACCAAGAAGGCCTAAATAACAAAATATTAAATATGAAAATAATCATTTCCATCCAGTGTATCTTTACATCACTGTATTCATACGTGGATGAAAGGATGTGTCAAGACAGCAACAGAATGATACAAAGACTGCATACCTGGTACTCCTCAGCACTGAGACCAGCAGCTGTGGCAACCTGTTCCAGCTGTGCAGGCATCTGCATCCTGAAGATCCTCTGCAGCAAGACAAAGATATTTGCAGACTCTGGGGAAGTCTGCAGCAACACTGCCAGACCACCGTACCTAAAACAGCATGTTTTTTGATGAGTGGGGTTTGAGATCTTCAATAAACTACAATTTTTTTGTTCTTAAAAACAGGTAAGACGGGCCTTCTCACTGTAGAAATGAGTAACGTACCAAGCGGCGCGTGACAGGTAGTGGGCGTACATCTTTTCCTGAGGTGAAAGCAAACGGAAAGCCTCGCGGCAGTCAAGTGCAGAGACACCGATGTCATTTGGGAGGTAGTACTGGGAGTCCACCATCTTTAGACTGAGATTTAACACTGACAATAATGAACTGAATTCAGAGAGGTGAAGGAAAAGCAGGGACAGAGATGTGAATGTGAAAGAGGAAAATAGATGGGGTAAAAAAAACAAACTGAAGTGAGTAAATCAGAGAAACTACTGTACAAACACAGATTCATGACATGTTATACAGATGTACTGATCAAACAGCAACTGTGGGATCTCTTATGAAGAATATTAGCTGTGAAATACTTCTTAAAAGTTGACTAATTGAATGGACTGCATATTTCTCTGTATGGACCTGTTGACAATATTTAGAATGTCATGAATGACCATCATAGAAAACTAGATGAGGACTCTGTTTTGTCTGACAGCCCAACAAAGCCCAGCACCCAAACATGTTCAGTTTATAGGACAACAGAGAAACGCAGTAAAGCTTGTTGGATATTGAGATATTGTTACAGCAAAATAAGTTAAAACCCCCTAAAAGTTTATTCAAACTGGTTACAGATATGCAACAGAATGACTGAATTATTTTAGAGACAAACGGCAGCAGCTCATCCCTGAACCTTGATCCATCATGGCACAGATTCAAGAGGAACCAGTCAGTTCAATCACTGAAGCCAGCTTTCTGTTTCACTTTCAATTAAAAAGCACCGATTTAAAAATGTAAGTGAAGAGCCTATGAGTCGAAACATCATGTTTTTATCCACATTTCACATGAGCAGCATACTGACAGCAGGTCTGAGTAAATATTGGAAACACGTTCAGTCCTCAGGCTAACTCAACGACAGCGTTAGCTCCTTAGCATGCATGCTAAGACGGCTCCTGAGAGCTTGGAACACGTAAGCACACAGACACAGCTTCTATAAGCCAAACATTATATCAGAAATACTATGCATATCCATTTATGTGCATGATTAACTAGTATTTAGCTAATTCCGAGAGGTCTGAATACGGATACTAACTCAGCAGCTTGTTACCTTCTCTTCTGCAATAGCTCCGGCGAACATCAAATTGCAGTCTCACGATGTACACTTCCTGTGTTCATTCAACGTTAGATCCGCCCCTCACCCAATGACAGGTTGTATATTGTGATTGATAGAAACATTAACCAATCACGAAGTACTTGCGCCGGACTTTTCGATACACTTTATGTCGTAATTATCTGACCAACAATGTAGAATATACGATCTCTGGACCTCCAGAACAAACACGACAGGCTGTAACCGCACTCATAAACGTGTCTTTTTCCCGAGAATGGATAATTAGCAATATGCCATGATTTATAAAATATTAGACGAGGTGGCCGAGTGGTTAAGGCGATGGACTGCTAATCCATTGTGCTCTGCACGCGTGGGTTCGAATCCCATCCTCGTCGAAGTTCTTTTCCACAGTGGTAGACATCTCAACATTACTTGATCTGGGCAGACGCCGTTCACGCAGTAACCGGAACTCCTGACAGCGTGATGCTGGTATGACAGCTATTGACTATCTTTGAACTGTCCCCTCCCTCTCCACAAACCTCCCTTCCCGTCCCCCCACCCATCCTTGCTAAAAGTGAAAAATTGGCTTAGGAAAATCGCCAAATCTTTAATTTGCTTTTATACATGAAACCATAACCACACATTCTTTCCAAACGCACTTTCATTTGTTTATCCCTGTACTAAGACATTATTTTCCTCTTAGAGGCTCACAAACCACACAGCATTTCATCGGTTTATTGGTTTTATTGAATTGTAAAAACATGAGAAAGTGAATTATTTACAAAGGGTGTGCAACAGAAAGAATTCAGTTTCCTTGATGAAGGGGAGAGCCAGTCAGCTGTACTAAATCCAAATGGTAGTTTCACTGACCAGTCAAGAGAAATATTAACAGACATCTGGACATTCAACACATCTGTGTGCACATGCACCTGTGTTTGTTTATTTTAGGGTTCATGCTTGGGTTTTGCCATCCCTCCTCTCAGGAGGTGTTGTAGGGAGTATCCAGCGATAGCAGTCTGAAAAGCTCAGGCTCTTGTCCACAGCACAGCTGGTGCAGTAGACAATCCCAAGAGCCAGCATCACTACGAGGAACACACACAGAGGCACCAGCAGGGCCACCAGCAGCCAGCTCTTATCATGCTTTCGTTTACCTGCATCAGATCCAGCCCCTGCTTCCGCTGTATTGTTGACATCTTCTGTACTATCAATCTTGGATCCGTCCCCCTCACTGGCCCCAGTGGCTGACCTGTTTGCGGTCTCATCTCCCACTCTATCACTAGCATCTTTACCTCCTGCCTTAACATCAGCATCATTATCAATTTCATTGCCTGTGCTATCTTTTTGTGTTGGGGATGGTGCTGTCTGATCCCATTGGTTCAGGTGATTATCTGACCCATGAGGCACATCAGGGGAAAAATCTGGGTCTGGGGTGAATGAGGTGGACCAAGGAATATCATGGTTAGGGTTTAAGTCAGGTATGTGCGCAGAGTCACTGGGGTCAGGGGTCAAAGTGGAATATTCTTCATCATCAGGTGAAGGTTGGCAGGTAAGTCCATCTGACTGCAGGTCATAACCATTGTCACAGTAACACTGGTACCCTCCCATGTAGTTGAGACATTGCTGCTGGCAGGGCGACTCCCCCACACATTCATCTACATCTACACACTGTCCTTCCCTGCTCAGTTCGTACCCTGGGTTACACAGGCACGTGAAGGACCCCACTGTGTTCTCACAAGTGTCTTCACAGCTGCCCTCATCGAGGCACTCATCAATGTCTATACACTCGCCTTCATCATCTGGCTGGTAGCCTGCATGGCACGTGCAGTGGAAGGTGCCTGGGATGTTGACACAGACTTGGGGGCATGGTTGCTGTTGACATTCGTCTACATCAGAACATCTGCGGCCATCTGGACCCATTTGGTAACCTGGGGGGCAAGTGCAGCGGATACCCCGAGATGTCTCTACACAGTCATACTCACACCCCATCTCCACACAGACTTCTTTCATGTGGGGCTGCTCGGTGGGACCGGCGGAGTCAGAAGATAATTCAGGGGGGTCAGTTTGGCTCAGGGGATCAGGTTTGCAACTGTACCCATCCTCATCTATCGTAAAGCCCTCAGAGCAGTAACAGTAGTAATCTGTGCCTGTGTTCTGACAGTACTGCTCACATCCATGGTCCCCGCTACACCAATCCTTTGGAGCTGCACTGGACGAGCAAAGTGGGGCGTCCCTGGACCAGCCCACCGTCTTGTCATCTCTCTCCATACACAGTACTGTCTGCTCATCTTGACCATCTGCACCTGAGCTGCCTGCAGGGCATGGTAGAGTAGCTACAGACCCATATGGCACGTGTGTCAGCAGGGTGCTGACAAGGTGAAATGGGGTGGTGTAAACAGCTGGGCCTCTACCCTCGTCCTCCACTGGTGGACACATTCCTTTGTAGTTGTATTGGCAGACATATCCATCCAACGGCAGTGCACATGAGCCATCGACCCACCGGAAATTGTCACTGCTCTTTCGTCCACTCTCAGAAGTATAGACAGTCATGGCCACACAGCGAGGGGCTGCACAAATCCCAGGGGTGTCTTCACGGAGCCAGTTGGTGAATTGGCCATCCTGGTCTCCTGTGGGAAAATAAAGACAAGGGCCAGGTCAGAAAAGGTTGAAGTTCCCTCTTTTTAGTTTTCTTCTTTTATTTTAAACTATATGCATTTTCTCTTCAAATATTTAATTGACCTTTTCAAATATGTTTGATACAATTAAAATG
The DNA here is from genome assembly GCA_033000465.1 of Sciaenops ocellatus. NCBI lineage: Eukaryota > Metazoa > Chordata > Actinopteri > Sciaenidae > Sciaenops > Sciaenops ocellatus. The sequence continues at coordinate 1,500,968 of CP136870.1, forward strand.
TGAATCTATATGATGATAATGATTGAAGCCTCAATGTGTAGAACTGTTTTTATGTGAATCTATTGGTGACTCTAATGGTTTAGCAGATAACTTGCTGTCAGTGTCTTTTTTTCTGCTACCACGAGCAGTTGCCAAAGTCGGATATTTAAAGCCCAGGCAGATAGACTAAAAAGCCCTCAGTTATCACTGCATGGACTGAATAATACACAGTTTGTAACAAACTGAAAGAAGTGAAGGATTTGCATCATTATTGTCAACATGAAAATACTGTTTTATCACCTGTTACCTGTTAGGAAGACATTTCTAACAAACCCTGGTTAAATGAAAAAAAATGTACCACATTCGAGATACCACTAAGAATAAGTGAGAAAACATATTTTTTTGGGTAAACCGACCTTTTAAATCAAGACAAATGAAAAAAAACAAAAAGTCCCAACCACGTCGGCCACACAACTCTTAAAAATGTAAAGTCTTTTCTAGCTGAAAACCATGGCAGACACTTTGAGCGATTACAAACACATCTGTTCTTTATTGGGCGATGTTTGTGTAATGGCTAAATCAGGTTGAGGGGTAGCATAGAGGTCAAAAGGAGACTGAACTTCCCCCGTCGCGTCAGCTCTGTCTCTGTGAAACAAAAGAAGTTAATGTAATAACCATCCAGTCACTGCAGAGATCTGGAGGCTGGCCCAGGTGCTAAAGTCTGACAGACAGGTTAGGGTTAGGGCCACAATGGATTAATACTATAATCTAAAAGTGATTCATGTGTGTGGAAGTAATAATGGCCTAATGGGGTTCAGACTGATTTGTCGAAAGTTTAGGAATGTCTGTTCTTGTATCACACATTTAAATAAATATGTCTAAATCAAATTTAGAATGAAATAGGTCTAAATCTAGTGTTTAGCTTTAGCTATAAACCCTACCAGAACCAATTTAGTCAAGTGGGTAGAAAATAACATTTTTGAACCGATTTAGCCTCAGTTATACTGACCCACATATTTTCCATTAGGTCACAGTCTAAAACTTAGTCCAGTGATCTATAAAAAAAATGACTAGGGGAGGGGAGAAAAAACATACCATTATGTCCTTCTCTCTAATTGGAGGCAGTTTTAGTTCTTAAAAGCCAATAAAATGACTGATATGGTGATGGAGGTCAACATTAGGAACAATGAAGGGTGAAATGTCAAAAAGATGTGACTTTGCCTGTGACCCAGACGAATCCTCTGAGTGGTCTGGTGGATGAACACTGGCGTGGTGGTCTGTGCAGTCCGATCCAGAGCCTTTGCCTGGTCCCCTGTGCCTCGATGGCCGACAGTAGCTCATGGACCACACCCGCTGCCTTGTCGGTATGCATCGTTGCCAGGGTCCCACCTCGCTCCCTGCAGCTCCGCCCAGCCTCCCTGAAGGTTCTTTTCTGGAGGAAGACAGTGTAGCATCCATCCTGGTGGCAAAGCGCGTCTCTCTCTGCCAGCTGAGGCTTGACTGCTGGCTGCTTGCCCTCCGTCTCCCTCAGCCTCTGGCCTCGGCTTCCAGAAGCCAGACAGACTATCAGCAGCCACAGGACACACAGGAGACTCATGCTGCTGCAGATGCTACTACTCCTAATAGTCTTTTGCATCCTCCACCCAGACATGAGGTTAAATCTAGGCCAACATTCAATTGAGTACCCCAACCTTACTGTCAAAATAAATAACCTGACTGCCTTTTCAAAAAAACAAACTCGGATTCACTCACTCCAACTAATTTATCAAAGAGAAACTTGCCAGACCAGACTTGTTATATTTTCTTTATACTTTAATGCGTTTGAATAAATAATCTGATCTAATTGTCCTTTTACTCAAAGTAATCTGAAGCAGATAAATCCAAAACTGACATTGGATAAACTTAATTTACCTTGGATGGCCCAAGCCTTTAGACAAACAGTCCTACAGTGCAGAATCGGTGAAACTCCATTCATCAACAAACTGTCAGCACGTCTCCTACTGCAGAGCAGATTTCACCAGATCCTAAAAAACTAACTAAAAACTAATGAAACCAATGAACCAATGAAACAGAAACCAATGCAGTCCAGTGGAATCCCCTAGAAAGTCCAGTTGAGTCCAGTACAGTCCAAAAGAAAAGTCCAGTGAAGTAGCAGTAAAGTCCAAGGTTCAAAATTGTTGATAAGAGCAACGTGTCCTTCAGTTCGTTCCAGAGGAGTTAAATGGAGTCCATGTATGAATTTGATGAAATTCAGTGACAGAAAGCCTCTCCAGTATCTGATCCTGCTGGGGCTTTCTTGCCTCTGCAAAGTTGGCTTTCTGACTGAACCTTCAGAAAGAGAGATGGGGGAGGGTGGGGGGTGGGGGGGTGGGGGGAGCTACGTAGAGGAAAAAGAATTGTGTGTTTTTGAAGAGGGGGCTGGTGAAGTGTGTGAGTGTATAAGGGAAGGCTGGAGGGGTTGACGGGTTGTTGGGGGGGGGCAGAATAGAAAAACCCTCAGAGAGTTATGAAAACCATACGGCACCATTCTGTCCCCCGATCTTGCCTATGGCTTCAGACACACACACACACACACACACACACACACACACACACACACATGCATGCTGCACAGCATCCACAGGAGTGGAAAGTGTTTGTCAGCTTTGTGAGATGCAGAGATTGTCTCCCCCTTCCTCTTCTTATCCTCTTCTTTCTCTCCTCCATCTTGTCTGTGTCTCCTGCTCTCAGCCTCCCAATGTTTTTATGTCTCTTTAGTTTGTTTCTCTCAGTCTCTTTCTTAATTACTCTCTTTTCCACCAGTCCTTGCTCGTTTTTCTATTTTTCTATCACCCCCCTCTTTCTACCAGGTCCATACCAGCTGGAAGTTTTTAGAGACCAATGGAAACATTTGAGTATGGAACGGGAATACCTGTTGAACTCTGTGTGTATGTGTGTGTGTATGTGTGTGTGTGTGTGTGTGTGTGTGTGTGTTTAATACAATAACTTTATAAGGGCAAAGATGTCTAAGTGTATGCGTAAAGTGTTCTTTAGTGTGTGCGGCTACCACTTGGGGGCATATGGCATATGGAGGAGAGGAAACAGGAAATGCCAGATGTGCATCAGCCTGACCTCTCAGTAGCTGGGGAGCAGAGGAGTAGACTGGGGGTACCTCCTCTGCCGTCACATGATCCGCTTGCCTTGATTAGTGTGTTTGGTGTAAACAGGCTGAGTTTGGATTTTCCAAATAAAATTAGGATCTTTTTCTTTTCTCTGGCAAAGCCAAAGAATATTCAATGAAGCCAAAAGCATCGATTCTGAGGATTCAAGCAGCCATGAGAACAAGCAAACAACTGGGCAAGAGACTGTAAATGAAGGTCTACCACAAACAAACCCAATTGTTGAACAACAACAACATAAGCAACATAAATGGAAAAGTGTTTGGGAAAACAATAGTCCTTTACATAAATACTCGTCACATTTTCTTGGTGGAAAGTGTGACATGCCACAACACAATCTAGGTTGCTTGATGCCATTATCACATGCTGCAGCTCTCCTCTTTGTCTGCTTTGGAATGACTGTTTAATGCAAACGTTTAAATCTCAACCAGTGACTTCTCAACGCAGGATGATGAGATGGAAAAGTCATGCTGTAGCTGATTCAGTTATTAGCAGCATCACTGTGTGATGGAGTGTGTGTTCTCTCTGTGTACAGCAGATGAGTTGGCTGGCTGTGAGGCCTGTTGGTTTTGGCAGACTGTATATATACAGTCTAACTATTCATCAGTATTTTCCAGTTATGTAACAACCATCGGAACTAGAGGGGGAACAAACATAAAACCTCAGGATCCTGGAGAACCTAAAGAGCCTTTTGGTCTTGTTCCCCACCCCCTTCTCCTCCTCCTCGCGTCTTTCACATCCCTCATCCTCCGCCTGTCTTCCTCTCAGTTTCTTTTTCTTGGACTATCCCTCTCTGTCTCCTCTCTCCCTTTCGTTATTATTCTTTCACCCCTCTTGTTCCTCTTCTCCTTTCTTGCATCCTCTTGCTCTCCTCCCTTTCCTTATCTTCACCGTTCTGCTCCTTTCCAACTCTTCTCTTTTAGTCTCATTACTTGGGCTCCAAAGTCAGCAATCTCTCCCCAGAACCCCAGCTTTTACCCCAAACCTCCACCTCTTGTTCTGTTTATTCTATCATTCTTCCTGGTTAACCCCTCCCCCTGCACAGACAACCACACCCCCAGAGACACATACCAGAAATGTAATTGATAGAACAGACAAAACTTCTCCTTTCCACAGTCCTGCACTCCCAATTCCCCCATTTCACATTAACTGCACTTACAGTACCTACAAGTGACTCTATCTTTCAACCCAAAGACCTCTAATGGAACATACAGACCTCTTGATTTTATTGGTCACAGCCTCCTTGATTCCTAGCCACTTGCCACATATCATGGCTCTGATTCTCAGCTTCTAGCATCCAAGCAGCTGAACTATACTTTCCAGTGGAAAGTCAAAACCTCTCCACTTCATCTCCATTATAGCCTCTATATGTATACATATTACGAATTATGCTTGAGAAGAACTGGTTCATACAAAACTGGCAAAGGTGTGAATTATGAACAGCCACAAGTGAAGACAGGGTGAAAAGCTGCAGGCAGAGAGCGGGCAGATGCAATGACCACTTACATACATGGATAACAGCACTTTCAGCATTTCCAAACTGCCTCTTTGCCTGTCTTGGAGGGCATATAGTGTTACACTTGTTTGACTGCTTGTGTAAAAAATGTTCTCACCTCTGCACATAATTTGTATAATTTGCATAATTTGTATGTAAATGTTGAATTGTCAGTTTAGTTACAGAACTTGTGGGACACAGCCCTGAAAAAAACAGAACAGGTAAAAACAGATGAAGAGTTTACAGCCATGCTAGCAGCTCTGTGAAGCTGTACACTAAATGCAAACATCACACACTGACAATGCTAATGTGCTGAGATAAAATGTTTTTAACATGTTCATCACCTTAGTTCAGCTGATTAGCACAAAACACAAATTACATCTGCAGCTGATGGCGTTGTTAGTTTGGCAGGTATTTGTGATGAAGACCATCCACCCATCATCTGTAACTGCTTTTCCTCATCAGGGTCATGGTGGGACTAGAGCCTATCCCAGCTGACTGGCAGGGTACGCCAGCTTAATGCATGGCACATAGAGACAAACAGCAATTCACACCTACAGGTCATTTAGAGTCACCAATTAACCTGTTAAGGTTCATGTCTTTGGACTTTGGGAGGTAGCCAAGATAGCATCTGCCAGAGCCACAACATTCTGAACTTGAAAATGTCTCTTCAGGAAACCTACAGGTGACATCACGGATATGACGTCCATTCTTTCTACTGTCTACTTAATGGCTGCTAAGACATTTCACTAAAAAACAAAAAAATTCAACCCTGTGAGGAAAAGTCAGTTTATATTCAACATTCAAAATATATTGCCAAATCTACTATATGTCAGTGTATTGTCATAGCATTTATGGGAAATAGAGTCTGTTCTTTCATTCTGTTTCTTTAAAGAGTTTATGGATGTGAATAGAGTTATCATGTGGCTGTGCAGGAGCAGCAGTCTGGAAAGTCATTCATTCTGAGTGTCATCTTTCTGCCTCTGCTTTCATTAAAATGTTTTTAAACATTTGGCTGAATAAATAAGACTCCCACTGGTCCTGAGGTCACAGAGCTTCCACGCTGATGTCAAGGAAACTGCATTGTTATTTCCTTGTCGTCTCGGGTCATTCCAGCTTACTGAAGTGTTTGTGCCATATCAAATACAACAGGACACGCCAGTTTGTTCATTTTTCCCAACCGCTGGTGTCTTATGTCACAGACACACATGAACACACGCACACACACACCCTCACACACACAGACACACTGAAGCAATTAGCTGCGGCCTTGTGGTTGAATAATGGAGTGTAGGCATTCCTGGTGAGTTCTGTGGAGTGGAGGAAAAAGACGATACTTTCATCCACTTCTTCTACAAAGTCCATATGTTTTATCTTTCTTAGCAGACATGAATGCCCTCCTTCCACACCCAGACCATCAACAAATCTTCACCACAAATATCTGAGCAGGCTCGGGTCGCTGTCAAATGGTTGAATGCCAGTTGAAGTCTATAGTTACTTCAATCATCACCTAAAGAATTTGGACACTTTCAGAGGTTGCTGTAAGTTAGTGTGACCCTGCACTGTAGCTGTGTCAAAGTAGTGTGTATATGCCAAGTGAACTTTATTAACCTTCACCTTAACCTTGAAATAGTTTACTGAGCATTCATCTCAGCACTGTTCTCATTCTTTCATGCTCAATTTCACTCTTCTCCACACCTGGGAGCTCTAACTTACACAAACACAGACTTCTACTGTTATCTACTGATTGGTTCCAGTCAAACAACTTACTAGCAACCAAGTGGGCATGGGGTGGAAAATCTGATTTGTATTTCCATTTACTGAGCTGAAAATTAAGATGTAAGACATTCCCAGTTACAAATATCCTACACTGCATTCTTTAAATTAGAAAAAAATGGAAAAAATGAATACCACTGTGTGAACAGCTGCTACTGAATTTCCAGTTAGAAGACATATGGCAAGTTTAAAACAAACATGGCTGCTGATGGAAACTGCAGTGGCCAAGCTCTTTCAGTCCAAAAACATTTTTAAGCTTTGGAGGAAAAAAGTAACATGACTAGTAAAGGCTCAGGTGACACAAATGCACAATTATTTGGACTGCAGTTGGAGTTTGCTGCACATAAAGAATGACACATGTACAAACAAACCTCAGACAAACAGAAAGTCTGTGAGAAAATCACCAGAAAACTGCTTTGGTTTAAAAACTGCTGAGAGGCAGAAAAAGAGATGGAGAGAGCACTGGGAGAGGATAATTCCTGACAGATTATTCCTTTACCAGATGATAGGCTCAGCTTTTCCATTGACACAGCCACACACACACGCACGCACACACACACACACACACACACTCTTGCACTTCTTTGTAGTCTACAATGATACGGTTTTGTTTCTCCAGATACAGAGCCATTTGTGTGTGTAATGGTAAATGCATTAACAATGGGAAGAAATGATGACGACTCCACAAGAAAGGGACGAGACACAAAGGCCCAACGGAGCAACAGAGACAGATGGCCGTCTGATGTGTAGGACCTTTGAGATAACTCACCACACGCCTGACCTCTCTGTAACATTTCCTCCTGTTCTCTCGGGTCTTCATCTATTTTGTACACTTTCTTGTAAACTACATCTCCCATGTGACCTGACCTCAATTTTTGTGTGCGTGCCTGTCAAAAACAGCTATTAAACCCAGCAGAGAAACAGTACACTACCTGACTCAGCATCAGTAACATAAGGTAAATCATTCCCTAACCACAATTCTAAAATCTTCTACAGACAAGCTACGTGAAGGGAAGTCGAATGACAGCCTGTCTTTCTTTGCTCTATTATTCTTCATTTTACATCCCCAACTGTGACACAGTGGTCACCTGGCAGGCTAAGAAGGTGGTCTTCAAATTGGAGGTTGTTATATATGAGCTCAATGTAATTTGCAGGGGGAAACATTTGGGGAGGTAAATAGGTAACACAGTTGCTTCTTGCAAAAACTGCTGTCAAGCATGATCCAGAGCAGCAAAGTATTCCAAATCCCCAAACTGTCAGCGGCCAGCAGCTGAAGAGTTTGTTGTACTGGAAAGATTCCAATGACTGTGTTGAGATGTATGAAAGGGAAGCAGAGAGGGAGCAGGATGAGAAATCAGAAGTCTTTCCTTGAATAAATAAAGATTTAAAGAAACCCTCCTTAATCTCTTTAAACGTAACCTTCTCCTGCTGAACAGAACATAAACCCAGTTTGTGACCAGAAGTTAGTTGGTATTAAAAATAGGGAAATTGTGCTACACACAGCACACTCCACTCTGTAGATCAGCGTTTCTCAAAGTTTTCACACCAGCTCAGAAAATATTTGGCTCTCCAACTACCAACTTTACCAATTCAGCCACTGAAAGTTTACATAGGAAGCAAGTCTATTCCTGCTAAGCTTATTCGCTGTTACAGTATTGAACAGAACTGGTTCAAGAACCAGCTCTAATTTGGAATCATAAACAAATGACATACTACATATTAATTAAAGAACTTTAGACATGCTAGACTTTTTATTTTGGGACAGAACCAGGCTGTTATCTGTTATCTGTTAGAGTTAGGGTCTTTATGATAAGCTAAGCTTAGCACCAAGAGTGTTATCGATCTTCTCATCTCACCTTTCAACTCTTGGCAAGAATACAGATAAGAGTATTTCACAAAAATCTATTCCTTTAATTGGTCTAACTATACAAAATAAAGAAATGAAATATAGAATTGTTTTTTCAAGACCAGAGCTTAAAAACTGGCAAAAAGACTAAACATAAAAACACGTATGGGTGCATCCAATGCAGCTGAAATTCAATGTTTATTCTGCATAAATTTGGTTTAGAGCTGTGCTTTGTCTTCCCTGCTTTGGATTGTAAAACCTGATTAGCTCATCAGTCTGTCTCATAAATCTCATAAACTGTCGCACACAATCTTTTACCTCTCAGTCCTAAACCTTCACTATTTCCACTGACCCTCAATCTCCTTTCCTTTTTCCCACATTGTAAATTTCCTCTAAAGTTCACCCCCCCCCCCCCCATTTTTCTCTTCTCTTCTCTTCTCTTCTCTTCTCTTCTCTTCTCTTCTCTTCTCTTCTCTCGTCTCCTCTTTTCTTCATGTCTGTTGGCCTGGTGGTTTCGCTCTTGTTGCTTCTGGCTGGGACTGTCTTTTCTCACAAGTCTGACTCACTTGCCTTATTTGTCCTCATAATGTGACTTTACATAGCTGTCCCACTCCTCTTTGGTTACCTTTGTGTGCTTGTTGGCATCTGTGTCTGTTTCTCCTTTTCTCTGTCTGCATGTGTCTTTCTATTCTGCTGTCTCCTCCACTGATTTCCCGTTTCAGTCATTCACTTTCACAGTTCATCTGTTTTTCTCTGACACACACACACACACACACACACACACACACACACACACACACACACACATTTTCTGTCCCAGTCAGGCGAAGTTGTTCTGGTGTTGTGTTTCAATGCAGAAGGAAATATTTTTCGACCATGCAGGAAATGTCTGAAGTGCGAGAATCGTTCCCCTACTCACACACACACCCACACACACACCCAGACACCCAGACACACACACACACACACACACACACACACACACACTCTTTGTATGAAAATACTTTTTTATTTGAAAACTGAACACAATGAAATGCACAGTAAAAATGAAGTTTTAGGAGTGGGAGTGTATTTCATTTCATTTAATCTGGCATACAGACACTGGAGGGGGAGCCAGGGTGCAGACAGGAACAGCACCATAGAAGAGGGGATCTGTTAGCATCTGTTCTGGTAGCACCAAAAACAGCAGCAGCCCTATCAGATACGAGAATAGTAAAGCTGGTTGTTGAGGGCGTTGCAGGGCAGAACTGATGTCAAGCAGGCCCTGCTGTTGCAGAATGAATGGCACAAAACTGAACTGGACCCACAACATGACCTATAGAAAAAGATGACATATTCAATGAGGCATGTACAGTCAATGTTAGCAACCCACTGAGCTGCCCACTTCATCTCTCACCAGTTCTCATGAATATAAATGCAGTAAACGCACCAAACACAGTTGTGTACAAGAACTGCAAACTGCATTCCTGCAACAGAACAGCACAAAGAAACAGATCATAACTGATGAGGTTCTCTGTAAAATACAAATGTAGTGAATAAGGATCTGAAAAGCAGCTGTGTGATGTACTAAAAGGTTGTTTACTATGTTAACAGTTCACTCTGTGTTCCAGGAACCATTTCTCAATCCTTAAAAGACACACACACTGTCACACACAGACTTCCTCTGAATCCCTCTGTTTGAGTTATTACAATTTATGTTTATTCGAAGAAAGCTTTGAGAGCAAACTGACCTGACACCGTAAGGATGAGACTCATACTGTCCTTGTGGAGGCGCCGTTGCTCTATAATATGGTTGGAAATGGGTTAGAATGACACCATAGAGAAACTATGAACTGTGGTGGAAAACTGTGGTGAGCACAAATACCATGTCATCCAAGTACTGTAGCTCTTGCTAACATGTATTCAGGCAGAAATAACAAAAAGGTTTAACTGATTCCTGTTGATTATGATAATGTCCCAATTCCTACTGTAAAAACTGATTTATATATGAGTTGTTTACAGGTTGCCGTACAAACACTGAAGAACAACGGGGCCAAGGCACCAGCATGGGCAGCATGGCTCCTCTGAACACCAGCTCCTGTGTTGCCCCCACCTGGTTCCTGAGCCACACTGCATCTCCCGCACACAACCTCCATGACTGAACATCTGGGAAAATAAAATCAAGACATTATGATGACATACACACCAAATACCTGTAAAACAACCCTGATGCTTTTGGCATAACATTTAGTAGACACAATGTTAAAATCACCTAGTCCTGACTGAAGTTCCCCGCTGAAGCCTTTGGGGTTGTCTAAATGTACGAGGGGACCAAGATAAAATATTTGGGGTTTAGAATGAAATCAAGTGTTTCTAACATTCAGTGAAGGCATATAATAAGATTCAAGAGGAGGATCAAGAGATGACTACAAGGCACATTTTTTTCATCATGTGGTTTAAACACACTCATGGGACATCACTGTAAAATGCAGACATTTAGTGGAGGTTGTAAAGCCACACTGTATATAGAATGGAGGCTGTATCTGAAATGTCAGCCTATGAGCAACATAAATCTAATGTTCTGAGAGGGAAACAGGATCCACAGAGTTGTGTTTAAAGCTGTAGCATCTTCATCTGTGATTATTTTCAAATAACTTAATCCAATATGTTCCTAGGTTGACTTTATATTTTCTTTACTTTCTAGTTTTAACCTCAAGTTTTAAGCACAGGCTTTTCATGGGCTCTAGTTATTTATACTCTCTTGAGTTGTATCCAAGACTTCTCATTCTCATTCATTCATTCTAACAAAGAAAATGTTTTTAAAAGGTCATAGAGGCTTTTTCTTCAATGTTTATTCCTTGACCTAGCATAATTAGTAGTAATGGCAGTAGAGCTGCAGGAACCAGACCTTCCAAACAAACTCCCATCAGCTCCAACACAGACACATTAACCTTAATGGCAGAATGTAGATTTATAACATGGCAGTTTTGTCCCTAAAGTGATACTAAGATAAGATGGGATAAGATAGACTTGTAGACACACACACACACACACACACACACACACACACACACACACACACACGCACACTGGATTTGTCTCAGCAATTTATTTATTATTACATTTTCTTGTAACTTTTGAATCTGCTTTGTTATGGATTGGTTTGGGCTGGGTACCTGGAGAAATCTCACGCAGACATGCGGAGAACATGCAAACTCCACACAGAAAGGCCCGAGCCTTCTTGATGTGAGGCAACAGTGCTAACCACTGCACGACCATGCCGCCCCAAGTTCAGAAAGTACAAAAAGTACAGCCTTAAAATAACAGTACATTTTGAGACGGTTTCAGTTGAGGAGTTGGGTATAATTATTCATTAAAGAACCAAACGTGTTTGTTGCAGGAGCTTTATATTTCACCGTGTCCGAGAAGAAGACACAAAACCCAAAGATGTAAGCAACCAAACAATATATATATTTTTTTTCAACAAATTTATCAATATCATTCATCATATCTTTACCTCATAAATATAGACAGCAACATCAGGTATACAGTAGTGATGAGAAGCAGAGTACCACTTTATCAGCACACAAAAAACACAGTAGTCAAAGGAAACAAGTGAAGGTCACAACATACACACTCTGGGTTTTTAAGGCATTAAAGGTTTATGTTCAAATAAATGCTTGAAACCAAATTGGGCACCTTTGTGTGTGCACAAGGCTTGATAATTGCTTAATATGAAGTCTTTCAACATGTCACCTCTAAAAATGAAACCAAATGGAACAATACAAGAAGTGGAAATACTTTCAGGGATTCAAAACATGATGTTTGTGATCATCGTGCAGTTGAAAACATTTACCCTATACTTTCAGAATTGTGGATTTGAGTCCTGCTCATGACTTATCACGTGTTATTTTTATATCTAATGTCTTGGTACCACCAAATACTTCACGTCACTTTCAGGGTGAAAATGTCTGAAAACATTCTGGATCACCAGAAACATCATGTGTGCAGACTATAAGCAACTGTAAACAATTTCCCCTAAAAGTTACAATGGCATGGCACATTTCTGCCTCATGTTGCAGCAAGGGGAGCCTACTCTTTATAAAAAAGAAGAGGACAAGCCAAAACACACAAACACACAAAGAAACATATTTGCAATAGATCTACAACAATCTGACACATCATATAAATAAATAAAAATGAGAACCAAAATAATACTTTTCTGTTAAGACAGACTGAACAGAGCAAACCCTTCAAAGAAGACAGTTTGCAGCCCATCATGTTTCCTCACAACGAGTATGAACAGTTCTTCAGGAAAATGAAGGCACTAAAAAAATACAGAGCCACAAAGTCCTGTTTTTATCAACAATTCTGAACAAGATTAAACCATCAAAAATCATCTTTGAGGACTTCAGAGACTCAGTAAAATCTGTGTTTGTCATCTCTTCTCACTGAAGGACACATTTATCTTTGTTGCTGTATTTTCTCCTCCTCATCTCGAGACCGCGCTCCAGACGCTCATCCTCCTCTAGTGCTCTGCAAATACACACAAATATTACAATACAGTGCACAAAACATGAACTCTTGGTCATCTATACACAATCCTGTAGCAATTAATGTTTTGCAAAGAATTTGAAACATGGCAATCAAATAACTGTGACTTGTTTTGTCTTTTTCATACAGCTCTACTTTACTTCCACACACACTCACCCTCTCTCCTTGGCGTCGATGTCTCTGATGATCTCGTCCCGTTGGTTGACCAAAGACACGAGCTCTTGGAGGAGCAGCTGCTCCCTCTGCTGCTGAGTGGATGACTTCTGCCAGTCTGCAGGACAAACAGCAGAACTTTACCGTGCACAATGCTTCATATAACTATGTACAGTAAGGAAAGGGAAGAACAAAGGCCTAATATCCAGCTATCTGGAACAGCAGACAGAACAGCTATAATCTACAACATATTTAATCTAATCTATTTAATCTCCTTTTATCTATTTTTTTTGGTGTTATTATGCCATTGCTTATTTCTCCTGTGCATTAGAAATTGTTTCCCTGTTGACACATTTAATGTCTTACTATTAGCTTGCATGTCCTTTGCACTACCATGTATAAAAGGTGCTAAACAAATATTTATGACTTGTACTGCCAAAGATTTCAACAGGAAATATTGCCCTTTTTACTCCACTAAATATACTTGAAAGTTATCATATATACTTTCCTTACAAAAATATAATCATCTCACTAAATATGATGCAAATTAGCTCCACCTCGACAAGCTACAACATTGTAATGGAGTATTTAAAACAAGTATGCTACTTTTACGTTAGTAATCTCACTACTTCTTCCACTTCTTGGTTACTGACCTTCTATAGCCATCATGACCCGAAGTTCTCTGGTCAGAAGCTCAAATCTCCTCTCCAGATCCTGCTCCTCCTGCCTGTAGACACAGTCAATAATCAGACAAATAAGAAGTGTGTATTATACTGGATAAGTAGATACATGTGGATACTGTGTGTGTGTTTGTGTGTGCGTGAGAGAGAGAGGTCTCACAGGAGTTCCAGGTTGTCCTGACGGCGTATCAGAGCGTTCTTCTTGTTCACCAGTGTAAACCACTCCTGGATCAACCTCTCCTCTTCATCACGGTCACTTCCTGTTTAAACAGAAAAAAAATTGGACCACCTTCACCAAGTGTGTAATATACAGGTGGACTCATGGGCCTCGGAAACCTTAATTAACACCCAGGACGCCTGAAAACCTCAAAACATTTTTAGCAGTAATTAAGATAATTATTTTCCACTTAGCTATATTGTAAAATTGATTTGCATAATTCAGGGTAATGAGTGGTACAAATGTGCAGACCACTTATTTGATTTTAAGTCTCAGAAAAAGCCTCATTTGCATCTAATTTATAAAGCCCAATAAAGAAACAAATAAATAAAGGGGTCCATATGTAAAATATCAGTCTGAAAAAGATACATTTGGAGATATTTACAGATAACAACAACAACAACATAACATGTGTCATGCACTCAGAAAATTTTCTGGCCAAAATGCAGGACTTATGCATTTCAATTACATAGTAATATTACATCAATCTTATTACTTGCTCCACATTAAGTTTGTTAGTTTATTTATATTAAAACCTTGTAATTCAAATGGATGGAAATTTTCTATGTAATTGAAATGCATAAGTGGCCAAACATTTTTTTTGAGTGTTTGAGGTGCAGGGGGCGGGTTGGCTTGGCTGAGCTGTCATGCATATACACACGACATACCTCACACTCAACAATCATCCAATCCAAATCCAAACACACACTCTCAATTCAGCAGTCTATTTAATGTCCTATCTGCTCCCTCTGTCAGTGTCATTGCTGCCCTGCATCAGCATTTTTCAGCCCTACCACCACCCCAGCACCACTCTGCACAACTCTGCAGACCAGGGGAGGTTTAAGATATTTGCTCATGACTTTTGTCAGGAAATACAATGAGAATGAGAAAAAAATACTTTCTGTGTGAGTTTGCATGTTCTCCCTCCCTCTCTGCATGGGTTCTCTCTGTCCCAGTTAACAGGTTAATTAGTGACTCTTAAATGGCCTATGTGCCCTGCGATGAGCGGGAGACTTGTCCAGGGTGTACCCTGCCTCTCGCCCAAAGTCAGCTGGGATAGGCTCCACTGTGACCCTGATGAGGAACCTAGTTAAAATGGGTTGTCCACTGTTCAGTTCTCATTCCTGCTCCTCAGTACTTTCTGACTTACTGATGATATACAGTACATACATATTTTCTTTGTTTGTGTGTGATTTACCTGTCTCCATGAGGCTTCGCAGTCGTCTCTCCACCACAGCAGCTCTGCTGTCGATGTGCTTCTGCTCCGTCTCCAACGCTGCCAGCTCACTAAGCACATACTGGCTGGTATCCTGCAGACACTGACCACAAGACCACACACACACACACACGATCACCCATGAACATACACAAGACAATGGCAGGCCGCCACCAGGAAAAGGGAGAAAGGAGATCAAAGGAAAAAGGGATTTGGGGGAAGGAGAAAAGGGTCAAAAGATTAGAGAGAGGCCAAAAGAATGGGAAAATACAAGCTGTGAATGTTTAAAAATATGGAAATGTTTTCTTGAGAATGAATGAAATATGAAAGCTTTATATGATATGCCAGTCATGTTAATGATATTCATTTGATTTGATCTGAGAGGGAAAGTCAAAGAAAAGAAGTCGAGAAGAGAAAAAGTTAAATGAGGAACACAAAACTGACCATTGTTTCGTCCTCTGGTTTGGTAGGCTGGGTCTCAGCTGGGCTCTGCAACTCTGCACACATGAACGCATACATCAAAGTGTGAAAAACAGAAGAGAAACATGGAAAACATGGAAAACATGGAAAGATAATAAACAAAAGGTACCCACCTGTATTATTACAGATTTCTGCTGCAGACTCAGTCATTGTGTCTTCATCCTGGGCAAGAAAAACAGGAAATCTTCACTACAGTAACTATCACAAGGCTGACACATACTGTAAATAAAGGAAGTCAAAGATTTACATTACAGTTTAAACATGAAAATCAGTCACAGTATCAAATGAAGTGTTACCTGAGATCCAGATTTGACTGTTTTGTTAATCGACCTCGGAGGAGGGACTGGGCTTATTGATTCGTCCACTAAAACCAGATAAGAACAGCTATGAGAAGCTGAAATTAACCTCTTAAACCCTCATTAATCCACATAGTTATTCAAGTAACCTTCCCTTAAGACTAAATAAACAACAATCATAATTATTAACTAAACATAATTAGGCATTCTTTATTACAAGTTTAACAAGCTTCGTCCACTGATGTATTCATATCCTGTCTATGGCTGCACCATTCCATTAAATTCAGTACTCATACTTTATTTGGTATCTCTGGGAACCTTGGGGAACTACTAGAATCTTAATTGAGGAGCTGTAAACTTGATTTAATGATTTGTTTATCCTTACTGCGTGTTCCTTTATCTCAAACTGTGTTACTTCACATTCCTAAGATCCCTGAAGACACACAAATGTTTCCCATGTGTTCTTTACTTTCGTGTTTGCCTGACTTGATTCTTTTTTCTTCCACTCCATTATTTGTCTCTTATTTTTCTGTTAGCCCTTTCTTTTACTAACCCAGGATGAGTTGCTGTATGTAGAAAGGTTGAGTACCTTGAAATATGGACTTAAATCATGGTAAATGGTAAATCATGGTAAAAAAAACAAAACAAAACAAAACAAAAAGTATAAAATGCTGAAATACTGAATAGAGTATGACACCTTTAACCAGTCGTTTGGTCCTTGGTGGTGGAACAACCAATGTGCTGCTTCCTCCTTCTTCTAGGCTCACTCCTTCATTCAGTCTGGCCATGCAGAAAGCGGCTGCGTCGACATTAGTGGGACCAGGACCGGAGAGGGCGATGCCGTAGCTGGACTGGCTGCTGTTGTGCTCTATCTGTAGCACACTCAGCTCCTGGTTGGTGAAGTGTGAGCGGATCTGGCTGAGGTAGGTCATGACTATGAGTCGGTCAGGGACGGACAGAAGAACCATATCGGACGGCTCCAACAGACGAGAGATGCCCAGAGCCTCGAAACCGTCAAATGCCTGAAGTTGTCAAAAAAATATCATCATCAGTAAAGAAACAAACTGCATGTCAGAGGTCAGAAGTTCATTTTAGACAGCAATGGACAATCTACAATGCCATAAAGTCAGACAGCCATGGCAGAGTATTCAAAGCCAGTACAAGTAGAATTTTTCATTTATACTTTCAGATTGTTTAATGAGACAATCCCAGTGAAAATAAAGACATTTTATGTGTCGCTTTCAGCCTTTTGTCCTTAATGTTCTTCTTTAATTGGTAAATGTCTTCTGACCACTCAAAGCACTTTTACACTACATATCTCATTCACCCATTCATACACTGATGGCAATTTGGGGTTCAGTATCTTGCCCAAGACATGCAGACTGGAGGAGCCGGGGATCGAACATGCTCGACCTCCTGAGCCACAGCCACCCAATACCGGTGTATGATAATGAGTGAGGAGTTTGCACGAAACCAAAATAGACAGAGTATTTCTTCAATTCAAGAAGAGCAAAGAACAACACTGCAGTTTTTTTTCTGAAAGGATGTTTTCACTCTTCAGAAGACTGGCTTCAGTAAGTTTGATTTAATTTTATGCTTTGTTGATCTGACTGGTTGGAGTTTGCCTGTAATAGACAGTGATAGACAGATGAGACAGATGATTCAACCAATCATCTGCCAGTGACTTTTCCAGTGACTATTTTCCAGTTGTTTTGTTACACAGAACCATGCAGTCAGGTTATTGTCTGTTTACCACGCTGTCTTTTTTGATGCCCACCAGATGGTATCAAATTCTACACTTATTGCCTTTAAGATATTTTAACATGATGCTGCTGAACTGACACTATCTGAACTATGTTTAACTATCAGGTAAAAAGTGTTATATTAATCAGCTTCTGTATGTCACACTGACTAGTCATCTAGTCATCTGTCTGGATTAGAAAACAAACGAGTGGATTTATACAAATATCTTGTAATACTAAAACAGCAGAATGATTCAAAATGTTACAAAATAGAATTGTTCCGTATTGAAGCTCACCTTCTTGTTGTTGATTTTGATGTCATGAGAGTCCAGCTGGTCAAAATCTCTAATGGGACAGAAGCAGGGAAGAAAAGAAATGGGCACATTTAAATGAATGTAGAGATAAAACAAATTTGTGATTAATCTGTTCATTATTTTCTTGACGAATTAATTCATTGTTTGCTCTATTCATGCCAGAAAATACTGAAAAATCCTGTTACAATTTCCCAGAACACAAACTGAAATGTCCAAAACTCAAAGAGATTCAGTTTACAATTTTAGAATTCAGTGTCTGACACTCATCCAATCAGTTCAAAACTGAAAGTAAAAAATCTAATCAGTTACAAAAATCAAAAGAGGCTTAAAGCTGAGAAGCAGGTTACGTTGCTGATATGGCATACATTTTTTCTGGATGGAAGTGATGTAGGATGGCACAGAAGGCCAGGCCATTCCTCCAGGACGTGCTGAAGTTGGTGACCTTTACCCCCCGGTACCCGTTGGTGATTTTCTGACACCACTGGAGCAATGACTGACTGGAGTTCACCAGGTCCTGGTGAGGAGAAGAGAGGAAGAAGAGGAAGGATGGATGAAGAAAGAAGTTCAGTTTTGGTTGTGTGTGTCTGCTTGTTTGTACATAGTTACCTCAGCTGCATCGTCCTTCCCATCTGCCTCTTCTCTGACCATTGAAGCAGCATCAGAAGACTTGAGATCAGAGGTTTCTTCTTCTGGTAACGTAGGAAGTCGAGATGTCTTCATCTCACAGTAATGGGGAGGAGTGATGTGTTTTTCACTAGTGTGTGTGCTGGAGGTGAACTCTTGTTGCGATGGTGGTTTCTTCTTTCCACCTTCGGCCCTAAAAGGAGACAGGACATAAAAAACAGAAAAGAAAGAAAGGCTTTGTTTAGTAAGCCTGCT
Source organism: Sciaenops ocellatus (assembly GCA_033000465.1). Classification (NCBI taxonomy): domain Eukaryota; kingdom Metazoa; phylum Chordata; class Actinopteri; family Sciaenidae; genus Sciaenops; species Sciaenops ocellatus. The sequence goes on from CP136870.1 coordinate 1,519,732, forward strand.
ATCAGAACTGTTACCAGTGATTCGTAGGCCTGAGCAAGAGACATGTAAGCTTGCTGACACGACAGATCAGAGCACTGACTTGATTGTTAGAGGGCATGATAGGAAACATGTAAAGCATTCAAGAAAATGGAAACTTGTGTATCCAGCATGGTTGACTCAACAGAGGTTCATGCTGTTTGGAGAACAAAGCAGATTCAACAAATTTTGAAACTACACAGCAAACCCATGCATTCACACACATATTGCAAGAGCTGTTTTATGTTTGTCAAATCAAAATCTCAAGACAAGCCAAGGCAAATCAAAGTTAGGTCTCGACACACGACATAGCATTTGGACATTTTACTTTGTAAGCTGTGAGGCTAGCAGGGCTAAATAGATATCGGTCTAACAGTCTGATGGTCAGTCCACAATGACAGTCAAGTTTGAAATGATAAAAATAAATAAATGAAAATTTTTTCCTTTTTTCTTTTCCTATTGCTTGCCATAAAATCTGGTGCACACATTCATGGCTGCAGAGGATAAATACTTTGGAGTACTTTTTTGTACTTTGGAGATCCCCTTTACTTTTCCTTCAGCATCACCATGAGGTTGACATTGTGGTTTTGATTCAACTATTGGATGGACTGCCGTGATATTTGGTGCACACATTCAGGTTCTCTTCAGGATGAATTGTAAAAATTTTGCTGATCCCTTAAAGGACCAGTGTGGTGGATCTACAGTAGCAGCATCTAGTGGTGTGGTTGCTGATTTGTCCAGTACTTTGCTTTATGCTACCATGCATAATGCTAGCATGCTAACAGGCTAAACTAAAATGCCATACAAATACCAGCTTATCTGTATGTCATTTAGCATGTTAACAATCACAGAGCAGACTCTTATGCCTTTCTGTATTTTTTTGGGGTGGGGTCGGGAGTAGTTGAGGTTTTTGTTTTCAAGTTTCAAGTCATGTCAGATCATTAGAAAGTTGAGTGTCAAGTACTCATTTTTGTGAGTTAAGTTTGACTCAACTGAAAGTCTTTGCATATCACATATCCAAACAACCGCAAAGCCAAGCTTTGGTGGCATGTCATTTTATAAAGTAGCACAGGTTGACAACCAATGCTGACTTACACGTCTTCTTCTTCTTCTTGATTTTGCCCAAGCTCATTAGCCAGTGGCTCCTCTGCATCAGTGAGTGGTATTTCTTGCAGGGTATCAAAGCAGGGGATAATCGAGTGCTCTCTGTGATCAGCAAGCTCTGTGATGTCACAATCAATTTCATGAGGGTCGGGGATGAGGCGTTTCATATTACGAGGGCCAAAGACAGGGGATGTGTCACTGGTCAGCATATAAATTTTAGCCAATAATAACCTCTCCTCCTCTTGGAGCTGTTGGTCTTTGGTGAGTTGGTCTAGAACCGGGGTGTGTGTCTGTGTGTGAAGGCTTTTACTATTTGTGTTGTGTTTGTTTAAACTGGAGTGACATGTGTCTTCATCATCCCTCATTTCAAGAATCCTGTGTGAATCTGTAGCCCTTTCAGCCATTTTTGTGTCATTATTTATATTATTGAGGTTTGTGTCAGTGCGTATGTTGCTATGTTTGGTGTCACAGTGTATGCTGGCAGTGTTTGTACTTGAAGGGAGCGGCCAAGGCACCACTGACGACTGAACAAATTCTTCCTCATCATCAGTTGCTACCTTGAAGCTTTTCAATGGCTGTTTTTGTGCCACACTACATGGGGAAGCAGGTTTGACTCTAGTTGTTTGGCTGGCTGCTTCATCTTGTTTAAACCCTGAGGGAGGTTTACTTTGAGGGTAGTCAACCAGAAAGGTTAGAGAATGTCCAGGTTCATTTGGCCGACTGGCAACAGAGCCCTGGTAAAAGGTTTGTCCACTGGAAGGGAGGGAGGAGGGCTTCTGGGTAACATCAAATGATGCGTGGCCTGGGCTGAAGATAGAAAAGAAAACTTCAGAACTGAACCTAAGGGCTGAAGTGCTTTTGAAAAAAACTGTCCAGCAGCAGATCCAAATGCAATGTCCTCGTCATGTTCCATTCCCATCTGGCAACATCATCTCACACAACCAGAGCTCCATCTCAGATAGTTGTTAATCTCACAAAGGTTGGGAGGAATTCAAGCATAAAAGGCAGAGTTGGCTGTCGCTTCCTGTAAACCAATTTGGAGTGACGTGAGGGTAGAGCATGGGCTCAATAATGGGTAACAAAACTTGACTTTCCCCAGATTGCCATCATTTTTCCATAAGGACAGGCGTCTGGCTATGTGAGATCATACCAAACTGGACACGTTGGTTAGACAGATCAAAACACCAATTTGCAACATGCTCCAGCCTCCACTGAACTGCTGTATCAAATGACCAAACCAATCCATTTATCCATACTACTTGACTTATTACTTATGAGCACTGAACAAATGCACCAAGCCCTGCAATAATCCAACATAGAGTAGATGTAGGTACATCTATTGCACAGTGTCCCGAACAACCTGAGACTTCAATGGCTTGACCCATGTGTAACTGTCCTAGAGACAGGTTTCACACGGTTGTTTATATTATTTTATGTTATACAATTCATAAAGACATTAAGAAGAATTAAAATGTAATGAATACGTTTGTTAAAAGGGTAATATTAAAATTACTTTAAAATGTTATGTCAAATATTTAGAGCCTCTTTTGTAAGGTTATATTGTATACATACAATTGAGAGTAATTCGCTCACGATCAGAGTTTAGTTGAGCTCATAACTGTGGCATTGTGGGTAGAATAGAGAGAATAGATACAGACCTGCGGCCCCATCGTAACATTTATTCTGCATGTGGTCCAAGAGGTGCACGCAGTAGTTATATTTCAGTTGGTTATATTGTGCATCATGTAAAGGTTTATGTGTTTTAATATAAAAGATGTAATATGTTTCAGTAATTTCATATGAGATTTTTTTTTTCTGTTATGCCAACATGTTTCAAGCACACTAGCCTGAAACTGTTTACATCCTTTATTTCTTTATAGTTTTCACGGTGTCTGATGACCAGAGAGAGAGAGAGAGAGAGAGAGAGAGAGAGAGAGAGAGAGAGAGAGAGAGAGAGAGAAAATAAAACATCAAAAGACATCTGTATGATTCGTGTTCATCATTTCATTGGACCAGTTACCATGTAGTAGTTAGTTCAGATGTATGACTCGGAGAAGGAATGAGATACGGGAATGAGAACTGTGTTCAGGATTTGCAAATCTTATCTATTTCCCTGGTTTTCCCTGCCTGTCCTGTTCTGTGTTTGGTCTTGTCTTCCCTGTCTGTGCAGGCTGGGCGTGGCTGACCTCATTTCTCCGGTCACTCATCCATTGATCCACACCTGTTCTGCTTGCACACCTGCAACTCATCCACTCATCAAACTCCTGCAGTATTTAACTAACTTTAACTTCACCCTTCTCCAGCTCTGCCACGCTCACCTGCCTTTGTCTGTTCTCCAGTCTTCACCCTCCTGCCCTGAATATCTTCCCTGGACCTCACGTCACTCACCTCATCCCCTGTTGTGTTGTTTTTGCACATTTTGTAAATAAACCTTCTAAGCCTATTCCTGGCTGTTGTCGGCAGTGTTCCATCTAATGCTCACGCTTAACAAATCGGGCACTAAGGCTTTATAAGTACACCCCATGTCCTCCCTGCTCATCTCCCTGTTTTAAGCCAAGGCAGGCTGGAAAAAGGAACGTCCAGTTTCCTTCACAAACAACATGGTAATGATGATTTTGAGGGGAAGATGCATGACTCACATGCCAACATAACTCTTAGAGCCAAACCCACAGTCAATAAGGATAGTCGTGCTTAGTAATTATTATTTTCCTGCAGTGAGTCAGTCAGGCCTAGGTTAATGGAGGAAGCACACAGGAAACTCACAGGCGCAGTCTTCTGAGCCACAAAAGGCAACAAGCAGATCTCTCTCAAACAGCCACCTCTGTCCCGGTTACTCACCTCTCTCCCTGCTTCTATTCACCCCTCTCACCCCCTCTTACTCACCCTGCTTCCCCTTCCATGTACAGCTCAGCCAGCCAGATGGAGCCAAGATCTTCCTGTCCTCTCTCATACTCCACCTCCTCGTCCTCCTGCCCTCTCAACCACACTGGGATGGCACCAGACTTCAGCTTGGATTTGCCTTTTTTAACTGATCTCTGAGCAGGGTTCTCTTTCTTAATATCAATTACAGAGTCCTCAGATCTGACTGATCTTGAGTCGAGCTTGTATGTTGGTCTGGCTGCAGGGACATCAGTGTTAGGGTCAAATGTTTTCACTGATGTGGGATCAGACTTGCTTTCTGACTGCTCTTCATCACGTTGTAACTTGTCATCATACGCAATATCATCCAGTTCTGCTTCCCTCAGAGGAGGCCAGTCATCTGATTGGTTATTCCTGACTTCCTGATGGTTTTCTCCTTTGCTATCATCTTCCCTTTGCCTTAACTTCTCATCCTCTCCCTTTCTCTTTTGCTCCTTTTCCATTTTTCTCTCCCTCTCCTTATTTTCTTTTTCTTCTATATGCAGCTTCCTCACTTTCTCTGCCTTTTCTCTCTCCACCCTCTGCTTTTTCTCCATCTCTTCTCTCTCCTTTTCCAACCTCTTTCTCTTCTCCTCCATTTCCTTCTCCATCCTTTCTCTCTCCTTCCTCTCCATCTCTCCTCTCTCCTTTTCCAACCTCTTTCTCTTTTCCTCCATTTCCTTCTCCATCCTTTCTCTCTCCTTCCTCTCCATCTCTTCTTTTTCCTTTTCCAACCTCTTTCTCTTCTCCTCCATTTCCTTCTCCATCTTTTCTCTCTCCTTGCTCTCCATCTCTTCTTTCTCCTTTTCCAACCTCTTTCTCTTCTCCTCCCTGCCCCTCTCTATCTCTATCCTCTCATTTTCTAACCTCTGTCTCTCCTCCATTTCCTTCTCCATCCTTTCTCTCTCCTTCCTCTCCATCTCTTCTCTCTCCTTTTCCAACCTCTTTCTCCTTTCCTCCATTTCCTTCTCCATCTTTTCTCTCTCCTTCCTCTCCATCTCTCCTCTCTCCTTTTCCAACCTCTTTCTCTTCTCTTCCATTTCCTTCTCCATCCTTTCTCTCTCCTTCCTCTCCATCTCTTCTCTCTCCTTTTCCAACTTCTTTCTATTCTCCTCCATTTCCTTCTCCATCCTTTCTCTCTCCTTCCTCTCCATCTCTCCTCTCTCCTTTTCCAACCTCTTTCTCTTTTCCTCCATTTCCTTCTCCATCCTTTCTCTCTCCTTCCTCTCCATCTCTCCTCTCTCCTTTTCCAACCTCTTTCTCTTTTCCTCCATTTCCTTCTCCATCTTTTCTCTCTCCTTCCTCTCCATCTCTTCTTTTTCCTTTTCCAACCTCTTTCTCTTCTCCTCCATTTCCTTCTCCATCTTTTCTCTCTCCTTCCTCTCCATCTCTTCTCTCTCCTTTTCCAACCTCTTTCTCTTCTCCTCCATTTCCTTCTCCATCTTTTCTCTCTCCTTGCTCTCCATCTCTTCTTTCTCCTTTTCCAACCTCTTTCTCTTCTCCTCCCTGCCCCTCTCTATCTCTATCCTCTCATTTTCTAACCTCTGTCTCTCCTCCATTTCCTTCTCCATCATTTCTCTCTCCTTCCTCTCCATCTCTTCTCTCTCCTTTTCCAACCTCTTTCTCCTTTCCTCCATTTCCTTCTCCATCCTTTCTCTCTCCTTCCTCTCCATCTCTCCTCTCTCCTTTTCCAACCTCTTTCTCTTCTCTTCCATTTCCTTCTCCATCCTTTCTCTCTCCTTCCTCTCCATCTCTTCTCTCTCCTTTTCCAACCTCTTTCTCTTTTCCTCCATTTCCTTCTCCATCCTTTCTCTCTCCTTCCTCTCCATCTCTCCTCTCTCCTTTTCCAACCTCTTTCTCTTTTCCTCCATTTCCTTCTCCATCCTTTCTCTCTCCTTCCTCTCCATCTCTTCTTTTTCCTTTTCCAACCTCTTTCTCTTCTCCTCCATTTCCTTCTCCATCTTTTCTCTCTCCTTCCTCTCCATCTCTTCTCTCTCCTTTTCCAACCTCTTTCTCTTCTCCTCCATTTCCTTCTCCATCTTTTCTCTCTCCTTGCTCTCCATCTCTTCTTTCTCCTTTTCCAACCTCTTTCTCTTCTCCTCCCTGCCCCTCTCTATCTCTATCCTCTCATTTTCTAACCTCTGTCTCTCCTCCATTTCCTTCTCCATCATTTCTCTCTCCTTCCTCTCCATCTCTTCTCTCTCCTTTTCCAACCTCTTTCTCCTTTCCTCCATTTCCTTCTCCATCCTTTCTCTCTCCTTCCTCTCCATCTCTCCTCTCTCCTTTTCCAACCTCTTTCTCTTCTCTTCCATTTCCTTCTCCATCCTTTCTCTCTCCTTCCTCTCCATCTCTCCTCTCTCCTTTTCCAACCTCTTTCTCTTTTCCTCCATTTCCTTCTCCATCCTTTCTCTCTCCTTCCTCTCCATCTCTCCTCTCTCCTTTTCCAACCTCTTTCTCTGTTCCTCCATTTCCTTCTCCATCCTTTCTCTCTCCTTCCTCTCCATCACTTCTTTTTCCTTTTCCAACCTCTTTCTCTTCTCCTCCATTTCCTTCTCCATCTTTTCTCTCTCCTTCCTCTCCATCTCTTCTTTCTCCTTTTCCAACCTCTTTCTCTTCTCCTCCCTTTCCCTCTCTATCTCTATCCTCTCATTTTCTAACCTCTGTCTCTCCTCTTTTTCTTTTTCCACCCTCTCTCTCTCCTTCCTCTCTCTTTCCTCCCTCTTCATGTTTTCTATCCTTTCTTTCTCCTTTCTCTCCCTCTCAAGCTGTCTCTCATTCTCCTGTTCACTTGCTGCCAGTCTCAGACTTGCCACCAGACTCAGGCCATGTGAGGGCAAACACTCTGGTTTCAGAGTGATTTCAATGTGTTCACTAATCTTCTGACTGTTTGCTGTGTCAGAGAAGGCTGTGGGCGGTGAAATCACACCAGTGGGAATCAGTGGATCTGGCTTAGAGGAACATGGCATCTCTGCATCTACTTCATATAAACACGGCTGATCTTCATTACTCATAAGGAGGGATGGCTGGTCTGCAGGGTGGTGTTGATGCGTGTCATCAATGGATCCGGTTGTCTGAAGGATGGAGGCCACTGTCTCATAGCTAAAGGGACAGACACAAGGGGTCAGGAAAACTCTGAGGAGGGCTCAACCGAAACTGACCTCAGCAGGCTCTGAGCAGTGTGACAGAAAGCCAGACAGCATGCTTGATTAAGTTCTTCCTCCTCAGACTTTGTTTTGGTGCTTGTCCAAAGCACACAGGGGAAACAGTCATTGTTGCTCACACTGAGAACCACCCTATGTTTTTTTTTTTTTTTTTTTGAGGTCTACCAAGTGCACAACACGGCAAAGCCCATTAACATTTACATCATCTCTGGCCTCATTTAGAACAGGTGACACACAGAGCTCAGATCAGCTCAGAGAAAGATAGCCAATAAATATGCACAATTCATTATAACACACTGTGTACGACAGCTCACTGAGTGGATTAGAACCAAACTGCTTCTGCACTGCACTGAAAGGGTGTTCACAACATTAAGCACCCATGCACACTGTATACCAATCAGCCATAACATTATGACCACCTGCCCAATGTTATGTAGGATCCCCTTTTGTCACCAAAACAGCCCTGACCCATCGATGCATGGACTTCCCTCGACCTCTGAAGGTGAGCTGTGGTATCTGGCATCAAGACGTTAGCAGCAGGTCCTTTCTGTCCTTGAAGTTGTGAGGTGGGGCCTCCATGGATCAAACATGTTTGTCCAGCACATCCCACAGATGATCAGTTGGAATGAGATCTGAGGGAGTCTAACACGGTGAAGTCAATACCTTCACCGTATTCCTCAAACCGTTCCTGAACCTGTTTGCTTTGAGGTGAATGGCCTGCTGAAAGAGGCCACTGCCATCAGGGAATACTATTTCCAAGAAAGGGTGGACATGATCTGCAACAATGCTTAGGTAGATGGTATGTGTCAAAGTAACATGACCCAACATTTCTCAGCAGAACACTGCTCAAAGCATCACGCTGCCTCTGTCTAGCCATCACAATTTTAACACTTGCCCATTTTTCCTGCTACTAACATGTCAGCGGAGGACAAAATGTTCACTTGCTGCCTGATATATCCCACAATGTTATGGCTGATCAGTGTATGTGTGATGGCAAATGCAGCAAGCAACCCACACTAGAATAACTACCATGGAGATAGCGATAACTGATCTAAACGTAATATAAAGTCTCTGTAAGTGGATGAATCAAATTTAAACCTTTTTAATAATGATAATAATGATTGTTATATCTCATGTTTTTAACTAATATCAATTAATAATTATTATCTTATTTTAGATCACATTCAAAAGAATCATACTGAATTGTATTGTGGGTTTTTATGCAACAGTCAGAGGGATAATTTATTGTTTTTGACATGTTCTGATGTTTTATATTTAAGCTTGATCCAAAGGATGTTTTTGCATAATGCCTCACATCATAACAACTAGTATTATGGACCGGCAGGCAGAGAGACTCAACTACTGCTGTCATGAAGCCAGCAGGCGCCTCAATCTGCTGCTCTGCAACACACACCTCTACCTCTGTGTGTGCACATATCTAGGCACTACTACACACAAAAACACACACACAGACACCCCCATACACACACATGCACACATTTCACTCTTGTAAAAAGCTTTTGTCAAATAACTTCCATTTAAAGTAACAGTCTAACAGCATAAACAGAGGTTAAAATGAAGAGCATCAAATGAGGTTAATTGCAGTTGTTAAGTAAGCGCTGGTTAGGCTTCAACGCCACGGTTAGTCAGTACATGTGCAGGCGTGTGTGAGTGTGTGTCTGTTTGCAAGCAACACCAGACATGTCATGCCATGCTGCACGAACCGTCACTGACTCACCCCCCTGTTACACCACTCTCCTCCTGCTTCTGATCCTTCTCCTCTGTGCTCTCACTACTTTCCATCCATCCTTCCGCTGCTGTCTCCACTGTGGTCTCCTCCACAGTCGCCCATAGCTGATTTTCTGCCTCACACACTGGCTCCTTATTGTTGATGGAACTCTCCTGACCACCAGCCACGACCCCAGCTGGTTTCTGCTCATCTGCTCCCTCCTGTTGTGGTTTTTCTGATGGCTGGAGATCTTGTTCCGGCCGCAGTTCTGGGTCTGGTTTTGAAGGCATCAGTGGCTCCAGCGGCAAGGCTGCGCGCTTGCAAGCTGGTTTGGGGGAAACCTCAGCTGAGGTTGCTGGTTCCACATTGGGTCCCTCTGGCTCTTTGGGCTCCTCTATAACTGATGGTGCGCTGGGTTGAACATGAGGTGGAACTATGTAATGTGTTCTTGGGTCTGTTGCTGTGACTGGCTGGTACTCTTGCCCGACAGGGGTATCCGTCTCAGCAGCATCCTCTCTGTGTGGGTTAGAAGGAGAAACACAGGAAAACACATGAAAGATGCAGCCATTACAGTTTTATATTTGCTACTTACTACATCATAAGAAGCCAAACCATGAGCCAAGCAGACAGACACACGGATAGTCAGAAAGAAAGAAAAAGCAGAGAAGCAGACATAAACACATCCCCTCATCCATTCTTACCCTCTGCACAAAGGTTTTGTACCCTCCTTGGCAGAGATTTTTTTAGCTGTATCTTTCCCACTTCTCCCTTCTAGCATTTTCCACAGAGGAACTTCTGCATCAGATAGCCTCTGTGGAGGTGGCTCCAGGGTCGAGACCGCTAATGTAAGAGAGGAGCCTGAACGGGTGCCAGGTGGAGTACACGTAGCAGATATTTTCTTTTCTGGGACAACAGTGTTTGACAATGAACCTTCCTTTAAGAGAGATGGTTGTCCCAGACTGGAATAAGTGGAGAGAAGGAAGAAAAAAGGGGGGGCAGGAGGAAGAATATCAAGAAAAGATCAGCAGAAATAAGAAAGGAGGGAGGAAAAACAGACAAACTAAACGGTATTGGTGGGCAATACCACAAAACTCAAGACTAAGTAATAACACAACCAGGATCACATTTTTTTAATTAGAAGCAGCTAGGAAATGTGTCATGTATTAAGAGGTGGAAACATTTGAATAATTAATAAAAGCTGAATAATTGGTAATTAGGCTTTTCTTTTGACTATTCTCTATTAATCGACGTTTAATGGTAAATAATATGTTTATTGTTTATTGACCTGGAGCAAACACGCACAACAGCAGCAGAGGAGCAAAGAGTGCAGCTGGTATCAATACTTTGGGGGTCGATCTGCCCACCTCTACCACAAACATAATCAATAAAGTCAGAATCAAATAATCACCACACAAGAACAGAGAAATAATCAAAACAGAAATGCTGAATCAGCTCAGCTTTAGTGTAGAAACACAGAACAATAAACGTGATTAAAATGGACTAATACTGAGCACAGAATTGATTTTATTATTTTTGATTTGCTGATTAAGAAAGCAGGTGGCAGCCATTTGAAGTATTAAAACAAAAAGAAATCAGCCACAGAAAATTGATTTCTTTTCATATCTGGGCTGTAAACTCACCGCTGACTGGAGTTTATGGAGGCACTGGTTTTGTTCGGAGGAGGGAGGCAGAGAGCAGGAAGTGGAGTTTGTGTGACGTCTTTAAGAGCTGAGGCTGAGTGTGTGGAGCCGGGTGGAGGTGTGTCAGTGTGTGTGTGTGAAACCCGAGTTCTCATCTTCTGCTTGTCCTCGTCGGATCTGTTGGCCTCCAGACTGCAGACCGGAGCTGCACGATCCTCCTTCCTCCTCTTGTCTTCCTCCTCTTCCTTCTCTTGCACAGGCAGTTTTTTCTGTTCCTCCTCTTTCTTTTTCCTGTCTTCTTCCTCCTTCATTCTCCTTTCTGCTTTCTCTTTCCCCTCTCTATACCTCTTCTCTTCCTCCTTTTTTTTAATCTCTGCCTCCTGCCTTTTCTCCTTTTCTTCTTCCTCCCGCTTCACCCTCTCCTTTTCTTTCTGCTCCTTCAAGAGTCTCTCCTTCTCCTTCTCCTTCTCCTCCCTCTCCTTCTTCTCTTTGAGTACTCTCTTATTTTCTTCCTCTTCTTTCTTTTGTCTCTCCTTCGCCTCTTTGACTCTCTTCTCCTCCTCTTCCCTCCTCTGCCTCTCCTCCGCCTCCTTTTTCTTTCCCTCTTCCTCTTTCCTCATCTCCTCCTTCACCTGGAGATGTTTTCTTTGCTCCTCCCTTTTTCTTCTCTCCTCTTCTTCTTTGATTTTCTGTTGCTCCTTCTCTTTTTCCTCCTTCAAGCATTTCTCCTCTGTCTTCTTCCTCTCTTCCTCTTCCAGGAGCCTCTTTTTCTCTTCCTCCCTTCTCCTTCTTTGCTCCTCAAACGCTCTCCTCTCCTCCATCCTTTTCTGCTCATCCTCTTTCATTTTCCTCAAGAATTTCTCTCTCTCAAGTCTCCTCTCCTCCTCCCTCCTAAGTTTTTCCTTTTCCTCCTCCACCTCCAGGAGTCTCCTCTGCTGCTCTCTTTTCATCCTCTCCTCCTCATCCCGCTTCCTCTTCTCCTCCTCTTCCCTCAGCTTCTCCTGTTTGTCTCTCCTCTCCCTCAAGAGTCTCTCCTCCTCGCATTTCCTCCTTTCCTTTTCCTTCTTGACCTCTTCCTCCTCCTGTAAGAATCTCTTCTTTTCCTCTTCTAAAATCCTCTTCTTCTCTTCCTCATGTCTTCTCATCTCCTTCTCCTGTTCCTGCTTCAGGAACATCACTTTTTGCCCTTCCTCCTTTCTCTTCCTTTCCACCTCCTGTTTCTCCTGCTCTGCCTTCAACATCACCTCCTTCTCAGTCGCTGCTCCCTCTAACTGCTCTGTCAGCTTTTCTCCAGAGGCCCTTTCACCGGTTTTCTGTTCAAGACTGTACAAAAATACGAAATAAACGAGATAAACAATATTTCTTATTCCTGATTCTCTATGTGTGTGTGTGTGTGTGTGTGTGTGTTTTACCATTCACCAGTTCATTGTAGTTCATTTTGCAAACTTATTTTTCATGTTCTGGGTCTTGTGAATATAAATACTCACCGTGGAGGACACCTTTTGATAGTATCCCTCTTAGAGTCATCCTCTTCCAGAAACAAGCCCCCTGATTCCTGATTCTGGTTAAATGACTCAAAGATGATGTCGTCAAAGTCAGGCTCGGGCTCAGGCTGTGCCAGTGGCGGCTTTTCGGTCTTAAAGGTGCTAATAATACCCAGCATCTCCTGGTTTGGCTTTTGCAATTCATTATCCCCGTGAACATTTGGCTGTTTGGGAGTGATAAATGCTGCCACAACGGTAGTGGACGGCTGCTGAGGGGTGGAGCTCTCACAGCAGGAGAAAGGCCATGGAGGGGGTGGGGCTATAATCAGCTGTGAACGTGACAGGGCAGGACTGGGGACAGAAATATTGGAGGTCAGGCTCAAGAGGTGAATGGATGAGATTTCACGGTGAACGTGCAGGAGGTGATTAGGGGGGAAACCGGCAGGCCACAGCGCAGACTACAGACCTGATAATGATTTGACTGGTGTGTACTGGAAGGTCAGTGCAACATAAAGCAGGGTACAACACAGTGCAACTGTTAGCACAGGTTAGCATCAAGGAGCAAAAACACCAAAAAACAAGGCAGCCATGAGGCTGTGGATCAACAAGTCTCTCAACAAACATGGATAAAGTGTCACTCAACCACACGTGTGTGTCAGCAAGCTAAAACAGGTTTGCCTCAGCTTGGGACCATGATGAGTTTGATGAGGTGCTGAGCCTGACTGACTCAGAAACTCTCTAGTTAACACGTTATATCTTGTTTGTTTGGTTATGATCATGTTATGTTGGTATATGTATACCATAAACAAACAAGATATATTGTATTAATTATGCTGGTTGTTGGATTTTGTTACCTTCGTGTGCCAGGCTAGATATTTTCCTGTTTCCTGTATTTTTTGCTAAACTAAGCTAACCATCTCATGACTGTAGCTTTCATATTTAACAGACGGGCGTGAGAGTAGATTCAATATTCTCACTTAACTCTCGGTAAGACAGTAACTGTATTTCCCAAATGTTAAAATGTATATTTCTTTACACAATCATCCAACATCACAGAAGAATCTGAGCTGACTGTGATTTTAAAGAGATGTTTCTCCCACGCGCCGCTGTGTTCAAGACATTGCTGCTTCAGCTCTCTGGTCTGCTGACACATTTTCTCTTCACACAGCCAAACATATCGCTAAGGATCCAAACCAAGCAATTTATTTTTTAAATACTTATGTGATATAAAGCCATGACCTCACCTGATCCTCGCTGGTTCTGCTTTGTTTTCTGTGACCGCCACCTTTGAATCCTGGGCTGTTTTGAGTGGTAGGTTGGATATTCTGATGTTGGCCACTGCCAGGTTATTCTGGCTCAGAGGGCTTTGAGTTGATTCCTTATCAGCTTGAGTGAAGGGTAACGTTGAGCCTGTTAAGAGAAAAAGCAAGGTCAGACAACCGTGAGTGATCTTTGCAAATGAAAGAATGTGTGGTTATTTTATGGCTTTTCATGCATGTCAAAAAGCATCAGGTGGCTGAAATAAACACTGACAGGAGATGATTTGACTGGTTGTCTGGTGTACCTGACTGACAGGAGCTGATCTGAGCAGGAGGAGCAGAAAGAGAGGCAGTGGGCTGAGGGTGCAGAGAGGAGAATAAAACAGAGGTGGAAAGAGAAGAGGAATGAGGGGGAGAGGAACGTGGAAGGGAGGCAGCAAGGGCAGGAGCCATGGGGTCACAGAGAGCATCAAGGTCAGGACTACTCAGCAGAGGTACAGGGGTAATGTCGGCACCACAGGTCAGCCACGCCTCCTGGGCACCTGAGGAAAGTAGAGATGAAGGAAAGGAAAGATGAGGAGACATGAGAGATGAAGCAGACAAGAATGATGAGTGAAATGATGGTGGGAGAAGAGAATGAAACATAGAGAGAAGGATAGGCGAGAGGACACAAATACGAAGATTTACTGTCCTTTTGACGTTACCTGACTCTGCAATACAGGGCTGAGATTTAGGGAGAGGAGGTGTTGATGCAAGAGGAGGGGCATCAGCAGAAAAAGGAGAGGGAGAGGAGGGACGTGCGATTGACTTGACGATTTGAGGTCTGAAAATGTGAGAACGGCCTAGAGAGGACAGATGGGGTCAGAAAGGAAAAGGAGATTTTTAAAGATTTGAAAAAATCAGTAATAGACTGGCTTCTGTTCAGACAGTTAAAGCTGAGACAAACCAGAGGCTGAAGTAAGATCATCTGCAGTTTGAACCTCCGGGGGGAGCCGTTGATGTGAAACAGGAACTGAGGTGAGGAGAGGAGGGTAGAAAGAGGAGCTATGAACAAACGAGGAACCAATGTAAAGGGTGAAAGCTGATTTTGTATCATGAATTTTATTAACTGTGTTACTCCACAGAAGTGATATCTGCAGCAGTCTCAACAATGACGAGGACCTTAAAACTCCTTCGTTTGGCTCTATTTGTTTGCCTTGTGGTGTCAAAGTGCTACAATATTATTAAGAGTCTTAATGTTAAAGTCTGCATGTCGAAGTGTCTTTTGGCAAGATACAGAACCCCAAATTACTCCTGATGCTGATGGTCTGTACTTATATAACACCTTTCTAGTCTTCCGACCACTCAAAGCTCTTTTACACTACATATCTCATTCACCCATTCACACACATTCATACACTGATGGCATTAGCTGCCATGCAAGGTGCCAACTGCTCATCAGTTTTAGGAGCTAACCATTCATACACATTCACACACCGATGGCACACTCAACCTTCAGGAGCAATTTGGGGTTCAGTATCTTGCCCAAGGACACTTCAACATTCAGACTGGAGGAGCCGGGGATCGAATCACCGATCATCTGTTTAGTGGATGACCCGCTCTAACTCTGAGCCTCATAATGGTCTCATAATGGTCAGAAAGTTGAATGTGGAACACTGGACACTTTTTGCATTCAGTGGTTACCATTTTGGCATACATTTGGCTAATTTTTAAGCCTTAAACCCTTAAATTGGTTAAAGTTTTTGTCATGATGCACCTCCGTTTTATGGTGTAAAAAACACAAAAAATTATTTATTTTCAATATACTTCATGCAAACTGGATTATTTATGGTTTGATTATTGCATCTTGGTGTATGTGAAAGATTAGCAGCAATATTTATTTATATGCATTATTATTCTTTTTATATTTTTTATATTTCATAAAATCTTCACTAATCTACACTTAAAAGCCCCAGGCCTCAAATGAAGTGGAGAAATGAGAATTTACATGTTTTATACTTTGTATTTGAGCAGGATCAAAAATGGTGTTTTGAATGGGTTTCAATGTGCACAAAGGAGTAACAATAGGTCTATTTTAGTCCACGTTGTTTACAATAGGCTAAAAATAAAAAATACATTAAGAAATGTGAGAACACTCAAAAATGCACAACCTTGTATATAGATCATCAACAATATGCATGAAAAAATGATAAAATATGCTAGAAAGTAAAAGCCAAATACACAAAAATGTGCAAAGGGGCATTCAAGGGTGAAGTACATCAGGGCAATTTTAGTACATATTTGTAAGAAGTTTAGGAATAACATGAATGTAACTGTGGATCAAAACAAACTTTTTGTCTAATATAGTGTATCAGCATGTGACCGTGTATTATAGAACAGATTAGTTTTAATGGGCCAGTCTATGTTTTGGATAAGATTTGCCCCCATAACAGTGTGATCAGACATGTGACTAAACTGTTTTTTATATCACATGAAAGTTGTTGCTCGTTCACATGTTCACTCAAGACCATAACAATCAGGTCAACAGCTTCCTCACAACACACCATACCATACATACAGTATATTCTGTATTAGACTTTATAAATGGGCATGAAGCTAAATGATGTGGAACACGAGGTCAAACCTTCACACATAAAGAATCAGTTAGTGGAAAGCATGCGACATGCATGTCTGCCAGCCAGCTTATTGATACCTTTTCCTGAGCCTGGCTGGAAGATTCTGGGCAGAGAGGGAGGCTGAGAGAGGCTCCTGGTGGTTGGAGGGTAAGTGGATGGAGGCTCAGAGGAAACGGTGGGGTTTGGGGGAGAGGAGCATACGGGTGGCAGAGGCTGAGAGGCAGTAGAGGTGATCTTATGGGTCAGAGTAGTGGATACCGTGATAGAAGACTTTTGTGGAGCTGTGGAGGATGATGTTATGATGTTCTGAGGTGATGACAATGCAGGGCAGGAAGGTTTGGGAGTTAATTCAGGGGCAGTGGGCAGCTTGAAGGACAGTTCAGAGGGGGTATTTGAGGAGGATTTAATTGTTAAAGAAGGCTCAACTGAAGCAGAAGGTAAAGTAGACACAGACTCAGATGGAGAATGAAGGGAAGAGGAAGTGTTTTGGGAAGAAGGTGTGATTATGGGAGGATTGGAAGATTTGTGGGATGGAGGATTTGCAGTAGACACATCAGAAAGAGGGAGGATAAAGGAGGCACTCTGGACTGAGGGAGCAGCTGCTGTGATCTGGGAACTTGGAGGATTAGGTAACGGGTCAGAAGGAGCAAGAGAATCAGGTAGAAAAGGGTTGGATGGAGTTTTATGCTTAGGTCTGGGTGAAGGCTGAGGGGAGGGCCTGGGGGAAGGTTGGATCTCTGAGTGCACAGGGGTGGTGGTCATGGGGTGGCGGCAGCGCCGGGGTGAGGGGTGAGGAGCGATGGGCAGAGGGGGGCGGGAGTGAACGGCAGGACTGGCATCATATCCACCGGCTGGATGGATAGATGGAAGCATGGATGGATGGACGGGTCAGTGATAAGAGTGATCAGAGAGAAAAATGGTGGAAAAGACAGAAAAAAAAGATTATGAATGAAAATGAAATGAAAATAACATTGCTGTTGGAATCCCATATCATACTGTCATGACAGTATGATATGGGATATGGGTTATGACACATGACTCACTTGTTTTCATGGCACCAGAAACAAAATATGGAACTGTGATGAACTGTGATAGCATTATAAGATATTTTTCCTGATCATTTTACCCGACATGCATTCTGAGTCAATGGCTCAGTTTGCTGAGTTCTACTTAACACTAACACAACACACTGTTTTGTCTCAGTATGACTGTATTGGCACATTATAATGAAAACTAGTGATGTCTGGATCCACCACTGGGGAAAAGTAGTCGGAGTTATGGTGCTTTGAGCAGACGTTATGATTGTTTTAATGTTTTTTATTCTTTTTTCAATTTTATTTTTATTTATTTGTGTATTTTTCTTATCAATCACTACATTTCCGCAGTGTGGGATCAGTAAAGTCTAACGTAACTAATTACCTTTTGCCACTATGTGCCATGCTGCAGTATCATCACATGATTCTCAATAGCGTTTAGTGTCCAGATGAGAAATATGTGGTGTACAGTACAAATGGTACAAATGTGTGAAACACTTTGATGCAAACTGAGCCTCCCAGTAACAGACAGACAGGAAGAGAGGGGCTGCCTGTTCAGACCTCCTTCTCTCTGGCAACAGAAACAAACAGCAGGAATGAGTGAAACAAAAGAGCAAGGGGAAGCTACCTGAGGTGACAGAGGTTTGTTTCAGGCTGGGTGGAGGAGGAGCAGGGCGATTCGGACGAACCAAAGTGTGTGGAACTACTGCAGCAGCCCAGAAAGGGTAGAACAGAAAAAAGTGACAGGAGAGGAAAAAAATGGAGGTAGAGGAGGAAGAAATAATTCAGAGTGAAGATCAGAGAGAAAAAGCTGCATTGTGTCATGTCAGCCAACCTGTAGCAGTGACAGACTTCTTGTCCTCCTCTTCATCGCTCTCGTTGAAGTCGTCCAGGTTGCCGATATCTGCAGGTTTGACGCTCATCAGACTGGCCAGACTCTGCATGTCTTCATCACTGAGGAACAAAGACACGAGAACAAAGAGAATTTAAATTTGAAGTAATATTTAGTAAGTATTGTTGAAGTACCACTCTCTGAGAGAACATCACGATACTGGTGTCCTAGAGCATAGACATCATAAAAACATGTTGTACCGGTACAAAAAGTGCCCTAACAACTGGTGCTGATGTAATAAGCAGTAGCAGAGGAACAAATAACTTACGTGGCTTTTCCCTCACGAACAAAGACACATGACAGCGACAGCTTGAGCGTGGCCTCCACCACTTTGACAGACAGCGGCTTCAGCTTCAACGTCAGGTCAGTTTGGGTCGGCGTGGGACTGGCAAACCGCTTCAGGTTAATGTCTGCTGATGCCAGCACCTTACGATGCCCCTTGTTCTCCTTTACAGGACCGACAAACACAACAATGACATCATTGTATTGTATTTTGAATGAGTGGAGGAGGAAGAATTACATTTAGTAGTAACAGTAATACCACAAATCATCCATTAAAGTAAAAATCATAATTTATAATTGTACAAATTTAAAGTACAGCACAAAAAGAATGTAATTAAAGGGTCAAAAGTAAAAGTACTAAAAGGGCCAGTACTAATACTAATAGTTGTTGGATGTGTATCATGTTGAAGATACTGATCATATGTTTTAAACTGAAAATGAATATAAGGGAGTAAATATGTACAGTATTTTGTGGAGTGGAAGTGCATAGTAGTATCAAAATAAAAATGCCAGATTTATGTCATTTGATTGAGAAAATAATCGTTGGGTTAATTTGTTACTTAGGAAGTGTTCAAGAAGTACTTACACCTTCAATGACAAATGTCCAGTCTTTGTCCTCAAACTCATCAGCATTGACCTCCTGAAAAGACGACAACAAACAATGAACATGTACCCATTACTCATGCATGTACATACATGCGTGTTGCTATCATCTATTGTTGAACATATACTCTTTATAAGATGTGTAAATGTGACACAACCATTCAAAGTTACGGGCAATTTAGAATCACCAAATCAGATTAGTTTAGATTATACTTTATTTATCCCGCAGCGGGGAAATTCACTCGCCACAGCAGCAAGAGAGGTGTAATATACACCACAGAATAGAATAAAAGGGCAAACACGACGAACAGACAGAAGTGCCCTTGGCAAAACGAGTACTAAAAGTAAAGTGGCCATAATATAAATAATATTGCACATGATAGTAATTGGAATGGGAAATATAATACAGATAAAAAAAAAATATATAAAAGCTATGGTGAGTAGTGGTGGTAATTGAAACAGAAACTACAACATGATCAGGTGGTGCAGGTGTTGTAGAGTCTGACAGCGGCTGGGATGAAGGACCTGCGGACCCTCTCCTTCTTACACCGTGGGTGTAGCAGTCTGCTGCTGAAGGAGCTGCTCAGGGACCCACAGTGTCATGTAGGGGGTGAGAGGTGTTGTCCATGATGGATGTCAGCTAAGCTAACATCCTCCTCTCACCCACTTCCTCTATGATGTCCAGAGGACAGTCCAGGACAGAGCTCACTCTCCTTATCAGTTTAATGAGTCTCTTCCTGTCCCTGTCCGTGCTGCCCCCTCTCTAGCAGACCACAGCATAGAAGATGGCTGAAGTCACCACAGAGTCATAGAAAGTCCTGAGGAGAGCCCTGTACACTCCGAAGGACCTCAGCCTCCTCAGCAGGTGGAGGCGACTCTGGCCCTTCTTTTAGAGAGCATGGGTGTTATTAGTCCAGTCCAGTTTATTGTTGAGGGGAACACCCAGGAATTTGTACTTCTCCACCACCTCAATGTCCGATCCCTGGATGTTCACCGGTGTGAAGTAGGATGCTTTCCTCCTGAAGTTTACAATCATCTCCTTTGTCTTGCCGGTGTTAAGCCGAAGCTGGTTGAGCTCACACCAGCTGACAAAGTCCCTGATGACCGTCCTGTATTCCAGCTCGTTCCCCTCAGAAACACATACAATAACGGCTGTGTCAGAACTTCTGGATGTGGCAGTGTGTGGTGTTGTGAATGAAGTCCGAGGTGTAAAAGATGAAAAGGCCTCACATACTGAGGTCTGTTGGTGAGATAGTCTAAATCACCTATTAAGTGCATGTCTTTGGACTATGGGAGGAAGGTCATGCATGCACTCCACACAGAAAGGCCAAGCCGAGGTTCAAACCAGGAACCTTCTTGTTGTGAGGAAACACTGCTCACCACTGCACCACTGTTATTATTGGAAATAACTTTACAGTGAATATATACACTATATAAACTACACACAAAAAGTAAGGGAATTTTTGTTTGGTAGATTATTTCTTTGTTGTTTCTTGGCAATAAATCTTACACCACTGGAAAGCCTGATTATTTCTCTTTTAAACGGTGCCACATTTGTAGTAACATACATTTGTGGGATGAGCAGCAGAGCTGAGTATGTGGGTTGAGCCCATGAAAAATTGGCAAATCTTTTCTGACAACCCCAAACAGCTTTTCTTTGCTGTTGATTCTTGTTTTGTGAATTGGCCGATGAAGAAACAAGAAATATTGGTGACCAGTGTGTGACCAGGAGTAATGAACAGCATTTTTCCAAAATACATTCCCTTATTTTGTGTTTGGACAATGGTAGCATGAGATTCATGTTTCTTTTCATTTGTCGCCTGCCTGTCTGTGTATGAATGTGTATAAAACTTGTGTTGTGATTTTGGTACCTTGAACAGTGTAACAGAGATGTCGATGTTCTCTGGGACAGGCCACACCACCATGCCTCTGTAGGGGTTCTTGATTCCAGGCTGCCAACTGTGGAGCTGCATGACAAACAGAGTAAGACCTTGTGTGTGTGCTTCTGTGTGTGAGAGTATGTTTGTAGTGTTTCAGTGATTTCACCTTCGAGCACATGCGTCGGTTCCTCCTGGTCCACACCACCCTCAGCTTGTCTGGCTGCCTACAGAAAGAGAGGAATGACCTATCACTACATGAATTTCAAACTTCATGAAATAAAGAACAAAGTGGACATTATATTAATGGTCCAAGACAAGATTTTGCAGAAAGTCTTATGACTGCCACTGCTCAATAATAATGCCTTGGAGTCAAGGCGTGTGTGAGTGTGTGTGACTTTATGCAGATGGCTGTTGCACATAATTATGCTTGCCTATCTGTACGAATTGGTAAAGCTGTGGATGTGTGTACAACATGTGTGTAGTCACGCAGCTGTTTATCTGTAACTAGGCTACACAATGCCACACAATATGTGTGTGTGTGTGTGTGTGTGTGTGTGTGTGTTGGTAATGTGTGTATGTTTCCATTCTGCAGTCCTGTGCAGAACAGGAAGTGAAACTGGAAGCTGCAGAGTCATGTGACCTGAGTCAGTCTGAATGTAAGGCATTCCTCTTGACAGGAAGAAGAAACCCCCTTCAAGAGAACACACACATACATAGAGCACAAATAATGTACCAGTACATAATAATAACTCATAGAACTCTTCAAACTCACAGCCACCTACAAATATGTGATCTTTACAACCATTTTAACACCTTTGGATGTTATTTATTAATAGAGATATTTTATAGGTGTTGAACATTGTCTCAAGTTTCAGTGTATCAGTCTTCAAGTGTAGGAAAGAGGGCTGTGTGTGTACATGTGTTGATGTGGTATGTGTGTTAGGGGGTCAGAAGTAGCATCAGAAATAGCCTGACAGGCAGAGTGACGGTAATAAGTGGGAGAGACGAAGTAGAAAAGAGCTGCACAAAGACACAAAAACATCTTTTGTACGCAGTGAGCTCACGAACAATGAGCAACAGCAGAGTGCTGTGTTTACACAGGCAGACATTAAGGGTGTAATGCAGTTTAGTAACATGTCATTACCGCACATTGTGGTTGGTGTTTTGTTATTCAGCAGTCAATGGTTATATCCCACAGCTAACTAGATGACCGATAGACATTATCCCCACCCATGCTGAAATGTTTTACAGCATTTAGTGTAAAACATTTATTTGAACAATTATAGCTAAAGACTAAACCTGTCTTATGTTTTTGCCAAATGAAGTGTTCATAGTGTAAAAATAGTGCTGTTGCTAACACTTTAATTATGTCTGTGTCATTATACTGACTCTTTCAGCATCACTTTATCATTTTCAGGCTGCTGTCATATACAAACTGCCGGGCCTTCTTATCTGTGGCCATGCCATCATGTACAAATGTATCCTGTGCCAGTAGTGTACAGTGGGGTTTTAGAGTTTTTCCACCAAAAATGATGCTATGAGAGCTGTGACCCAAAACAGTGAAGTTATTCAGAATCAGAATGGCTTTATTGGCCAGGTGTGTGTACACACACACGAGTAATGTGACTCTGGTTCACTTTGCTCTCAATTGTACATACAGGTATAGACATAAGTACAGTTTAAAAGTCGAGGGACATGACAGGTAGGCGCCGACATAACAAAAACATAAAACATAAAAAATAACTATATACATATTTAGCTCAGCTGAAACTTACTATAAAGCTCTGTGAAGCCAAGAGGAGCCGCCCATGAAAATACTGTCTCTTCTCTTATTATACTGTTATTATAAAAAGGTTATATGTTGTTATTGTTAGGCTTGTTGTTATGAAAATATATATCTTCCTTAAATATTTACTTAATACACTATTACTATTATAGTTGCAGTGGAGCTGCAGTTGCAAATTAGCTCATACAAAGTGTAAACATGCGGCTCAGTAACAGGTCTGTGTGGGTAAAGAAAGCCAATGCTCTCAAATCATAGCACTAAATTAGAACAACCCCCAAACACACACACACACATAGCTTGTACACAAACATGTGACTTGTGAGACATTTTCAGCCCCCCTCATAGCAAAGGCTTCATTTCCTGCATCTGACGTTTGATGTAATTTTTAAGTGTCAGTAACCTCTGACACAAATACAGAGTTCAATCACACAAGAACTTTTCAAAAATATGCCTAGTAAGTAACATGACTGAATCTTTGGATTAACCTGCAGTCATTCCTCCTGCTTCTCTCCGTGGTTCTGACTTTGCCTCCCTGTTTAAACAGCACACTGTAAAGGCTTATAGACTCTGACTATAAGCCTTTACACTATAGGTGGGAATCACCCTGTCCCACTCTGTTATTTTCTCTGTGTCCAGACAACACATACTCTCTGCTGCTGATCACAGTCTCAAACTTTTTTTATTGACAAGAGCGTTCAGTCACTGCAGAAAAACAAAAAAACTAATCAGTGTTTCTTACAGTTCTGCTGACAAGCTGCTCTACTCGACATGTCAGAATCTGGACAGATAAGAAACTGACATGTAGACAAAAGTTTAAAGAACCTTGTTTGTAATTGAATACTGTGATTGACTGTCAGTAAATCAATAAAAAACACTGAAGAAAGATTTAGTGATGGTGATCATTCCAAGTTCTCCCTTTCAGCTTGATCCAAAAACCCTAAAACTGATCATTTGATTTATTGTTTCTGTTTAGTGTTGTGTCAGAGCTGAATAATGACCCACACTGCATCACCTGGCCACCTCCCAAATGTTTTGTAAAACAGGAAATTGCACAAGAAGGGAAGACCTACAGAGCCTGAGCTCTGTAAAGTCATTTGACTGCATCTCTGATATGAAACAACAGTGAGTCTGCTTTTGCTCCCATAGTAATGAGTTATTACATTTCATTGTTGAATATAACCAAATCTTGCTCATAATGTCCCATGATCACTCTGATTGTCTGTGATAATAAAACAATAGCATGACACGTACAATACAGACTATTGTTTACATATCAATGATTTTAAAAGGCTGCTGTGGCAAAGATCAGTGATCTATATGGTGGACTGATAACTGATAACTGTCTCTCTGACATGCAAACACAAACCCTGACGACATCTGTGAGAAGACTCTGTCCCACAGCTGTCCACAGCTAGTATAGCAGGTAGTGTATATATATATATATATATATATATATATATATATATATATATATATATATATATATAAAATCTTCCTTATATTTGTACTTAATGCTTGTTATGCACCACAATACTGTACTTTTTACTCCAATACGTGTATTTTAGACCTTTAGTTACTTTGAGCTTAATAAAACAAAATATAATCAATAAATAAACTCTGATGTATTATTATGGAGAGAGATGAGACTTTATAGATTCCTTGGTGACAAGCTACCTGGTACAAGCAAGGTTACAAGCTGCAACATTATGATTCATCAATAATAATAATTAGGTTCATTATTCTGAAATGGGCCATTCTGTTTTTAATCCGTCATTTCACTTTTTGTACTTTATTATATTTTGTTGCTGATACTTTGAAGTAAAGCTTTGACATGTAAGACAGTATTAGTACACTGTGGTATTGCTACTTTTAAGCTACTTCAGTAAAGATCTGTGTACTTCTTCCACTGCTCGTCGATAGGGGGTGTCGGGAATCGAACCCGCAGTCACTCCGGAACAAGTTAGCACAGGCTTGACGCCCTCATACTTTTCAGTGTAGCGGAAAGAGCCACAACATGAGAATGAACATGGTCATAATGGACATTTATTATAGCTGACAATAAGCAGAGCCTCTTCTGGTGTTTACATCTCAAACAGTGACACACTCTGAAGACATGAAACTCTTAAAGTAACATGAAGCTCACCATTTCTTCGTACACTCCAGAGTGAGTTCCTGGTAAGAGGCTACAAACTGAAACTTTGAAGCCTTCTTACCAACTCGTTGCAGTCTCTTCCATACCGAAGTCATGATTTCCTGTGGTGAATAAAAACTCAACAAACAGGAAAAGGAAAGAAAACTAAGTCTGCGAGGTGCGACAAAAATCCAACTTTATCCACTGTCTCCTTAAAAGGTCTCCTTCTTCTTCTCCTGCTGCTGCTGCTGAAGATGATGATGATAAAGTCCACACAAGCTGCGACTTGCGCTCATTGGTAATAAGTTGAATCACGCTGGGAAATTAAAAAAAAGGAGTTATGTCGCCATGAAGAGAACAGAGCGAGCTCCGAGTTAAGAGAACTGCCAATTTGAAGTCAAAGAGGAACCGATTCCGCCCTTCTGCCTCGCTGTCATTCAAACAACCCATAAACGTCTGATATGAAGCTGAAGGTTCACCCAAACAACTGCAAGTGACAACTCCACTCTCTGTGGCAGTAATCCACAAGGAGACAGGAGAACGCTTAGTCAACCCTAGTTGTAATATAGGTCTGCTGCCTCCCTCCTTCCTTCAGGCACTTTCAGAGAGACAGGCAGAGAGAGAGAGAGACAGGATATGCAAAAGAGTGCCTGCTGCGATGCAGCAGTATGCAAAGGCTTTATCTGTGCAGCTTATAGACAGTGTGTGAAGGCATTGATGTAACAGTCGTACCTGTAGACTTTGATCCTGACTGTCTATGTCACTGGAACAAGCTTATCTGACAATTACTGTTTCACTTAATCAGCTCTGCAAACTCCTGCAGGCTACAAGGCTGCAACAGTTCATTCATGCAACACTGCTGTGGCATGAAGCACAGTGTTTGTTAAAAAATTGAGCTCATACAGTTATAACTCAAGTCACTTCCTGAGTTTTAGTTACGTCATCCAGCGCTTTCCAGAAAAGTGTGTTTCAACTACAGGGGAATAGTTTCCATGGAGAGAGCCAACTGACTCCAGTGTGTGTGTGTGTGTGTGTGTGTGTGTGTGTGTGTGTGTTCAAGCTAGGTCAAGGCACAGGGATTTTCCTCAGTGAGAGCAGGAGTTTATTTTTGGATGGGGGGAACAGGGATGGATGGATGGACAGAGGCAGCTGGGGTGGAGGAGTGCATGGCGGCAGCAGGGGGAACAACTCTCTCATGACTCAGAGTTTGTCTAATATTACAACATGGGTCCAACATTGAAAGGTGCATTTTTGCTCTCAGTACATTGGGTGTGGATGGCTTCCTTTTTTCAAATATACTTCCATATAAACAGAGCTGAGAACTGTGCAGGTACTGTACACTATATTTTAGGCTTTAAATCTAACTCAGAATTTTATGTTACTTTGTATAGTAACATAAAAGTATCAGCAGTGCCAAAGGATGCTGCTCTGCTGGAGTCTGTAGTCCACTCTACAATGGCCAAATGTGCAAGAAAAGTGATGTAGTGTCATCACACAATAAAATAGTTTTAACCACGTCCAGGGTGTGTAACATCTGATACATGATCCCAGTGCACAGCCTCTGTCCACCACCATCACACCATATTTTATGCTTAAATCTTTCTGTTGTAACATAAAAGTGTCACCAGTGTTCTTCCTCGTGTTGCTTGTTCCCTTGGTGGAATTACAATCTCTTCTTTTATTTTCATCCTGAGTGTATTTCCTCACTTAAATGATCTCACCTTTCTGCACTGACGTCCAGTCTGTCTGTTTATTGTATCACTCTCACTGTAGTGCACTAACTTACAGTGACAGATATCTGATAATCCAAACCACAAAGACATGCATCATGAATCATGATGAAGAAAAAAAACCAACAGACAGCAAGACAGGCAGACAGGCAAATACATTCTAACAATAACCACAACATATGTTGATTATAAATAGACAACAGCATGAGACTTTCAACTCAAACGTCACTCCCCTTCATTCCTTCTGTCTCCACAGCAAATGGTTTGTCTTCACTCTGCTGCTTTCGGTGTGATCTCAGCAGAAGAGGACTGCAGGAGTGAAGTAGCTGTGTCTTGACTGGAGACAGTGTGTCCCCTGTTGGTCACATATTGTAACATCATCCTTTAATTACCTTTATTTAAAATGAGAAAATCCACTGTGACCAAAATATTAAGTTACTTTAAATTGTGGACTCTGAGCAGGCTCACTGTTCTTCACTGAGAAGTCAGAAATGAGTAAATAACTAGAATTAGACATCTTAATCAGGAAATAATAATGTGCTTTACCATTTCTTCATGTTTTTTTTTTTTTTTTTGTAAAACAGTCAATTTGAAAATTCATGGATAACAATAATAATTATATTTTGCCATTAAAAATATAATTTTGGTTAAAGAGCTTCTACATGCTGCTGTATTAACCATTAGAGAACCATAAAAATGATTTAGGTAATTACCAATGCTGTTAATTTAACAATAATGCAGAACAGATACAAATAAAATGTCTGTTCTTCAGTTAAGACACTAAATGGTGAGAATACTGTGTGATCAGAGACATGGTGGGATTATGAGGAAACCACAAACAGGCCTCAGGTGTCATCAAAAAAAATGTCACAATAATTCTTAGAAAGAATCCACCCTCCACCCACCTCAAGTCCAGTGCCAAGCAAGCAGCATGTAGCAGCATGTATGATATACAATGATAACATCTCTCTTCTCTCTGTCTTGATGTTTTAATCGGCAGGTAGTGCAAGTTTAGATGCCAATAAGCAGAGAAGTCGGTTTAAAGAGTTATTGATTTCCTTTTATTTGATTTGCCAACAGCTAGGAAAAACTGTACAGTGGTAATAAAAACTGTATGTGTGTATGTGTATGAGGGAACAGTCTTTCTCTTTTAATTTACCCACCCATACCTTGTATAATCATCACTTTTCTATCTGCCCAAAATAATGTGTTCTTGCCAGGTGCTCAATTTGAACCCTGTTTAATTAAAAAAAACTGATACTTACATTACCCATCAGTCCTGACATGTTGTG
The DNA here is from genome assembly GCA_033000465.1 of Sciaenops ocellatus. Classification (NCBI taxonomy): domain Eukaryota; kingdom Metazoa; phylum Chordata; class Actinopteri; family Sciaenidae; genus Sciaenops; species Sciaenops ocellatus. Next base: position 1,547,267 of record CP136870.1, read on the forward strand.
GCAGTTGGCAGTCCACCATGAGCTGGCTTCTGTTGAATTTCAAAGGAAGTTTCTCCTCCACACTGTCACCAAGTGCTTGCTCATGGTAGAACTGTTGGTCTCTGTAGATAATATTATAAAGAGTACAATCTAGACCTGCTCTGTATGGAAAGTGTCATGAAATAACTTGTGATGAATACAACTGAATTTAATAGTGTGATGGTGGAGCCAACAGAAAAAAGTAAAAAAGTGGTTCTATCTGTACAAATCCAGACATTTACATCATGGTCAGGATCCAATATAGGCGACTTAATGCTTCATGAACTAATTCGATTGCTATTTATTGTGCACTGAAGCTGAATATCAAACCTGATATTAAGATCTGCAGAGACCATGCATCATACCTCATGTTAGCTTCTCTCAAAACCTGTCACGCCACAAAAATAGAATGTCAAATAAAGTAATTCTTAGTTGACAACAGTGTCAAAATAATATGCCACAGAGATGCATGGCACTTAGTGTAAATGGGGTCTAATGGGACAGTCAGAGACATGAACCATGCTTCATGGAGCCTGTGTCTGCATCTTCATCTGGCAAAATGAAAGGAGTCCTTGATCCACTGGTCCCTGGTGTTGCTGCTGGGTGGGGGCAGAGAAAATGACGGAGAAGAAGAAGGCTGTGAGAGAACTCCTGTCTCTTCCTCATCTTCATCCTCTACTTCCTCCTCCTCGTCAGAGTATCCATTATCAGCACTGAACGAGGCATCAGATAGGAGCGAGGAGCCCTTGTACTCCTGGATGACCTCGCGGAGGGACCACAGCTGGCACAGCAGAGACATGTCGAGCTGACGCAGATCAACCTGATGCACACAAACACAAAACATCTGTCCTGAGAAGGAAACTTGGAGGAAAGTGGGAAAGTTCATTTTTGGACTCCTTGACAACTGAGCAAACTCTTTGTTTCCACTGATGAGGTGGTTTAAAGGCCTGTTAGAGTGATGTGACATGGAGTGAATTCATTAGTCAAACTTATGTTCTCTTCGTGATACGTGCTTGAAGGTTTATGTGAAGCACTACATGTTTTGTCTGTTGTTAGGCATGCAGACAGACGCCTTACCATACCATCTCTTTCCGCAGCAGCGCCAGAGAAGCGTCCAGTCCACCCGGCTTGCTGTGGCCGCGCGGCTCGTCCCCGCCGCCCCGGCTGATGTCAGCCTGGATACGCGCTCTCTTGCTGTGCACTTTCTCGATGTCCCGCCACGACCCGCCGCTGGAGTTCAGGATGCCGCTCAGGCCTTTGGGGAGCGGCGGCAGCCCCTCCACCGAGAAGACACCGCTCACCGCACAGTCCGCCACGCTGCACCGACTCTCGTTCATCATCAAGACTCAACACTACAGCTTCTGCATGGATCACTTTGAAATGCGCTATGCTGTCTCACCCTCACCCGAAGGTGCTGTCTCTCTCTCTCTCTGCCTGCAGCAGCAGAACTCAGCGGTGTCTTGAAGCTTTGGGAAACCGGCGTCCGGTGCCTCCCTGGTTTCTGGATGCTGGTGCGCTGCAGAAGAAGCAGTGAGTCCCGGGTTAATGTCAGCTTTCCTGGCTTTGTTTGGTTTCCGCTCTTTGTGTGGGAGAGTTCACCGTCAGCCCCCAGCTCCGCCCGGCGGTGACCGCGCCCCGCCCCGCTGCAGAGCACCACAGAACCGCAGAGCCACGTTTAGACACCGAGGACACTCACCGAGCCTGTCCAAGATACAGATGATTGGATGGATTGCCATGATTGGACAGAGTAGACTGATAAACTGACCACATTGAAGTAACAATAAATTAATACATTTATTTAAATCTCACTGTCACTAGCTGTCATTCACAGCATTTGAGAGAGAAATGCAGATGATGTTTATTGGTACTTAAATTGTACCTAGACAGGGCCATCGTTTATCAATGAATACATTTTATGGCGTTTCTTTTGCATTGGCGCCCTCTTGTGGAAAGAAACAAACTGCAGAGGTCCTGAACAGGCAAACATTTATTCAGGTATTCAATTAGACAAGTCGACCGGCCTTGACTGAACACTGAAGCTGGCTGTTAACTAACATGAAGTGCCGCCTATTGATGCACAGTGCAGTTTATCTGCTCCATTAGTTTTGGATGAATAAAGAATTATCGGTCTGATTCCCAAATGTCGCTCCATGTCATTTGAACATCATTCAATCACATGACCACCATCATGTATCAAATCTATTTTCAATAAAAAAAAAAACCTCAGAACTGCCAGCACACAATGATTTACAACAGAAACAACAGACGTGTTTGAGCATCAGCACAGATGCTGTCATTTTCCCAGATGTTAACTTGATAGCCGTTTTAGATGAATCAAAACCAATCAACTGTGGAAATACACAGGCAGTCTTTAGACTTTAGTAGAATCATTTTTTATTGGCCAGATTAATACCAGTGATGTACATGCATTTAGACATGATCAGCTCTCATTATATCAGAACTTACACTGACAAAAAGAGTCAAATGTTCAAACCTTTGCACTTAAACATATTATGAATCCATGTAACATATTTCTGCCAGCCATATAGGGATGTTAACTGAAGAGCAACTTTTGACATTTTAATCACATTTCAAGTGCGTTTCCTGACCAATTATGAATCGAGCTCGAGGCAAGGATTCAGTCAAAGAGAGATGCTGCAAAGCAGCAAACCACAGTCAGTATTCCAGGACAGAGGCAAGTAGAAACAGCGTTCCCGTTAATCCATGGTTTCAACCTTTTCCATGATGGTTACTGGCTGAGCTCCTTGAGGCTGCGCAGTGAGCTAGCACAACTGGTGATGAGGCTGCAGAGCTGGATACTTGTCTCCAGGGATGCTGAACTCTGTAGTTGGGTGGTGGCCCAGCGAAGTTTGGTTAGAACAGCTTCCTCGGCTTCTTGCAACAGAGGGTTGAGGGCAGCGCTCTGTGGAGTAACTGGAGGGCGAGTAGGTGCTAGGGGAGTGGTGGTGGCAGTAGTTAAAGGAGAAGTAACAGCGGGGGGAGGCAGAGCAGCTCTCCCCCCTGCGGCAGCCCCCTCACAGTGCTCCGGTCTGGGAACTGTCACACCTGCCTGACTGCCGCTGGGGCCACCATTGAGTTCAGGGGCCGGGGACGGCGCAGGGGCCTGGGCTGCAAGCTGTCTCTCTCTCACTTGGGACAATGCTGCCTGGGCATTCAGAGCTGAGAGGGGTGAAGAGAAGATACAAAGGGAAACATGGAAGCAAGTTCAAATTAAATGTACAAACAAAACAGAGTAAAGGAGAGCAGCATACCAGGGTTGTCCTTGTCAACATCAGAGTCCAGCTCCTGACATGAGACACAGTAGTTTTTCTGCTGTTTGTCCTGGAGGAGAATTGTCTGGAAACAAAATCAAATGTTACCTTACAACACCTTTTTCCATTATTACAGCACCACCACCGTCACAGACAAACCCAGTCCACTCACCCCGCACACGTCGCAGCACTCTCCCAGCATCTTGTATCCTTTGAGCAGGTAGTCTCCCATCAGCTTGCTGATCTTGTCTTGTCTCTCCCTGCGAGCCTGGATCACCTTCATCTCTGCCTCGGTTGGAGGCTCCCACTCATAGTCCTCGTCATCTGGTGAGTAACAGAGTGATGAGTTGATTTAGCTGCATTAACCTAATGATCAGTCATTAGCACTGCTGTGACGTGTGTTTCAACGGGCTCGTGCACTCTGCTCAGCTGTGTTGGTTAGCTTAGCCGCACAGCTCTGCTACTAAATGATGAGAAGCTAGCTAGCAGATGAGCCGGGCTAACGTCAGCTAACGGTTATCTAACGGTTATCTAACATATCCAACTACACATTCAACTACACGCGAGAGCCACTGTCTACACACGCGCCGGTATACTTCTTTATCAACAGGTGAACGCGGGAAATGTCATAGATTGCCTTTAAAGCTCATGAGTTCACAAACCTCCATTCAGAGCCATGTTGCTTCAGTGCTACACGTTGTGCGTGATGACGTCAGACTCATCGTCTTCTTCTTTGAGGTTTTACGGCAGCTGTCTTCCTTAATGATGCTTTACTGCCTCCCCCTGGATGTAGTCTTCATCAATGTCCTTTTTAAAAGGCCTGAAGCTCTCTGAGGGATTGTTTTTTTTTCCTCAAAAATATTTCTATAAAATAAAATGAAAATTGACTTGTGACCACATGTGTCTCACTGTGGAATAAATCTCATTTCTGGGCTTAAAGAAAGAGTCTAATATGAGAGACCATATAATAGTCACCCAACAGCTGCACCTCCAGTCACCAGTCCGTCAAGCGCCTGAAGTTCACAGACGACACCACCCTCATCGGACTCATCTCTGATGGTGACGAGTCCGCCTACAGGTGGGAGGTTGACCATCTGGTGACCTGGTGCAACCGAAACAACCTAGAACTCAACGCTCTCAAGACAGTGGAGATGGTTGTGGACTTCAGGAAGAACTCAGCCTCACCTGCCTCCATCACCCTCTGTGACTCCACAATTGACACTGTGGAGTCTTTCCGCTTCCTGGAAACTATCATCTCCCAGGACCTCAAGTGGGAGCTGAACATCAGCTCCCTCATCAAGAAAGTCCAGCAGAGGATGTACTTCCTGTAGCAGCTGAAGAAATTCAACCTGCCAAAGACAATGATGGTGCACTTCTACACCTCCATCATTGAGTCCATCCTCACCTCTTCCATCACCATCTGGTACGCTGCTGCCACCACCAAGGACAAGGGCAGACTGCAGTGTGTCATTCGGTCTGCAGAGAAGGTGATTGGCTGCAATCTTCCATCTCTTCAGGACCTGTACGCCTCCAGGACTCTGAGGCGTGCAGGAAAGATTGTGGCTGATCCCTCCCACCCCGGACACAAACTCTTTGAGACACTCCCCTCTGGCAGGAGGCTGCGGTCCATCAGGACCAGAACCTCACGCAACAAGAACAGTTTCTTTCCGTCTGCTGCTAGCCTGATCAAGAAGGCCAGGAACCCCCCCGACACTCTTTCACACCCCACATTAACGTTGTATCTACAAACTCTTTGCGTTACATTAACACTCAGCCTTATTTAGCAACTGTTCCTCACACTATGAACATTTGCACATCACCTGGTACTTGCAATTCCTGCACAGCTGTACTGCTCTTTTTTATTTTAAAACATATTGTGTATATATATTTATATTGTTTATATTTTTAATACTTGATTTTCTTTATTTTTCTTATATCTTTAAAGAATGTTTGTCATGCACTAATTTCACCAGAACAAATTTGTACTTGGCAATAAACGTTTTTGCTGATTCTGATTCACTGGAACGTTTATATTATGGAAATAATCATGTAATAAATTGTAGTTTTACAGTTTGGTACTGCATATTGATTTAAGCCAAGTTAGAAAATATGTTATTTTGGAAGCTGAAATTCTTGTCATCATCTTGCTGTCGTCCTACTAAATTCTGTCCTCTCAGTACAATGTGCTGCACCACACATCAAACATAAACAATACACACATCGCAATATTTCTGTGTTTAAAATCAGTTTATTGCAATTTGAGTTGTCAGATTTGACATCAAAAACACAGATTGATACATTTCACAGAAAGAAAAAAACAAACATTCAAAATAATATCTGAGTGTGTCACTGTAATCCAAGAATAGTGTTTTTATGGGCTTCACAGTGATTTCCTATCCTCCCCTGCTTGTACTTGTTGGATTCTATTTGTATACTATTTAATACTCCTTTTACAGCTAAATGACATCAATTAAACAACAAAAAGAAGCACAAAATCTCTCAGGGGGCTGATGTTACATGTGTACACTTGGCTTGATGAAAAGGTTTCATGACTCCAGTCACATCCTTCCTCTTTCTGTGTCACCTCCTCTTGTGATCCTCTGTCTTTCTCTGGGTTTCTTCTCAACCTACAGGGTAACATCCTCTCTGGCAAGAAGTAAACACAAAGAGATGTTTACATGCATATGTGGACAAGTTAAACACACTCATTTGAACTAAACTGCAGCCTAATATAAAGGGGGAAATGACTCTTTGTATTATATAATAATGCTCAAGCATTCATTTTAATGCCTCAATGGTTTGAATGAATCTTTTCTTTTTTATTATGATTTTGCTGACAACATTAACAAACATTAGTGATTTGGTACTTACGCTGATGTGCAGTCTTTACTCTGTTATTTCTGGAAGGCAGATAAAAATAATCAGAAATGACATCAAATTCACTGCAAGGTACACTATCAGTGTACAGACAAATTTGATTGAGTGTTATTAAAAAGAAATACCTTCAGGTTTGGGGTGCATGAGCATCAATGGCAGTTCCACTGTGACATCACTGCAGAGAAAACCAACCAACCAATCAGAATAATGCAGGTGATTGCTGATCATGGCTAATGGGCTGTATGGAGTGTGATATGATCACAAAAAAACTCAACTCACCTGGCAGTGAGGCCACCCAGCAGGCTACATGAAGACAAGAGGGATGTTTATTTGAGTTATTTTCATTATTTTAAAATAAAAACTTTGTAGTAAGTTTCATTGTGCTAAAAGTGCTTACCCTCCTCCAGCCACCATGAGGTTAATTTTCATCTTGTAGGAAACCAGAATTCCCAACACCTCTCTCTCTACACCCTGTCGCAGTCTGTAGAAAACAGGTATTATATGGATCTTAGTCATTAGAAGGTTAAATTCAGTTAAGTATCATAAAAAAAATAAAAAAAAACCATTACAACATTATAGACATGCAAGAAAAAGCTACTCCTAATGTCAGACTACAAAGTCAAATTAAATGAATTAAATGTGACTCACATAGTGCTGGAGGCCAAGTTGGTGTCCTCCTCCTTCAGACGTCCATCCAGTGCCAACCCCCTTTTCTCCTTGTTTTCAGTCAGCAGGGGTGTGACGCATAAAGTGTTCTCATAGGTGCCATTGGCCTCCACTGTCTCTCTGTAGAGATCCCAAACAAACACAGACATGAACATATCAAACTGTGTGCTTGTGTTGTTGCTACAGTGTAACTTGATGCTGGATATTTGCTGTGGTTCTGCACTATCTGACCACGTACGCAAACTCTTGGCTAAGAACAGTCTTGGTGTATTTATCTGCCGAATAGAGAACGATGTCTGTGGTTTGGTCCACTGTGAGAGGAGGGAAAAGGAGACAAAAAGAGAGTGTGAGACTAAATAATTCTGCTGTGTTCTCAGTATATACGTATATTAAAAAAGCATTTCCACCATCAAGAGGTACCCACCAGTGATTTTGATTTTCGTCACTGTTTTGTTGCTCTCATTGTTGACTTTGATTTTGATTGGGATTGCTTCGCCGTGGAGGTAGAGCTGTGGTCAACAGCAGGAAACAATGAGTTAATGGTGGTGTTGTTGGGAAAACATAGTCTAACTAACCGTGGAGACATTAAAAAACATGTAGGATCACAGAGAAATGTACTAAATGTTTGTAAGGCATTTGAAATAATAAAGATTTACTGCCGTACATCTTTTTCCATTGAAGCTTCTAGATGAACAGGCTTGTCAGACATCATGAAGCTTTTGCAGAGTTCCGCCTTGGGCCCAGCACCCACCTGAGATGGGGCATACTGGATTTTACGAATGATAAGGCGAGCAGTGTCCCTGTCAGACAGAAGGGAAAGAAGACAGAAGAGATGAATGAAGAAGATTCGAGAGGACAAACAGCTGAAAGGTGAAAGATGAATACATACTTCTTTTCAATCTTCTCATCAGGGTTACACTTGTCCTTGGCAAGGTACGTTTTGACCTCAAAGTCGACACCACAAGCCTGAAAATAAAACATTAGCAGCTGTAACAGTGAACAGTGACAACAATGGCTTGCTTCCACACTAAGAGTGTTGGCATAGGAGGAGGTTTACCTTCCCCTTGTCATCAGGTCCAGGCTGCAGAGAGACTGAGCATGGCAGGTTCTTGGGAATCTAGACAGAAACAACAAGTCAAAGAACATTTATAACTGAAAGAAGAGTTCATTAACTTAAAACAGACATTCTGTTAAAATCACCAAACAGGAAGGAATTCATTCAGAGTCATTTATCAATCTTTTCTTGTCAAAGGCCCCATTTTTAGGCCTCTAGTAGTCTGCCATGACCCTTTCTGGATATTGAGCAACTTAACATCGGGTCCCCAAGTCTGAGTTTCCTAGTAGTCAGTATTAAAAGGGTACAATACAATGTTCCATAGAAATGTTCATGTGTTTAAAGGCTGAGGTTGTATCTGGATATGTTGTCATACTTCAAAAGTGAAAGGAACTGCGCCCTCTCCAGCCTTCTTCAGCAGGGTCTCATGCATGGCGCTTAGGGGAGGCTTTTGGGCCTCAGGGTAAAGCTGGAAATGCTGGATCCAGATGTCCTTCCTGAAGCACAGGCCTATCACATCCAGGTCCTCACTACCATAACGGAAGGCACATGCCAGCTGCACAAACACTGTCAAAACATAGCAGTAGATTCATTATTTCATTATGATCTCTTACTCAGCTTTAGGGAATTTAATGTGGAGCATTTTATGGTATGATTTTACCTTTTCTGTCTCCAAAATTTGTTGAGTCCAGCTTTACAACACCATCTGTAAACATAACATTGTAATCAATGATATACTTATTATCCTCACTACATGGCTGCAAACACACACACAATGAAGAAGGAACGTACCAACTTTGTCCACAACAGTCACGTTGTCAACATAGTCTCTCTTTCCCAGGTAGAGGGTCAGCTGTCAGACAAAAGGAAAGGACAACAGTTGAATATTATTGCTTCAGTTTCCAAGCGTGATTCATCCATTTTTCATTGATGGGAAGTATTTTAAAATCACTACAAGCTCAAAACAACAGAATCATTTAAGACAAATTGACAAATGGAGACTTACCCCTCCGTTTCCACTGGTCTTCTTAAAAACCCTGTGAAAGAGAAAAGGAAATGTCATTTTAACAATATTTGTGTCTAATTTATTAAAGCACATCATTCACTTTAACAACCATTTTTTTCTTTTTATAACAATATACTAGTTATATTGTTATAACGTGAAACATTTCATGTTAAAACATAATGCAAACATTTTGTGAATGTAAATAAGAATACCTTTTGACAGAGTTACTGTCTGGGTTAACTAGATAAAATAAATTTTAGACTCTGGAGGTAAAGTCAATTCCTTTGCAAGCAGCAGAAGGGCCAATAATCCCTTATTCCTTGTATCCAGTTAGGAACAGTTAAGTGTGAAGCAGCTTTACCTAATCATGGCCAGATTGAGAGGCTGGCCCAGGTGAAGGAGCTACAAATGGTGTGGCAGAGATCCCAAATAGCTCATTACCTGTGTTAAGGTCTGAGACCACAGTTGAATCAAACACACTGGCTGACTAATTCTTCACAAACCTTAGATAAATACTTTAAAACTGTTTGTCACTTTTCAGAGTTGGCTGACCCTGATCTACAACTCAGTTTTAATAGAAATTACAGGTTTTATGACAGTGTTCAGCTCTTTTTAGCAATTTTCCAAAATAATAACTTAAGTATAATTTTTGGAAGTTCTCAATCTTTTTCTTAAGCTTTTTCAGTTTGACACTTACTTTGCCATTTTTGGAAGATCTTTGGGATTGTTCTGGTGGAGAAAAGAAAAAGAGAAGTGACTTTTGGTTATTTGGAGGTCACAGTCAAAAGGTCAAACGCTGTGATTAAGACATTTATTCTTCACTGCTGTCAGCTCAGCCAGAGTGATGTTTTGTTTTGAAGGTCATGAAGGTTAATCCTTTGTGATAAGATTACATCATCAGTGTTAGAGGCTTCCGACCCAAAGCTGTGATCCGGTATTCCGTATCAGCTAAATGGCCTCCCTCCAACAGATGCAGTTCTTACACTAAACTCCAGGCCAGATTTACGCGACACACGATCATGTCACACTGTGTTCCCCTCAAATGTAATAGCAGTGTCAAAGGTGTTAGCGGGCTGCTCTTAAGACACAAGTCTTAAGAGCAGCCCGCTATAGCTCCATAATGAGGACTATTAGGTTTAGAGTGCTGTAAACATTTTTTGAATTGTTGCTTCATTCGTGCCATGAGTGGGGTTAGCTCAATTTTAATTTACAATTTACTGAGAATTATCTGCTACTTTCAGACTGTTTGGTCTTATGTAACTTATGAGTTCTATAAAATATACACTATGAGAAACGTGGGAAGTCATTTCTCATTTTGTACAGCCATTCTGCTTCAATGTGAAGCCTAATGGCTCCCTAGCCTGGTGACTTATTTGCTCCCTTTAGGTTGGCAAGTCAAAGGAGAATGTGCACAGAGTATAGCTATAAGATATAACCTGTGCTTACCTCATGTTTCCTCTGGATGGACCTGTTTTTAGGTTTGACAATGCACTCAGATTGCTGTGGTGCGTAAAGTCATGGAGCCTGAGGTGACCTGTTCTCATCCAAACCAACTGTGTGGATTCAGCAACAAGGGCTTAATGAGCATTTCAGCACCATGGAGAGGTACAGCACAGGTGCTATGCTTTGATTGGCTAGTTGTTGTAAAAGCTCACATGTGATTGCTTAGCCGCCAATCTAAATATTCATGAACTAAATCATCGCTCATTCCTTTCTTGGATTGATGTAAGCACTTTGCTGAAACTATCAAGTACTATAACATTTAAAGTGTAATGACCTAAAATAAACACAGTGATGGATCAATGTTTTATTAGTATTGTTTTATTATTAGTTTATCACAGTTAATGCTGGCTGCAGATAATTGATCATGTGACATCTCTCCCTAAACTGAGCCAAGAACTGTATCTTGTATCTCTATAAATGATTCTGTATTCTTTTATTATGATTAGCATTCTTTATTACTTGAACTAACAACTGCCTGCACTCGTAGCATCTGGGATGCAATTCTGTATTGTTTAACAGAAGGAATTCTGGGATATCTGCAAACCTACTATCAATCACTTAGACTGCTTTAATCTACAGCAGCCATGCTTTGGTACAGCCTGGTAAGTACACATTGTACATCTTCCTCATTCCTCATTCCCTTCCTCAAGTACAAGCCTATGTTTTTTCTCATCATTGTATTCTTTTCAAAAAGTCAAACTCATGCATTGCTCTCCTGGTGAAAGTTCAGGCAACAGCTATATTTCATCATAACTATCATCACCATCTATGAAGATGAAGAAGTCTTACCTCTTGTCTGGGAGCTCAGTAGAGTGTGTCAGAGTCAGAAGAATGCAGTCTGCAACTGTTAGTCTCCCTTTTTATACATGCAGCCTCTCTTTGGCATCATTTGCTTTTGCCTGCATCGTAATCCAATTAAACAATCAACGGAGAGCTTTTTTGGACTACAAAGGGTTTAATAATACCAGCCAGTTAAATCACAGGGACAGACAGACAGACGTACAACCACACAGTTACCACATGGCTGTGTAGTAGGCTGATAATCCCACACTGCCCAGTCATAAACCAATCTACGATATTTAATTCAGGATAAATCATAACTTTCATTTCTCTGAGAAGGATCAGTGTGACTTTTTTGTGTCCTGACATGAGGTTTGCCGCTAGATATGTCAATTGTTTAATAATAGCCCTTAGAGTGGTTATAACTGGCATGATCTATCTGTGAGCTGTTTTAAAATAAACAGGTGCAGCTTAATTAACCTTTATCATGCTGTATGCTTAAATGGGAACAAGCATCTAAAGAATCTTTCCTTATAGCTCATATTATCTTTTTCAGTGTTGCTCATAAACAGTTAGCTGCAGTTTGTACACACTATATATTTTTTTTCAAAGAGTGAAAATAAAGGTGTGTTATTTTTAGATCTTTGCGGAGCAGCATGGCGAGTCTTAGTACTTTGTACTCCGTCTGTTCTCAGCAGATTAAGGACTCCTAGTCCCATTGGATGATGGGAGCATCTGTGGTAACATCAGAGTAAGCTGTCTTATTCAACAGTGCCTCAGTAACTAGTCAGAGATTAGGAAGAATCACCAGAGAATTCCCTTTTGAGCTTTGGGAATCCTCGGACACGTCCACAGTAACAAGCACATGTTAAATCTGTTTTCCAAATGAGTCCGGTTACACTTTGCTCTCAGTGTACATACACATTTAGACATAAGGAGCTTGGAAGGTAAACATGCAAAGGATGCTGAAATAAATATGGTCAGTGAGTCAGATAGTTGGATAATTGAATAATTGAATTATTTAACACTGACAATAACACACTGATACTGGGGCAGTGGTGGGAAAGTAGAAAGGAATAAGCACCTAACACCTAAAGAACTCATTATGCAGAATAATGTATATAAGTATTGATGAATTCATGTGTAAACATCACTATTTCAGCCGGTAAAGCTAATTTTAATGACTTCATATACTACTGGATAGCTTATGAATTTCAAGGGATCAAAAAATCTTACCTTAACCTTTAATAATACATCATGAGTTCTCTGTTAATTATATTTTGTATTATTAATTTAATCTGTAAAGTCGAGAGTAGTGTAGTACAAAGTAGCTGAAATATAGTGGAGTAGAAGAAAATGGAAATACTCGAGTTAAGCACCTCCAAAATTGGACTTAAGTACAGTACTTGAGTAAATGTACTTCATTACTTTTCCATCACTATATTGTGTGTGTTCTCTTAAAGAACTTTGTTTAGGTTGGAGTTATAGCAAATCAGCAGTGTCATTTCTTTACTTGTCCTTTAATATTCCACAAGAATGAATGAGAATGAAACACTTCACATCATTTGGAGGTTTGTAGAGTTAAAGGTTCAGTGTGTCAGATAGGGGGCTCTATATATAGAATATGGCAGAAATAGAATATAATATGCATAACTATGTTTTTATTAGTGTATAATGATCTGAAAATATTTAACTTAGAAGGATTTTTTATATCTACAGATATCTTCCCTCACAGAGTCGCTGTTTCTAAAGTAGCCCCACTCTTTTTGGGCCACTAAATCCTACACACTGGTTGTTGCGAATTGTTGTTAAAATAAGTGTAATAATGTCATCAAAGGTTTACTGAGTGCAGCCAAGATCAGCAGTTTTTAACTCCAGGCCACCAGGACACCCCACAAGGCGAGAGTCACTGTGTTGTAACACCAGTGGCTTAGCTGAGGTATTAATTCACTCAAATCAGGCTGTGCAGATGACCTGTTATGTTAAAGATTTATCAGCTTTATCACTTCTTAGCTTGTTTGATGCAATGGGAAAAATAAAGCCTCAAGTGGCAGACAGACATTTCCATGATTGCCATGATTGTGTAACTGTCTTGCCTTCACATCATGCTTGATCTAACCTGTTTGACCTCGGATCAGGTTTTATCAGGACAGGTCACGTTGCCTCTTACTAATCACTGTCTCATCTGTAGTGCTTCCTGGAAAAGTGTGGCTTCTCTGGCTCTCAGCCTTTTGACCAACCAACTGAAACACAACGTAAAGTGTAAGTCCCTACCTGCAGAGGATCTTCCCACTGAACACATGACCAAATGACAGACAGTGACACACATTTGTAGACAAATAAAAACAGAAGGGAGAGAGAAGGGTGGCAAATATCTATCCCATACAGTAGACATAAAACAGAATCTGAAAATATTGGTGTGCTATGTAAAGGTTATTAAAAACTAGAACATTTCTCAAGAAATTTTGAGCGTTCTGATGCTGGCCCTGTCTCGCACATACATTAAGTAGCTGTCATCTTCTGACAGTGTGCGTGTGCATGCTTGTTTCTGCACTCAAAAAAAAATTTTTGGCCAAAATGCAGGACTTATGCATTTCAATTACATGGAAAATTTCCATCCGTTTGAATTCCAAAGGTTTCATATAAATTAACTAACAACTCAATGTGATTCCACTGCACAGTAGTGTAGTAGTATCCAGGTTTATGTATTCAATATTAATAAAGACAATTTGTTTGTCATTTTGAGTTTATTAGTACTATTACATAAATCTTATTACTTGCTTCACATTAAGTTTGTTAGTTTATTTATATTAAAACCATGTAATTCAAATGGATGGACATTTTCTATGTAATTGAAATGCATAAGTGGCCAAAATATTTTTTGAGTGTGTCTGCCCAATAACCAGCTCCGCTGCAGTCCACCAATCAGAGCAGAGCAATTAACTGCAGCTGTGTCTGTGAGTGACTGCTGAGAAAACCTTGAAAGTTCACCTTCAGCTAGTGGCCAAATTTTGCCGAACCATAGGTCGTATAATTGAATAGGCTTCACTTTAAGCATCCTGAGACTTTCCTTGATGTCTACATATACTTTATGTGGCTAAAGTTCATAAATGTGACTATTAACGTGATTAAAAGAAACGGGTATGTCCGCTTTCCTCCTCTCTTTTAACATGGCAGTGAATGGGGCTGTTGATGGGTGATCCTGATGCATCACTGCGTTGAGCGCAAAAAAGTCTGACAGCTTCAGTTGTGTGATCGCAGCAACACCTACAAATTTTCCTAAGTGATTTTAAAAGTATGTCTGTAGGGTAAAATATGTGGCCAGGGGAGCCGTTTACAAATTTTTCTCTCCCTCTCCATTCTAACGATGATGCCACCCACCCTCCATAAGACAACACTGGGGGAAATCTTTGCTGTCTTTTTGCTGATTATATTGAAAGCTGTTGCTTAGATAGACTTCTTCTCCCAGCCTACCTTTTTTGTGTCTGTGCGACCAAAACTTTTGGGAGGAGTCGTGCCGAAAAAATGACATGGAAGAAACGTAAGAATTGGAGAAGATATTGAATCCCAAATTGTGTGAATGTGTATGAATAGTTAACTCCTAAAACTGATGAGCAGTTGGCACCTTGCATGGCAGCCAGTGCCACAATGTGTGTGAATGGGTGAATGAGATATGTCATGTAAAAGCACTTTGAGTGGTCGGAAGACTAGAAAGGAGATGTAGGATTACAGTCCATTTACCATACCTAGCTAATTTGAATCCAATGTACTTACTTGCACCTGCTTGCCTTTTACAAAGTGTCATATTGGATTTATATGTGAAAAAAATCATTTGAACAAAGTCATCTCTCCTTAACATCTATATAATTTGAATAGATAACAGCCATGTCTGTGGTTTGTCTAAAACAAATATAGAGTGACACAAATGTTACGTTAGCATCTGCTCGAGAGGACGAAAAGCCTTTGTTGACACTGTTCTCATGTACTGAGAGGTTTTATTTAGCAGCTGAGTGAACTAACTGTAGGTGGCTGAGCCTTTTTAAGACCAACATCAAATCAGGCCACCTGAGAGCAAACGTACTAATAACAACGTGGAGTGTCTCATGAGGAGAGTCAGCCAAAGGGCACAGACAGCATAATCAGTTAATTAAGTGTTTGGACAGAATGAGATGAGATAAAATGAATGCACACCAATAAGATGATAATAAAACAACAGCATCAGATGAGCTGGGGTGAGACAATATGAGATAATGTACAGGTGAGCCCAGAAAATCACACTAACTGTTCTAATCAGTACTAAAAACAGACAATAGCTGAGAAATGATGGTTAGTTTAGCAGGTTTTTGTCATAAACCTGATGGTGGCATTAGAGGAAAAGTCAATAAGATTCATCCTCTGTGGACCATGAATGTCCGTACAAATCTGAATCCATCCAGCAGTGGTTGACATATTTTTTTAAACTTTTGTATTTAAAGGTCCAGTGGGTAGAACTTAGTGATTGCAACCAACTGAACACTGCTTTCCTTCCAAGCGTGTAGGAGGAACTATGGTGGTGTTTGTCTGTTGTGGGCTACTGTAGAAATATGAAGATTCATCATACAAGAAGACCTGCTCCATCTGTAGATATAAAGGGCTCATTCTAAAGTAACAAAAACATAACAAACCTCCTAAAAATCAAATCAAGTCTAACTTCATTGATTGCAAATGTACACCACAATATCAACAAAGTTGGCTCATGCATGAACTTATCTTGTGTTCCTGTCCTGTAGAGGGGCCCTGCGACATGACTGACATTTTAGTAAGTGCTCATTGGGTCCAAAATTGTATTGAAAGACCCTGATCAATCAATCAATCAATCAATCAATCAGTCAGCTTCCTCCTATGAATGATGGCATCCTACATGAACAAATTTTTCATGATTTGTCTTGAGAGATTTCTGTTATTTATTGATTGATTTATTTTGACCCACACAGTCATCTGATCAAGCAGATTAGTCAGTTTGACTTAAAGAAAGTCTATGGGTATTTGATGGTTTCTCATATCATGTCCGTTTGATGTTATAGTCAGGAGGGGTGAAACCAGTTTACACAGTCACCTGCTTCCAGTATAATGGCTCTGTTTTATAATCTGATACGGAGGTGACAGATTATACTTAATCTACAGAAAGTGGGAGGAGGGTGGAGGTTTGTCACTTCTAACCGCTTAGTCGGATCATGCATACTGGACCACGGCGTCATCCAATCATAGCGAACCATTTAACACCCACCTCATGGCACCTATCCCTAACCTTCTCCGGTTTGACGTCACGATGTTCGCTATGATTAGATGAACAACGTGACTTTTCTGCTGACATTAGAGAAGAACAAAACAATGTCCGGACTATTTATGTCACAAGGTGGTCCACCATCTCCTGTAGTGAGTGTAAAGCGCCATCTAGCGGATGGAAACGAATCCATCCCCCTTTTTATTTCCAAGCAGCGCTCCGCAGACAGTGACTGCTTCTCTCTCTGGTGGTAAAGCATCTTCAAGTTCAGAAACGTGAAGTTATTTTGTGATTTTGCTGCCTGATGAGGCGGCTGTTGATATTCACCTCAGTTCTTTCTCGGTGTCATGGTTTAGCCTTTCATTGTCACTGATGATAAGATGTGCATTTGTGCGGTCCATCTGTGGAGCGTGCACACTTGTTTTGCCTTTGACGTCAGGTGAGTGAAACACACCCCATCATCCATCCGGCTCCAGAGCAGGAGTCTGCTGAGGTGCGCACTCAGCGCGCCGCTCGGCCCGCCCGGACACTGCAGTGTAGGTTACCGTGCCTTCGTTGCGGCTGCTCGCTCCCGACACCACGTCCCGCTGCAGACTTCCCGGACTCGGGAAGAACAGGGGAAAGGGAAGAGCTAAAAAAGCCATGGCCGAGTCCAACCCGCTGTGGGGATTCCCCCGCTTACGCCGGGCCGCGGTAAGCTCCGCCGGGAGGTGGGAGGCTTTAAACGGGGCTGCGAGGATACTGCAGCAGAGAAAGAGAGAGAGAGAGAGAGAGAGAGAGAGAGAGACTAGCTGTTCTTTAAGACAGTTCAGTACTGCGACACGGAGGTTGGGATGTGTTCTTAATATAGTACAAACTGCAGTAGATGGTTAAGTCTGCTCAGATTCAAATGCCAATTCAGTGTTAAGACTGTGTGTGTAGGGGACCAGGACAGGCCAATGACGTCTGTGTTTTTCTTCAGTGTGTGTGTGTGCGCGCGCGCCTTTCAGTGTGTGTGTGTGTGTGTGTGTGTGTGTGTGTATCTTTGGACTGCAACTGCCGGTACAAGCTGTTATCAGCTTTGGCACTGCAGTCTGTAACTGTGCAGAGTCTTTAACTTGTGCAGCTTTATGTAACATGCGTCAAATACCTGATGAGCACAAATATAAATGCTGTTGGGGGAATGCAGAGGAAGTCTGCAATCATCCAATGATGTCCATCATGGCTGTCATATGCGTAAACATCCAGAATTGACCTGATAGGATTATTTCTGTACTGTAGAAAGGTCGATGAACGGGAGAGGAAGCTGTGTGGATCTGCTCTGAGGTCAGCAGATTCTGGTTTAAAGGTCTACTTGTGATGATTGAACACAGCAAGCTGTTTCCTTTACTAATGTCAGGGAAACACATGCTAATATACATGTAGTCTAGTTTCTGTGTGGATAACAAACTTAACTTAGCAGCTTTATAGGAGAGTGAAAATCCTTTATTTTGTCAGATGTTCCAGCACCAGTGTTCTAGAGGGGTAGTAAGGTACTATGAACTCTTTAAGATATAATGGTGACTGACCATGAAGAGCTTTGTACAATGCAAAGAAGCCAAAATGGGAGAAATATGATCAACCAGTTCATATAGAGTGGAAGAGGTTTATATGCAGTGCAGAAGAAGCTGTTGTATCTGTGCAAACAGTTGAGAAATACTGTAGGTGAGAAAGAGTCACACCATTTGCTAGAGCATTTCATTAGTGGTCTGCTCAGTGATCAGTCTTTTCCAAACTGGAAGTAATAAAACAGCACTACTGACTATCCTCATGCTGCTGTGCTCATAGAGTAGAGAACACAGATCTGGAAAGCAAACACAGCGTCGTATTGCTGCATCTTCTGGTTAAACATATGTTAATAAGAAAAATGATCTGCTGCAGAGAAAAACCACCAACATAAAGACAGACACAAACGAACAGAAGTACATGAAGAAATCCAGATAGCAGAAGCCACACCGAAAACGAAGAGAAAGAATGACAGCTCTGTGTTCGTACAGAGGAGAGACAGCAAGGGCATGGGAGGCAGATGACCGTGTAGAAGACAGAAACAGTAGAGTCAGTCAGAGGAGCTGACAGTTGGACCTGCTGAGACCTCCTAGATTGACACTGAGAGCTGCTGATGCTGTGTTGAGCTCTGCTCGACTGCACAACTAAAAACATTCAGCTACCAGCAGCTCTGACTAACTGTCCAACTCCTCTGCCCTGATCCAGAGGTGTGTGGAAGATAATTCCACAAAGTTTACTGCATTGTTAGGCTGACTCAAATAAATTAATGATAACAGCTGTCCTCAGTCCTAAATTCTCAGTTGTAAGAGCTGAGTTGGTTTAAATTGCTGTCTAATATTGATTTGCAGTTGTGACTTTATACATTTTTAAATACCATTACCTCTCCTCTCCTCCCCTGTCTGTTGTTCAAGGTCATGGTTTACTTGTATGATAATTTTATGAAGCTGAACAAACAAATAAGATAAACTTCTTCCTCTTTCAGACCTCATTTCCAGGCAATCTGCATTTGGTCCTGGTACTTCGGCCCACCGGCTTGTTAAGCACCACACCCAGTCCATCATCAAGCACTGACCTGGGCTTTCGCTTCAGCCAGGATGACTTCCTGTTAAAGATGCCGGTGAGAGGGGATTAAGAACAGAGAATTTAAGGATAGGAGAAAATGTTTATGTCTGAATGGTTTAAAAAGTGCTCTACACTACACTACCCATAATCCTCCTGTCCATTTTCCTGCTCACCTCTTCCTTTCTCCTCTGTTAACAACTACCATACATGCATTGCTAACTGCATCTGCTAAACAAAAAAGCAGAAACATGATGTGAACAATTCATCTCTCAATTCATCTCTCAGCACTCAGTACAGTTATGGCCTGCTAGCTGCTTTAGATGCCTTTGGCTCTATGTTTGTAGGTGGTGATGCTGCGTTCTGTCGGTGACCTGCTGCGCTACATTGATGAAAACCATCTGACATCAGACTTCACTGCTAAAGTGGAATATTGCCAAAGTGACTGGATTGTCCTCCGCACGGTATGATTAGAGCTAGATTTAATTTGTGTTAGCACATGCTGCAAACTTCCCAATAGCCTTTGAAGCTGAACATCAGTGAACTAACAACTGTGAACACTATGCAGAGCATCGCATCGTCTGTAAAGAAGTGTGATGATCCACCATATCTCAATTTAAGAAGTCTCTCTTGATGTTGGTATAAAGGAAGACAATTAACCGGCAGGCCTTATTTTTGTTTTTAATGATTTGGCTAAAATATAATTTACTTACTTAATTTGACAAATTCATGTTCATGTGTCTTTTTGGAATGTGTGTCTGCAGGCCATTGAGACCTTTGCAGTAACAGTAAAGGAGATCGCCCAGCTGCTGCAGGGCTTTGGATCAGAGCTATCTGAGATCGAACTTCCAGACGAAGCTAATGCCATTGAGTTCCTACTGCACTCACACACACACCGATACCGACAGATGAAGGTTTCTGCTGGCTCTTCTTTCTCTCCCCTCCCACCACTCTTCATCTCTGCGTCTAACAGTTTTTGTATTCGATTTTTCATTTTTTGTGTTGTGTGATTTCAGGATAACATCCGTAATGTGCTGAAAGAGGGACGCCTGCTGCTGTCCAACCTGGAAACTGTCAAAGCCTCGAAGAGAGATGCAGAGGAGGAGAGGGACATAAGAGCAGACATGGACACTGTTCAGAGGTACAGATTTCAGACATCCTCGTTAGAGAAATTAATTGGACACAAGCCAAGTTTTTATTGTAAAATGACAACATATTTGCTGTTTGACACTGACATTTTATTAAACCTTCATTTCACCAGACAGTTTGTGTAACATATGTATGTTTGTTTTAGGCTCCTGGCCCAGCTCAGAGACATGGAGGAGGCATTTGATGGCTTCTTTGAGAAACACCACCTGAAGCTGCAGCAGTACCTCCAGCTGCTGCACTATGAAATGAGTTTCCAGCAGGTGTGATGATTGGTGTCTGTCTGCATCTTGTCATATCAGCCCTGAGTCTATGTTTCACTGCTGTGATGATTAACTCCTTTTGTGTAGATGGACGAGGTGCTGGAGAGGCTCACTGACCAGGAGAAGGACATCGCTTTTGTGGGGACAACGGTGGTTCAGACAGAACAACTGTTGAAAGAACTGGAGCTGCTGGACACACATGCTCAGGTCACAAACAAAGTCACACAACATGCACACAATTACAGTTTAAATTGAGTTTTGAAGGAAGTGATGGAGCAGAACAAAATGCAGTGAAAACATGATGTTTTGTATGTGACTGAAGATCAGACACTGATTTGAAGATCAGGTTGGAGCATTTTAAACACCTGTATATCAGGATGTCATTAGAATTCTTGTTGTGATACCACAATATTACGCCGATTAGACATAACATCATGGCCAGCTGCCCCCCTTTTGCTGCCAAAACAGCCCTGACCCGTTGAGGGCTCTGAAGGTGTGCTATGGTATCTGCACCAAAACAGTACCAGCAGATCTTATAAGTTGCGAGGTGGTGTCTCCATGGATCATACGTGTTTGTCCAGCACATCCCATGTCCATGTTCATGCAGCTACGCAGCCCTATACACAAGAAACTCTGATGCACTGTGTGTTCTGACACCTTTCTATCAGAACCAGCATGAACTTTTCAGCAATTTGAGCTACACTAGCTTGTCTTTTGGAATGGACCCCACGGGCCAGCCTTTGCTCTCAATATACATTGATGAGTCTTGGTTGCCCATGTCCCTGTTGCTGGTTCACCTCTTTTCTTTTCTTGGACCAACTTTAATAGGTACTAACCACTGGGAACACACAACAAGAGTTTCGTAAATGCTCTGACCCAATTTGGCCCTTGTCAAAATTAGTCAGCAAGGTGATGTTTCACAGGACCAGTCTGCGATGCTAGGAAAAAACATGCCCAGATCCCCGCATTTGCCTGTAGCCCGGCTGGCAAAGCGCCCGACCCCTTTGCCTCTCACTGCAGGTGGTGGGCCCATGGGGCCCAGCAGGCTAAGGGCTGACCACCAGATGCCCGCCGGCAAACTTTCCTCCAGAAGAAGCCACTGGTTTCTGGCTCCAGGAGGCCCTGGTTTCCCTGGTCTGGGCGAGATCCTGCAGCTCCTCGTAGTCCATCTCATAGGGGACTTTGAAAATCACATTTCATCTTATCCCTCCCCTGAGACCAGTTTGTCTTGGGAAACTCTACCATGGGCCAGCTCCCAGGATCACAGGATTTCTTGGAATGCCCCCCGGGTGCCTTCCTTGGGAGGAGTTCCGGACACGTCCAACTAGTAGGGGACCCCTGGGCAAACCCAAAACTCACTTGAGGGACTATGTAGCCCATCTAGCCTGGGAACGTCTCAGGATCCCACAGGAGGAGCTGGAATGTGCTGCTGGGGAAAAGGACGTCTTGAACATCCTGCTAAACCTGCTGCCACCATGACCCGATACTGGATAAGCAGAAGAGATGGATGGATGGATGGATGGATGGATGGATGGAGCACTCAAATCTTCCCACCCACTGACAGGTGTTGACGATAACAATACAGTACAAGTACAATAACAAGTATTATTCACTTCACCTGTCAGTGGTCATGATGTCATGGCTGATTGGTCTATATAACACTATGTATGGAGTATGGCCCACAATATACAGCATAATTCTTCTAAACATACAGTGTAATTTTTAGTAGTAATGATGTGCCAGTACAGTACGTACTGATACATACAGTACATACATGTAGGAACAAGGGAACAAGATGTGAAGTTAGGGAATACGGAGGTAACAATCTGACAATTTATTTAATATAATTAAATAGGAATTTATAATGCATACTATTATTATTTAATACATTACTGAGCAAAAATCTGGTGTGTTTTTTAAAGTTTTTTGTGTACTTTTCTTATTAACACTTGGCAGGGACTTTATTATAACACAATATAATATAATATTTATATTACACTTTCTGTGATTGCTAGAGACTCTTGATGCTACAGGTCATGTTTGCAGTGGAAGAATAGCTTCCCCAATGATTTTATGTTGTATAGATATTTAACTGGTTCCTTATAAAATCTAATGGCAAACAGTCTTCAGGGCTCATTATGTTTAGATTTTTTTGTAAACCATAATTGTCTTTGGATATGTGGGAACATGAAACCCGATCATTCTAATGGATGTTCATTTCAGATGAGGTGTAGCGTAATGGTGTCCAAACCTTTATGCATGTGTTTACGAATCAGGAGGAGATGGCTCGTGCCCAGGTGGTGATCCTTCATGGTCACCAGTTGGCTGCCAACCACCACTATGCCCTGGCACTCATCATCCAGCGCTGCAATGAGCTGCGACATCACTGTGACATCATCACGACTGCCATACGCACCAAGCGGGCCTCACTCAATCGAGCACGAGACCTGCTGCTCCGCCTTGAAGGGGTGAAAATGCTGACACACATACTAAAAGACTCACACATATGTTTATTCTCACAAAAACAGGCGTGCAATGCCACCAAACTGTATCCACATCTCAAATTTCCTCACATGAAATATTTCATCAAGTTAAACGATCTGTGTAATGTGGTTTAAACATGTTTTTTTGCGTTGTTGTATCCTGTGTTTGCGCGTGTGCAGGCCCTTCGGTGGTGTGATGAGGGCGCCTATCTTCTGGCCAGTCAGATGGTGGACAGGTTCCAAACCAGAGAGGGAGCTCAGGAGGCATTGCAGTACCTTAGCGCTCACCAAGAGATGGCACCGTCTGCACTGAAAAACAGCCAGGACACTCTGAGCCTGGAGTTTGAAGCCATTCTCACCCCACACCTTCAGGTAACCCAAAGCGACTGACACCGTCACACAGATGATCCACCACTCACCTCAACCTACACTCTCTTTCTTTCTCTTTAGTCCCAAATCTCCATGGTAACAGAGAAGCTGAACTCGATGCAGTCCATGATCAGAAACAGAGAGCAATGTCTGAGAAAGTTAGCGGACGTACAGGTCAGACCCATTCAGCCAGTGGCCCCAAGGCCTGAACCTGACCAGATGTTGCGCTGCAAGTCACCCCTCTTTTCCCCCAAACATGGTACGACCCTCTCCAATGGCCTCTTTTTCTCACATTGATCCTCTTTTCTCATGAAAATCAATTTCAACATTTGAAGCAAAAACTGTGATGTGAGGTGAATTATCTGATGTATTCCTTATTCCCTTTCCTTACACTTATTTCTAGAGTTCAGATTTGTTTTCATGGCTTTGATTCTGTATCTCTTGGTTACTAGGATGTAGTTGTGATACAGTTATCTCAATTCCACTCCTGCACTGACAAACTCTCATGTTTCCTACTGTCTGTGCTCCCTCTCTTTTGGAATTTGACATTTAGCCCCATGTTTTGCTCTATCCTGTGCAGTCTGTATGCTGTCTGCATCTCCTCTGTGCTCTGTCATCACCAGTTGTGTTTGAGTGTGTACCTTATTCTCTTCACAGGTGTAGACTTTAATGTCCTAAATTCCAAATTCTCCTTTGACCTGCTTCCTGGCAAGAGAGCTGCAAGGAGGAACAACAGCCAACGCAAGGTGTGTGTGTGTGTGTGTGTGTGTGTGTGTGTGTGTGTGTGTGTGTGTGTGTGTCCTCTGTTAAATTCTCCTACAGACTCTTTAGACTTACTACATGATGTCAATATAAGAAGTGGATCGGGGAAGAACTTTCAAGTTGCAGATATTTAAAAAAATGTTTTGCGGGAATCTCATATCTCGATTTGAGTAATTCAAAAAGGAATATATATGAGAATCATGTTTTCATTATTGAGGTCAGCTATCTTAGCTATACCCTGAGATGCCAAACTCTTAGAGTGTTTTTGACAAAAGGGTTTTAGTCTTTTTGATTAGACTTGATTTGACTATTTAAAGATATTTATTCCCCCAGTCATAGAAATGGGTAAATTTGTCCAGCTATTTACAAGCTGAGTAACAAAATTACATCATCAGCAAACAAGGCTATATGGTGTTCCCTATCTCTTATCCTGATGCCTTAAAAGTTGGTATTATTACGAATAGCAAGTGGTTCAGTTGCCATTGTAAACAACAATGGAGACAGGGGACAGCTTTGCCTCGTTCCCCTGTGTAATTTAAAAGGTGCTGATGACAGTCCATTTGTGAAGACTACAGCCTGGGGATCAACGTAAAGAAATCTAATCCAAAAGAGACATTTCCTTTTTATGGCAAATCTTTGAAGAACCTCAAACAGGTAGTCAAAGGCTTTCTCTGCATCCAATGACAAGAAGCAGATTTTTCAAAAACAATATTAAGCACTCTTCGTATATTGTGAAAGCCTTGTCGTCCCTGAACAATATATGTTTGAGTTATATCATTTTTAAAGTAATCATCGATTTGTTTTACATAAATTCCGGGTCCATAAGCCAAAAAGACTGAAGGCACCACCTTGGGTAATGACTCAGAGACTGGTATGTTGTAATGAGATTGTACAGGTTAAAAGGAGAGTAATGAATGTTTTAATTTGTATATGTGGCCCGGTGTTAGGCAGATGTAGGACGGTAAGGATCCAGGTTAATGGAGACTACAGACTCATTAATCCCGGGTCATTAAGAGGACCCGGATGAATGACCACTCCTTCCTTGGTGCTAATTCTGTCTTCAGCGTCGGTCAGTCGACCAGTCAGTGCTTTCAGTTCACCCTGCACACCCTGAATAGCGTTGAGGAGGTTGCAGATTTGGCTGGTGGTCTCGTGGGTATTTTAGCTGTATCTTGAGTTTAGAGAGAGATAATGACTGTTCACTAATTCCTTAAGGATATTATTGACTGATATTATATGAATTTTACACAGGAGCTTTTTGTCACATGTCCGCCTAGCAGTGCGCTATAACTGGAAGACTATTTGTAGTCATATTCATATATTAGCATGCCGAGGTCAGAATTTAGCTGAAAGCACACGTGTGCAGAGTACAGCCTCAACAAGCCACTATGAATTGTGTTTAAACTGCTATGTGGATACATTTCTTCTGAGCTGAGTGTGTGTGTCTATAGGTGTTCAACAATCATTGCATTTCTTTAAAGGTCCAGTGTGTAACATTTTGCAGGATCTATTGGCAGAATATGGAGTATAATATTCACAAGTATGTTTTCATTAGTGCATAATTAACTAAAATAAACTCTGTTGTGTTTGGAGCAGGCCCTACATATTACACTGTCATGTTTCCGTCAGTAGCCCAGAAAGGAAAGGCCAAACACTGGCTATAGATAGGAAGATACCTTTTGCATCTTTCATAGATTTTCCTAGATTTATCTACATGCTTGGGAGGGGAAGGTGAGGCGAGGGGTATTCAGTCATCAGCAGATGCCTTTAAATCCTACACACTGGACCTTTAATTATTCATCATTGCTGATACTTTATATTTGTTTAGTGGGCATATTGAGTGGGACATTTTTAATAATCATTAGATAATGTGTATTGTGATGTGTATTTTTTTCTGTTAATATCTGCAGTGATTGAAATATGCCAAAACTTGTCTTACAAATGTGTCCAAAGCTCCGAGCTGAGATACTTATTTCATGTGTGTTTTGTCAGATCGAGGTCATACATGATTTCCAAGGCAACCACAGCTGTCTGTACGGCCCCAGCCCTGAAACAGATTCAGAGGCAGAAGACAATCCAGAGCAAGTCACACGGTATGCTGTCTGTCTGTCTGTCTGTCTGTCTGTTTGTCTGTCTATCTATCTATCTATCTATCTATCTATCTATCTATCTATCTATCTATCTATCTCTTATCATATCTTATTCTCACACTTTTTAGCCATATTATGAAGGAACTGATTGCTACAGAGAGGATCTACGTGGACGAGCTGCTCTCAGTCCTTCTGGTAAGTTTATTTGACAGTTAGTTTGATTTATGCTGCCTTTTGTTTGATAGTTTACAGGGGCAACAGAGGGAAGAAGGACAAATACAGCAAGGTCCCATGATGTACAAACTCATTTAGTTATTATTCTTAGCAGGTTCTCCTGTTTTGTTTTTTATTTGCTCTCCTTTCCTCTCTCCTCTCTCTCCTCTTTCCTTTCTTTCTCTCTCCCTCTCACATTTATCAGGGCTACAGGGCAGAAATGGAGGACCCATCCATGTCTAATCTTCTCCCTTCAGCTCTCCGAAGCCAGAAAGACGTTTTGTTTGGCAACATGCCAGAGATTTACCAGTTCCACAGCAGGCAAGACACACACACACACACACACACACACACACACACACACACACACACACACACACACACACACACACACACACACACACACACACACACACAGACACACACACTGAGCTCACAAGCTGTCACATAGTCATCCTCCCCTCTCTGCACACCAGTCCAATTTCCTTTGATTTTCCTCTTGGATTCTCCATTCAGGATCTTCCTCCAAGATCTGCAGGGTTGCCTGGAGACACCAGAGAGGGTGGGGGCTTCCTTCCTGCAACGGGTGAGGAAGCACAAGTAGAAACATAGGAACTTTATGTGAAGTGATATGACATAACATATCTAATTGTACATTTGTGTACGTGTGTGTGTATGAGCAGAAGCAGAAGTTCCAGGTGTATGAGCGTTACTGCCAAAACAAGCCTCGCTCTGAGTTGCTATGGAGACAGTGCTCTGATTCACCCTTCTTTCAGGTACTGTATATTTAGGATGATCTACTCTCATGTTGACACATTTGTATTAGTGTGGATAGGAGACAATCTTGAGATATTCGCTGGTAAAGCCAAAATCTAATTATTCCAATTATTACTTGCACATTATAGCAAAATCGGACTAAGATGGATCTCTCTCCTTCTCTCCAGGAGTGCCAGAAGAAGCTGGACCACAAGCTGGGTCTGGACTCCTACCTCCTGAAACCAGTCCAGCGCCTCACCAAGTACCAGCTGCTACTCAAGGTTCTGCCTATCTGAGCCAGTCACTGATGGAGGGTCCTGTAGAGATGCAGCTCACACAATGACATTCATGTCTAAATAATTTTGTTTATAAGGTGCCATCATAAAGGCAAATGATTGGTAGCAGTATTACAACAGTATTAGTAGTCAAACACTCTATCAAGCTGTTTTGTCATAATGAAACAAAGACACTTGTGGTGCTCTTGCTCTGCATTCTTGCATGTCAACATTCTAGTCAATAGATCTAACTGAGGGAAATGTAGGTTTCTATCTAATCCAGCCATAACTCGCTCTATCATCCCTCTCATCCTTATCCAAATCCAAAAAATCCAGGAGACCACTTGTAAAGTTAAATTCTTTACTTAAAGTCAAAAAGGTGATACAAAAACAAAAAATCCTTTCCACTTACAAAATAATAAGAATCGTTATACAGAAAAGAGAGAGAGCTAAGTTCTGCTAAATTACCTCTCAGTAAACTCTCTTCATGTGGGATCATCAAAGGACCAAACAAGTTATTAACATTCCAGTCAGTTACAAATGAAATGTACATAAATTAAATTATAACCATACATTTAAATTCTAAAGAATCATGCAATTAACCTTTTGCATCACTGCTAATATGAAGTGTTTAAATGAACCAATTAAACATTTACAATTACATTTAGGCTCCTATAGGAAATACAAAGATTCCTTGTTTTATGCACGCTTACCATCACGGGGCTGGAGCCTATCCCAGCTGACACTGGGTGAGAGGCAGGATATATCCTGGACAAGTTGCCAGTTCATCACAGGACACATAGAGACAAACAACTATTCACACTCACATTCACACCTACGGACAATTTAGACTCACCAGTTAACCTGTTAAGGTTCATGTCTTTGGACTGAATGAGATATGTAGTGTTAAAGCGCTTTGAGTGGTCGGAAGACAAGAAAGGCACTATATAAGTACAGTCCATTTACCATTTACCATTTACTGTGGGAGGAAACTGGAGTACGTGGAGAGAACCCACACAGACATGGGGAGAACATGTAAACTCCACACAGAAAGGCCCAGCCGAGGTTCAAACCAGGAACCTTCATGCTGTGAGGAGACAGGGCTAACCACTGCCCAGTTTATAATTTGTATGTTGTCCAGTCATCCTATCATGTTAGTGCCTCTGTGAATTTGTCATTTTAGGCATAACAGGGCTTTGAGCTAAATGTTAACATCAGCATGCCAACCTGCTCAAAATAACAATGCTTGTTTACTTTAACATGCTAAATATACTTTAATATGCTAAATGAATATCTGAACCAAAAGTCATGTAGTTATTCAGAAATTTTACTACAAGCAAAAAATGTCAAAAAAAAAACAAACAAAAAAAAACTCTGTGAATCACCAAAGTCGTCAGGATTCATCCTCTGGAGAACATGAATGTCTGTACAAAACTGACAGGAGAAACAATTCATTCAGAATGATGAATGAACAAATGGACAAATGGCAAGACAGAAAGGCATACATACTGAGATATAGACACAGACACACAAGTACACATCATCAAGTCGACTAGATTTATTCAAACAAAGAGATTAAAGCAGACCAGCTTAGATAAAGTGAAAACCATTGACCTGTAAATCTTTGTGTCTGTACATGTTCAGGAGCTGTTGAAACACTGTACAGAGGAGCGATACCGCTGTGAGCTCCACGAGGCTCTGGATTCCATGCTGGAGCTACTGAAGTCTGTCAATGACTCCATGCATCAGATAGCCATCACTGGATATCAGGTACCAACCAGTTCAATCAATAAAGAAGATAAAGTGGACAATCATGTCAGATTTATGACACTTCATTATCCAATCAAAGCTTTCATCTCTCTGTCTGCCCGGTCAGACTGCAATACAGTAACTCAAATGTCTGTGGAGACAAAAGGGATGGATGTTTTTCATTTTTTCCATTTATGATTCTTTTCATTTTATTTGCATTGTTGTATTACCTCAGGTAACTATTGGTAACTATTAAAAGAAACTGTTTTATGTTCTTGGAAAACATCTAATTAACTGGCTGTTGGTCTTTACTGTGCTGACACTGAAGTGAAGGACCATTCATTAAAATGTCATTCAGTTAGATCTTTTTTGGTTTAGGCTGAAAATTATATGGAAATATGAAATATGAAAAATAATTCCAATGCTTGCCACAATGTATTTATTATCAGCAAAAATGAACACATAATTAGATTAATAAGTGCACATGATTATGGCCTCTAAAGTGAGAAGTAAAGTAACTGTAGAGTCCCATAGGGACATACAAAGTGTATCTCATCTTATCTGTTGTTGTTTGTTTGTTTTATAACTTATCTGCATAAACTCCTCAAAATTTGCGAAGTGGGGCTGTCGATTAGCTCAGTTGGTAGAGCATCCGCCCCATGTATGAAGGCTCAGCAGCGGCCCAGGGTTCGAATCCAACCTGTGGCCCTTTGCTGCATGTCATTCCCCATCTCTCTCTCCACACATTCCTGTCACTCTTCAGCTGTCTCTATCAAATAAACCTTGAAAAAACCCAAAAAATATCTTAAAAAAAAAAAAATAATAATTTGCAAAGTGCATCACAAAATGAAAAAGCTCCTCAAAGAGTGAAGGATCAGATTTCTACATTTCATTCATTCAGCTTCTGGCAGAAAATGAAAAAAAAAGCTAAAAATGAAACAGCAGGCATGTTACATATTTTGTGTTTAAAGTCCGTGTAAAAGCAATTCCATGTTTTCTTTCAAAACACAATAAATATGTTGTAAAATAGTCGCTGAAAACATGTGAAAAGACTTTGAACGATTTATTACTGAAATGTGGAGTTAGAGGTTCAAACAGTTTTTCACCAGTTTTCAGTCCAGGATTTTGTAGGTGGTCCTAAAACGAGACCGCGTGACGTCACACTGTGATCATTAACATAAAATTAGCATTTGACTGTTAAGGGAGGCGGGACTGCTCTGCGGAGTGGGCGTGGCTTCGGCACATTCGGCGGACACGCCCCCACAGTCCTGGAGCTGATAATACTGCTCATTTTTACCTGATTTTGACACCTAATTTCATAAACTTGTCGTTATTTTTGAGCATTCAGATTTGGCTGGGTGGTTAATAACACTTTCTTCTTTAGTCTGACAAACTCAAAACACATATTTATTTTGACTTTAACTACTTACCTGTTAGTTGTTGATGTAGTTGTCTTTGTTACTGTTCTCTGTCCACCTGTCTGCCTGTCCCAGGGTGACCTCAGCCAGCTTGGCCGAGTGGTGTTGCAGGGAGGCTTCAGTGTGTGGATCAGCCATAAGAGGGCGGCTGTGCGAATGAAGGAGCTGGCCAGGTTCAAGCCCATGCAGAGACATCTCTTCCTCTATGACCATGCCCTGCTCTTCTGCAAGCGCAGAGATGAGGACTCTCACGACAGGACGCCTTTCTACAGCTTCAAAACCTGCCTAAGAGTATCAGTCTATAACACATTGACTTTATTAGCTACAGCCAATGCAGTCCATTCAACAGCACTACAATAGATCCTCCATTTATGGAGCTTATTATATTTTCATTCTGTTGATCTGCTAGTTATTTTGCAGGCAGTGGTTTGAGCTTCTGTTGAATTGTACTGTATATTATGATGTAAATAGCTGTAAAGTCAGTAAGAATGACAAGTTAAAGGAAATATGACTGTAACTTTACTCTCTTTCTTTAGATGAGTTCAGTGGGAATCACAGAAAATGTGAAAGGAGATGTGAAGAAATTTGAAATCTGGTACAGTGGCAGAGAAGTAGTGTACATAGTTCAGGTATTTGATCTTTTGCTTCCTATATTCCCTCTCTATCTTTCCTGTTTCATACAGTTTTGATGTCTGAACCTTAAACTCGTCTACTCATATACCTCTTCTGTGTTATGGTCTGTGCTGTGTGTGTGTGTGTGTGTGTGTGTATGTTTGCTTGTCTTGTCCAGGCTCCCACAGTAGAAGTTAAAGTCGCCTGGCTCACAGAGATTCGAAAAATTCTCACCAACCAGCTGAAACTGCGTCAAGGTTTCTATTTCAGCTATAATTCATTTTCTGCCCCTGTGTCTGCTTGTCTCTTTGAAATGCCGGATATTATTTTCTTTGATCTGCGTGGTTTACGTGAAGATGCAATATAGAACTGTAGAAAGTAGCTTGTAAGAGGTGAGAAAGATGTTTGAGCGTTCTTACGAGCATGTTGTGAGAGGATCCAGTTTGGATTATTGGATTCCTCTAAATTGAATCCACATGTCTGTGTCTCTTCTCCTTTTCTCAGATGAGGCTCCTTCTCTTCCACATTCAGACAACCCCGTCTCTGACAGGTGATTGTCTCTGCATGACCTCCCTATAACCCTCTGTGTCAGTTTATGACCTCCTGATGTGAGTCAACTCACTTTTAATTCAGTCTTAAATCAGAAATTGATTTAAAACTTGATACATGATGAAAATTCAATTTCTGAAAGGACTGACGATCAAAGCACATTATTATAACAAAGCATCATGACTGTCTGTATGCAGGATGTTAAAGTTTGTATATGTGTATGTGATGTATTAGCATCTTTTTCATTACCCTTGAGAACTGAGTGTTCATGACTAGATTGTTCTGTCCAGCATGGGGCTTAAACTCAAAGCCATTGAATTTCAGCACAATGGAGACAGATACATGGATACACTGCGCATCTGCACCACAAGTTATCCACATCACCTGTCCTTTCCCAGTGTCTATCACTCCCTGATTTAATGATCATTTAGAATAAAGTCTGCATTAACATTTGGCCAGGCTGCTTAAATAGTTATGTGATTGAATCGAGGCTTAAAAAAACATTTAAGCATCACAGGGTGAGGAAATGGGCAAAAAGGCGAGTTGGGTGTGCATGTTAAATGTATTTGACTGTGTTGTGAAAAGTATTTTTCCAAGATCTTACAGGTGTTGCTCTGAAGCCTGTTAGTTATTGAAAGTACTGGTTCTCGAGGATAGTGTCAAACATGTAGCTGTACAGGGTGTTGGTGTGCGTTTGTGATTGTCTTATGGGTCTTTTTGAGGCTTACTAACTTACTAACAGATGGAGGATGAGATTTTTTGAATGATTTGTGGACATGACATAGATGAACAGAAGGTCATTGAGCATTTGTAAGTAATCAAAGTGTTTCCACTTTATTTAGCAGACGGGTCGGTGTTAACATATTCAGACAAAGTGACTTTCAAATTATTTGCTGTATTGTTTTTTAAATTTTTTTTCTATGCATTGGACTATATGACAGTGTTGTAGTCAAGTCTTGACCAAGGCCAGAGTGTATCAAGATCAAGACTTTGAGGGCTTGAGACTAAGTTAAGACCAAGACTAAAATATTGCGGGAGTGAAGACCAAGTCCAGACAGTATATAGCAAAGTTAGGTAGCTAAAATGTGTGGTTGCTACATTAAGTGACCTCAGTAAGCGTTGCCTTGAAGTATTTACAAACCACCGTGTGTTCTTCTGGCCGCTGTTCTTCAGATGAACTCTTTGTGGTTTAGGAAACTGAATTTGATTCCAGAAGATTTGGCTGATGTCTCCTCACAGACAGTTAACAAATAAATGAGTTGATTAATTAAGTGACTTTCCCACAGCTGTGGTCTTGACTGGTCTTGAACTAAAATCCAGAGTCCTCTTTGTCCAAAACCAAAAAAATAAGGTCTATTCTGAGGCGAGACCGAAACCAGTCTCAAGACCAAGACTGATCTTGAGTACTACAACACTACTATATGAGACAAACTCACCCATCTACCGCTTAAAGCAGATTCAACCACACATGGCTTATTTGCAAATGCTCTTTAATCAAGGCGTGGTATGTGTGCAGAATACTGTGCACTCCAAATAATATTTCCATATATTGCAGCGACCTCTGATATAATTGATGTTTGTGTTTTAAACTCAAACATCCTTTGGGATCAGACGCTGAAATATATGTGACTGTGAACTTAATGGAATGCTGTTTTCATTTTCAGAATGTGGATGAGCTTGTTTTGTGACACCGTGGATGTTGTTGTTGTTCGTTGTGGTCGTGTCTTGTTCCCTTGGTGATGTGCTTTAGTGCATCAGAGATGTGTGTGTCGTGGGGCGGAGCGTCGGTGGGAGGCTGCTCAGCGTGTCTCCCTGTTCCTCACAGCTCCTCGGCAATAAGCTGCTCCAACAGATACCGGGGGGAGGAGTCCATACACACTAGCCCTGCCCATTCGGACCCCGTGGTTCACTCACCTCGGAGAAGTGAGTTGCTGACACACACAAATTTACACATCAATTCATTTTTTTTCTGTTTTGGAATGAACAGAAGAAGGATTGGTAGTTTCACAATGGCACCCTGGAACGTTGTCACGAGTGTCTTTTTTCACAATGGATACATAGATCATGAAATACGATACATTAAGTGTAGCGTTACAGTTTTTAGATGTCTCAGATGTTTTGTTGCCCTCAGCTTGGCCTGTCCCTGCCCACTCAGTAGCGATCTGTGACGGCCTGGAAGACTGGGGAGCTACGGACCTCTCCAACATATCTGACTCAGAAGAGGACGATCAGCCTGCCCCACTGGTGAGAATTTGTTCCTGTCATGGCACAGGTAGCACTGGAGAAATGAATGGTTGTTTTGTCTACCACCATGGGACACATACCAGCTATTAACAGACCATGACAAGTGCCATCAGATGCCGACACCTAGGATATAGTTCCTGCCTAAACCATACATGATAATCGACAGCTCAGTGGGCAAATCCAGACAGAATCTAAACTAAAATACTTCCAGGATGAGGGCGATTAGTATTTTTCATTTCTTTTATCCTCCTCTCTCTCTTTCTCTCCTTCCTTAGCAGGCTAATGTCAGATAAGACTTGATGATGCACTACATCTTTCAGCCTGTCTTTGGATATAGATTTGGGACTGTTGTGCATGTGGAATAGTATCAAACTGCACTTCACTTGTCTGTTCCAGGTGGCGGGAAGATACAGGGTCATGGTAGAGAGCAGCATGGCCAGCACTGATGACATCATCTTTAACTGTGGTGATGTCATCCAGCTGCTGCATGAGGAAATATCAGGAATGTGGTAAAGTACAACATGTGTTTTAGAAATGAGGATTACACACTTTAAAGTTAAGATCCAAACAAAACTAAAGATGAAAATAGTGAATTCATATTTCATGTGTCTGTTGTGTTTGTGTTTGTGTAGGATGGTGAGAAATATAAGTCGTGGTGAAGAAGGGCGTGTTCTATCTGAGGACCTGCATAGGATTCTGGGAGAAACTTGCTAAGAGCCAATCAGAACACTTATCTGGGTCAACCATTTGCTCAATACTACACACACAGACACACATACATTAACACACTCTCAACTTCCTGACCAAAAGGGGGCACGTGCCTCTGCCGAGACATTCATCAGATCATCAGACTGAAGCACATCAGCCACAGATTTTACTCTTCAAACTACTGTGACACGTTCACCTCAGAAGGCTGTAAACTACAGAACGGACCTCAGAAGACTGTAACAATGCAAAGCACATTTGTGGGCGCCTTCTTTTTCTTTACCTTTTCCAGCATAATACAGTCGATTATTATGACTTATAACTGAAGACGTTGAACAGCAGCTTTTATTCATACGTACAGAATGGACTTTTGTTTCAAACTTCAGGTTCTATCATTTCTATTTTCTTATGAAATATCACAGAAACCATGCATATGCCTACTAACATATCATTACTGTTCATGTGCCAAACAGCTCAGCTCATTATTGTGGCTTCTTTTTTGCATAACACTGTAGCTTTACTTTGCAGTATAATTGTTTTCGATGAATTTCTTTCCTACAGCAGCCACCTACGTACCAACTTATGCCTGAAATCGCCGTGGTTACTCGACCTCTTGATGGCAAAAGCTAATATTTTAGAATCTGCCAGGTGGTAATATTGAGTCAAGATATTGCAGGTTCCTCTCATTCATAGCAGTAATAGTGGCCTTTTTGGGTATTGTTAAGGGAAATACTTTCAATGCATAACCTCGAAAGATATATAGCAGAAAAGGTACAGATGTAATTAATAACATTAATAATGGCTACATTCTATTTATTTCTATTGGCCTTGTGCATGGTGCCTCAGTAGGAAGTTTCATTGGTGTGGAGTCACTGGATAATGTGCTATGCTTCTCTTGCTATAACCAGTGAAAATGTCTCCTGAGAAAAACAGATGTATTGATGCAGCACTGCTGCTCCTCAAGATGAACTATCTGTACCTTGAGAAAGCACTGCAGTACCTATGCAGAACTAATGCAGTGTAGGGAGACATTTACACTGGCAGTCATTGTAGCTGGTTGTTGTAATTCAGTTATTATCATGTAATGAGCTTTGATACATGAATTGCAGCTATTCCAAATGTTGATCTGTCCATTTAATCTTTATTTCTGTTGATGGTGATAATGTGTTACTATTTTCATTTTGAAATTTGTTGAGTTTTTTTAATGTGGACAATTCTTTATTAGATGAACAGAGATGAGACAAGCTTCATGTTACGTTCGTTGGCTGCTCTGCATGGACAAATCACTGCACATACCTCTTGCTTTATTTATGC
The DNA here is from genome assembly GCA_033000465.1 of Sciaenops ocellatus. Lineage (NCBI taxonomy): Eukaryota > Metazoa > Chordata > Actinopteri > Sciaenidae > Sciaenops > Sciaenops ocellatus. The sequence goes on from CP136870.1 coordinate 1,583,237, forward strand.
CTGCACTGCTGTTTTACACCAACAGAAACTAGGCTCAGTGTTGGATAGTGACTGTAAGTGGAGTAGTGTTGAATATTAACCACCAGCTGCACTATTACAGTTACATTGTCAATTCATGAAATTATGATACAATTTGATTTTGAATTTCTTTCAAACTGCCCAGACTGATTATCTTGACGTTGTTAACAGTTAAGCAGCTTTGAAACAAAGAGTGTGAAAAGTGGTTATGAAATCACTGCCACTTTACCACTACAAGTGCTGAGGGTTCATCTCTGAAGGGCAGGAAGACAGAGTATAATTACAGAAATTACTGACAGCTTGGACTCAACTACATCAAACTGTGAATATGTATATGGTACAAATCAAACTTTAGATGTTAAACACAGTGTTTGGACTGTTGACACTCAGCTATCAAGTGACAAATGACACAATAGATTTCTACTATATTTCTGCATCTCTGGACTTTATAAATCTAAATTAAACTTGAAATAAACCTGTTAAACCTAAATTAACAATAATTCACAAATCATTTTCACAGTATTTAACACCCACATTGGGAACAGTAGAGTTACTTGATAGTGAATGCCAGACTGTCTAAATAAGTTGTGTCCAATTAAATTCATTAATCGATAATCTTTTATTTTCCATGTTACAATTATTTGAAATCCACCGGCTTTACTGTAACATCAGAATATGTTGAGTCAGGCTATGATATGTCTTTTCCACAGTACCTTAAACTGCTGTTTGCTACTTTTTCTCATTTTGCACTTTTTTTTGATATTTTGAATCATTGTGAAAGCTTGTATTATAATGCATATATATGTATGATTATTTTCCAAAATATAAGCACAGGGTTGTTTGATTTGATTCAACCTGACTGATGTGATTTCTTCCATGTATAATATGCCTGATTAGACCTCCTCTCATGTTAGCATAATGCATACTCTGCTGCTGTTTGTTGTGTTGCTCCCGTTAGGTCAGGACAGCTTACATCTTTATCATTCCTATGTTAAGATCACACCAAAATTTGCTATTTGTTATAGTGACTGCTCCCTGATGAGACTTTGACACACCATAGCAGGAAAACCACAGTGTAACTAATAATTAACTGGGGCTGCAGTTCATTTAGCTTTCTGTTTTACAAAGCCTGGCTTAGTGATAGACTTAAATCAAACTGAGCCATACGTATGACGTAATCCAAAGACTTACCAATGTACCAATTCAACTCAATTCTATTATGTAGGATGCATTGACTGACAGTATATTATTGTTCATACAACATGGTGAAATAACACAAGGAGCAGAACAGGAGTGAAGCTAAATGGTTTCAGTGAGTGCAATAACATTTGTGGATGATTGATGTAAAGGAATTTATACTTCAAACATGTGGACTGCTGCTTCATCGTATTTCCTCCTGTCGAAGAAATCAGAGTCCAGCTCAGATGTTTGCTGTGGTGGTGTGTGTTTATCCAAAAGCATGCTGGTGAACTGACAGACACAGAGTGCATCTGAGCCACTGAGTTGACCCAGAGCAAATGAAATGGAGCACTTTTATAAAGTAAGACAACTGTGATCAAACAATATGTAAATGGATAGGGAACACAAGGTAAGGGAAGGTACTGTAAGGTAGGTAACAAGGGCAAGGGGAAGGTGGGTTCCTCAAGTCAAACCAACAAAATGATAGGAGGCAAGAAGGACACATATTTAACATGTCACAAGACCAAGGCCTAAACACCAGGGGGCTGGTTTCAAAGGACTCTGCTCTGCTCCTAATGTGTATCGTGTTGATCAGGGACCAAAGCAGTAGGCCCTAAAAGCTGACCATAGACATTGCAAGTGAATTCATTCAGGTGACACTCTAATTGGTGACTCTAATTGGACACTCTAATTCAGGTGACAGTCTAACTGAAGACACCAGTGTGGTGAGTGGAACATAACAGATGCAGGAAGTATGACATCTGATTTAGTCTCTGATTAAACATAAATTACTCCAGATGTAATATTTCATATTACATAGAATTTCAATTCAAACATTGGATGAAGAGCTAAAGTGTTATTTTTCATGATTTCAAGAAGCACACAAATACTTATTTCAATTTTACATTTTATTGGAGAATTAAATTGAACATGAGTGATTTTTCACTTGCTTCAGTAGAACTGTGTTTAGTTGTCTGACAGCTGTGTTGTTCCTACATGACTCCATATGTCAGTTAGTTTATTTCAATTCCTGTTGTCTGACTGATCCATCTGTAATACCGGGAGACTCGAGTGTAGACGCCATACTTCCCATCCTTGGCGCACTCCTCCCCCCAGCTGACGATTCCTGTCAGGAACCAAGTGCCTTTGTAAATGCTGGCATGTGGCCCCCCACTGTCCCCCTGACATGAATCCTTCAGCTGATCTTGAAAGCCAGCACAGAACATAAAACGCGTGATGTGGTCCCGGCTGCTCTGTTTACACACGGTTCGATCCACATAAGGGACCTCCAGCTTCTGAAGTTTGGTGGCCTGAATGCCCAGGAACTTTATGCGTCCCCAGCCGCTCACCACAGACCCTCTGGACTCCCTCAGTAGGTTCTCTATAAAGTCTTTGGGGCCCAGGCAGATGGGACGCCGTTGGTTGGACAGTTCCACTGGTGTCGCAAGCTTCAGTAGTGCAATATCATGGTTATAAACTGACTGGGTGGAATTGTAGAAGGGGTGGATGATCTCCTCTGCCACTCCATGGTCTCGCTCTGGACCCTCATTGATGTTCACGTCATGTTCACCTAGAAGAGTAGATTTATATATAATAATATAAATATAGAATTTTCTGCAGCAGGCAGTTTACTTTACTTCAGATCTCATTTTGGATATATGTTCACAATACAGTTTTGTCAAACAGACAGACCTTACATGTTCCAATAACAATAACACGGACATCCTTCTTTTTGTTTCATGTAGGAGCCTAAATGCATTTGTTGATGTTTAAGTGGTTAAATTACAGTTTGTTGATTATGAAGTAATTGAAATATTTACAATGATGCAAATGGTTAATTGCATGATTCTTTAGATTTAAAATGTATGGTTATAATTTAAAATATGTAAATTTCATTTGTAATGGAATGCTTTAGAACTTATTTTGGTCCTTTGATGATCCCACATGAGGGGAGTTTAGGGGTGTTACAGAGAGGTAATGAAGCCATTCAGGCAAGCAGAGAGAGTGGAGCCAGAGTTTTTTTTTTTAAATATTTTTGTAAGTGAAAAGGATTTTTGTTTTTGTGTCACCTTTTTGACTTAAAGTAGAAAATGGAACTTTCCAAGTGTTCTCCTGGAATTTTGTAGATTTGGATACGGACGAGAGGGATGATAGAGTGTTAAGCTATATTAGATGGAAACCATGTATTTAAAACATTAAAATAACATTACACTGGGTAAAAGTAGCTTGTCTTTTGAGAATACAAAAATGGCATTGTTACTGGGTCAAGATATCAAAATACTAGTATGGCTGTATAACCCATTAAGTATAATTTATAGCCCTAACACAAGGTTTAAACAAACCATTTTCTTGTGTGTGACTGGGGATCCAATGGTTTAACTCTGTTATAAGGTAAAGTTATCAGTACTTGGTCAATATAGCACCAAATCAGTACTGAGTACCAGGATTGAAAAATTGGATGAAAGCATACCCAGTAATTTAAAGTGTGTAAAATGTTCACAATACAATGTTATTAGATTAGATTAGTGTTAGAAATATTGTCAGTGAAATACATGAACTATTGATCATCAATTCTTGAAACGTGGCTTATGGCATACTATAACTTCAGATTGATTTCTAAGCAGCATTGTTTTACTTTCAGTTATTCACTGAATTCAGTAAATTGTGAAAAACAACTTGCAGGTGCCAAATCTGTTTGATTCATGTAATCAATAAAAAGTGAACATTCCGTCCACGTTTTCTGTACTATATAGATATATAGAGTGTGAGTATGTTTTTTCCTACCCACTCTGACGAAGAAATTTTGTTGAGCGGCCTTAGCCTGCGTCAGACAATGTGCAGCAGTAATGACCCATAATTCAGTGAGCAGAGACCCTCCACAGAAAGGCTGTGCTCTACCTAGGGTGGCTGAGGGACACATCAAGACCACCTGCAAACACACACACACACACACACACACACACACACACACACGCACGCAAATACTTTAATACGTACAAAATACTTAGTAGAATGAATCCTACATGACCAATAATGCAAAAAAATTGAAAAACTGCGTTCAATCATTTGTCTTCAATTCATCCCCATCTCTCCATTCTGCATCCCACGCTCCAGTACCTGCCAAGGAATCTCTCCAGGCTTGGCCTCGTCGCCTCCCACAATCCTCTGGTCATTGTTTTCTTCTTCTGTGATGGAGGGCAGTGTGGGTAAAGCCCAGGAAGGCACCTGCTTTGTCTCCTCCCCACTGCTCAAGACCTCAGATGGATTCACAGGGGAGCTTGAACGTATGTCTACTGAAGAGGCCGCAGAGATGTTGAGCAGGTCTGAGTCATTCATAGAGAGGTCGTAGTAGTCATATAGCTGTGGTATAGCGTCATAGTCATTATGATGCAGGGTGCCACTGGAATTGTGTTTTCCTGTAGTGCTGTTTGCCAGTGAGCGAGGGTTAAGGCTGACTTTGGTGACAGGGGTGGAGCTCACACGACCACAGCTGAATTGTTCTGTGGGGAAAAGGAAGATATTCTAATTTTGTTTCCTTGACATCATTCAAATAGTTCAATGTCAGTTTTATTCACATTTTGAAGGATTTTTTTTTTTGTGACAGTTTTTAAACTTTGAACTCTGTATCCTGAGCAGATCCCAGTACCAGGTTTCTTTTAAATACATCGGAAATGGTTTTTAATATATTTAAATGGGTTAGTAGGTTATTGGAATGATTACTGTAAATGCACAGTCTTTGTGGTTAAGTTCAAGTTGCCCAATATCATTTGTTTTAAATGTTGTTTTTTTGAGTGGTTTTCTACCTGGAGTGTTCACGCTGTCAACAATGCGCATAAACTATCTTGTTTATTTGACAGCTATAAATTACAACACACAATTTATGAGCCAGTCTGTGATCCCTTAATAGACACCAAAGGGGTGAGAAATGTTACATCAAGAGTCCAGCTTTCTCTCTTATTGCTATTTAAAAGACAGCTTGTAAATCACAGTTAATCTCTTCTCTGTCGGAGTGGATTTTTATGTGCAGTAGCCGAAACCAGGATTTTATTTGGGTAAATCACTAAGTCACCAAGGGGACCTCGGGGCTGTGCTGAAAACTACAAATGAACTCAACACGTCGGCGGTAATGACACCCAGTTACGCCAATCAGAGGTCACTAAAATTAATGTTTCATCAGTGTGTGCATACGCCAAAACGATGTCGGACTCCGTAGTTTTCTCTGGACCTACCCAATGTGACCAGTGATGACATGTTTAGCCGCATGTCGTCATTTCACCGCTGGCTGTCGAGGTGGTGTCCAGCAAACGATGTGGGCTTCATAGATAATTGGACACCTTTCTGGGGAAAACCTGGTCTGATTAGGAGAGACGGCATCCATCCCACTGTGGATGGAGCAGCTCTCATATCTAGAAACATGGCCAAGTTTATTAGTCGACCAAATCCGTGACAACCCAGAGTTGAGACCAGGAAGCAGAGCTGCAGTCTTACATGCTTCTCTGCGCCTCCATTAGAGCAGCTGCCCACCCAATCCTTTAGTATAGAGACTGTCTGTTCCCCGTCCACCTACATTATTTAAAGATAAAATAAACAGAAGAGGAGTTCATCATGAAAACTTAATAAAAATTAAATTACCACCTCCAACAGTCCAAAATAAGAGAATTAAATGTGGACTCTTGAATATCAGGTCCTTGTCCTCTAAAGCTGTTTTAGTCAATGAATTAATATCTGATTATGATATTGATTTATTTTGTCTTACTGAAACCTGGCTGCAGGAGGATGAATATGTTAGCTTGAATGAATCCACTCCTCCCAGTCATTGTAATATCCATATTCCTCGAAGTACCGGTCGAGGTGGTGGAGTTGGGGCCATATTTGACTCAAGTCTATTAATAAATCCTAAACCTAAACTAAATTGTAATTCATTTGAAAGTCTTGTTCTTAGCCTTACTCACCCAACCTGGAAAACATTACAGCCAATTCTGTTTGTTATAGTATATCGTGCTCCTGGTCCTTACTCAGAATTTTTATCTGAATTTGCAGAATTTGCATCAGGCTTGATCCTTAAAACAGATAAAGTAATTATTGTAGGTGATTTTAATATTCATGTGGACAACCACAATGATAGTCTTAGTACTGCGTTTATCTCTTTGTTAGATTCAATTGGCTTCTGTCAGAGTGTAAATAAACCGACTCATTGTCTGAACCACACTCTTGATCTTGTTCTCTCATATGGCATTGATATTGAACATCTAATAGTTTCTCCACAGAATCCTCTTCTATCTGACCATTTTTTAATAACCTTTGAGTTCATATTACTGGACTATAAGCCTTTTGGCAGAAACTCCTACAGCAGATGTTTATCAGATAGTGCTGTAGCCAAATTTAAGGAAGTGATTCCTTCAGTATTGAATTCAATGCCATGTCTCAATGTAGCAGAGGACTTGTCTGCTTCCTTTAGCCCCTCACAAATAGAACATTTTGTTGATAGTACTACAGGCTCATTACGAACAACTCTTGACTCTACTGCACCTCTGAAAAAGAAGATAATTAAACAAAGGAGGTTAGCACCATGGTATAGCCAGCAGACTCGCAACTTAAAGCAAGAGGCACGAAAATCTGAACGCAAATAGCGTGCCACTAAACTGGAAGACTTTCGTTTAATCTGGCAAGATAATCTTAAAACATACAGGAAGGCTCTTCGTAGTGCCAGAGCAGTCTATTACTCTTCACTAATCGAGGAAAATAAGAACAACCCAAGGTTTCTGTTCAGCACTGTAGCCAGGCTAACAGAGAGCCACAGCTCAATTGAGCCTTCTATTCCTTTTGGTCTAAGTAGTAATGACTTCATGAGCTTCTTTAATGATAAAATTATAACTATTAGAGACAAAATTCATCACCTCTTGCCCTCAACAGGCACCGATCTGACTTCTTATACAGCAAGTTTGGAAACAGCTGTAAAATCTGATATATATTTAGACTGTTTTTCTCCCATCGACCTTCATCAAATTACTTCAGTAATTTCTTCATCTAAGCCGTCAACCTGTCTCTTAGACCCCATCCCAACCAGGCTGCTCAAGAACGTTTTACCTCTAGAGTGCATCATAGCACAGAGACTGCACTAGTCAAAGTTACAAATGACCTCCTAATGGCATCAGACAAAGGACTCATCTCTGTACTTGTCCTGTTAGATCTTAGTGCCGCATTTGACACCACTGACCATCAAATTCTTTTACAGAGACTGGAACATCAAATTGGCATCAAAGGAACCGCCCTAAGCTGATTTAAATCGTATTTTTTAGATCGATCGCAGTTTGTTCATGTCAATGATGAATCCTCCATGCATACCAAAGTCAGTCATGGAATTCCACAAGGTTCTGTGCTAGGACCACTTCTATTCAGTTTATATATGCTTCCTCTAGGGAACATTATTAGGAATCACTCCATTAATTTTCATTGTTATGCTGATGACACCCAATTATATTTATCGATCAAGCCTGATGAAACCAATCAGTTAACTAAACTCCAAGCATGCCTTAAGGATATAAAAAGTTGGATGACCTACAATTTTCTGATGTTAAATTCAGACAAAACTGAAGTTCTTGTAATTGGACCCAAGAACCTCAGAAACTCTCTTTCTAGAGACTTAGTTACTTTAGACGAGATCACCCTGGCCTCCAGCTCCACCGTAAAGAATCTTGGAGTTGTTTTTGATCAGGATTTGTCCTTTAATGTCACATAAAACAAATTTCCAGGACTGCTTTCTTCCAGTTACGTAACATCGCCAAAATCAGACGCATTGTATCTCAAGCGGATGCAGAAAAACTAGTCCATGCATTTGTTACTTCTAGGCTGGACTATTGTAACTCTTTGTTATCAGGCTGCTCCAGTAAGTCTCTTAGGACTTTGCAGCTAATTCAGAATGCTGCTGCACGTGTTCTGACAGGAACCAAGATCAGAGATCACATCTCTCCCATTTTGGCTTCTTTGCATTGGCTACCTGTTAAATCTAGAATAGAATTTAAAATTCTTCTCCTTACATACAAAGCTCTTCATGGTCAGGCACCATCATATCTAAAAGAGCTCATAGTACCTTACTACCCCTCTAGAACACTGCGCTCTCAGAATGCTGGGTTCCTTGTGGTTCCTATGCTGCTATAGGACTAGACTGCCAGGGGACTCCCTCTCCCTCCTTTCTCTCTCTCTCTCTCTCTCTCTCTCTCTCTCTCTCTCCATCACCATCACCATCTATAAACATACATGTCTCATTAATGCAGGTTAATGCATGTTACTAACTAAACTTCTTCCCCGGAGTTTCTGTGCTCTCCCGTCCAGCAGGTTCTCATGGATCGTGGCTGCTGCTGTGGTCCTGCACGACGTTCACTACTTATATTATTACTGTCATTATTGTTACCATATCTCTGTATACTGTAATCATTTCATCATTCATTGTAATTGTACAATATGTCTCTGTTGATTTGTTCTGTACATGTGACATCTATTGCACGTCTGTCTGTCCTGGGAGAGGGATCCCTCCTCTGTGGCTCTTCCTGAGGTTTCTTCCACCTTTTTTCCCTGTTAAAAGGGTTTTTGTGGGCAAGTTTTTCCTCACTCGAACCGAGGGTCTAAGGACAGAGGGTGTCACTCCCTGTACAGATTGTAAAGCCCTTTGAAGCAAAATGTGTTTTGTGAACTTGGGCTATACAAATAAAATTTGATTTGATTTGATTTGAACACCCGAACAAGCACTTTGCTGAATGCTATGTATGGCTTTGTCATTTTCTCTTACCTGTTGGTTCACAGGTCTTCTTGTCAGGCCCGAGTTGGTAACCAGCTGCACACTGACACACAGTTAGCATCTGCTGCATCACACAGAAATGGGAACATCCACCATTGTTGACTGAACACTGCTTGGCCACCTCTGGAAAAAGGCGGGAAAGCAGAATGAATCTGTTGTTCTTAATCATCTTAGCACTAACAACGATGATATAATTTTAAAAAAAAATGTTAGTGAAAAAAACGTTTTCATGCTCACCAATCTCACAGTTCTTGCCGCTGAAGTTTGGTTTGCACCAGCAGACATATCCCCCGATTCCATCTTGACACACTCCTTCATTTTGGCAGGGGGCTGGCTTACACTGGTCACCATCTACACATAAGTTTGCACACACACATTTTAGAGGTGGCAGTGTGCTTTAAATTCAGAGTAACTTGTCTTTCACTTGTCTTACCCCTGTACTTGGCCCAGAATTCCATCTGAAAGAAAAATCATACACACAAGAATTGGTTATTTGTGTGTGTGTGTGTGTGTGTGTGTGTGTGTGTGTTTGTGTATGTCTATGCTTGAGTGTGTGCAACCTACAGTTTTCTCATTATCCTCGAAACACTCCCTGGCCTCCTCCATTGTGCAGTCCTCCTCTATGCACTCGCGCTCCAGGTTGTCTTTGTAAAGTACTTCTTCAAGTTTGCCGCTGTTGTATCTGCGATGACGAAGGAGCACTGTGTGTGCCATGTGCTGAGATACAAACACACCTCCTGAAAAGGTAACAGAGGAAAAAGGGGATGTTGTTGAAGCAGCTCTGACAATATTCTCCAACAGTATTAAAACTTTTATTTACTTCTATTTATTTATTACTTTACTTTTATTTGTGTCCATTTGTGTCCATGTGCTATAGCTATTAGCAGTTACAGTTTATCAACTGAAACTGAATTACTTTGATACTAAATATATATAATAATAATATAGGGGCAGCTGTGGCTCGGAGGTAGAGCGGGTCGTCCACTTATCAGAAGATCGGCCGTTTGATCCCCTCCAGTCTGCATGTCGAAGTGTCCTTGGGCAAGATACTGAACCCCAAATTGCTCCTGAAGGTTGAGTGTGCCATCAGTGTATGAATTTGTATGAATGGTTAGCTCCTCAAACTGTTGAGCAGTTGGCACATTGCATGGCAGCTAATGCCATCAGTGTATGAATGTGTGTGAATGGATGAATGAGATATGTAGTGTTAAAGCGCTTTGAGTGGTCGGAAGACTAGAAAGGTGTCATATAAGTGCAGTCCATTTACCATATAAATATTTATTGATTTACACCTTTGTTTCTGATTTCTACAATAATCTCTGGATGCAATGGATATTGGAGAACAATATCATCAGAAAGAGCAAGTCATACTGAGTCTAAAAATCTGTGTATCATATCTATGTGCTCATATATTAATGGATACATGCATGGGTTATGGTGCAGGACTAGTTCAGTCATCACTAGTCATTTCTATGAATGTTTAAGTATTTCTTACCTGTGTTTTCCTCTGGGATGTCAACAGGAATTCCATACACGTCGAGCACTATACTAGCAATGAAAGCCAGTAAACAAACACCGGCCATCTTGTCGTTGTCAGTCGATCAGTTGTCCGTCTGCTTTTGAACCAAAACCTGAACTGAAGTGCAGAAGAGACACATCCACCAACTCCAAAGTACAGCAACACAATGTTTACTCACCTGGGAGACTGCAGAGTGGGTGTATGTTCACATTTGTGTGTGGTGGGTGGAGAGAGAGAGAGAGAGAGAGAGAGAGAGAGAGAGAGAGAGAGAGTATAAAGTGACAAAGTTTGATTTTATTCAGTCATGGCAGATTGAAATTGAGCAACTGCAAATATTGACCATTGATGAGAAAGAAGGACAGTTCAGGACATTGTTGTGTGTCTAGGTGTGTGTGTGTGTCCGTGTGTGTATGTGTGTTGACATCACCAACTGTTAATCATGTTGTTTATCATGATGAGTCTTGTCTGATAAGCATTTTGCAGCATGGCTTACGTGACAGTTTCAAATTGAACTGAACCGTAGCCATAACTTCATGACCGAAGAATGGACTAAACTTGACCCTAAGTGTGACCGTAAAAAGTTTCAGAGAGATGAAAAAACAAAACATTCAGAACATTCAAGACATACCAAAAGCTGAATTTATTAGCAATAACAAGCAATGTTAATGGTGTCCAACAGGGCGACATCTTGTCTCCTTACATGGAAGATTTGTCATGACAATTAAAAGCTTGTAACAGGGTGTATGGTTGGTAATTTGAATTAATAATCTTAAATATGGAGGTCATTTTGGTAATCTTCTGTCTGTATAATGCAACAGATACTATATATATATATATATATATATATATATATATATATATATATATATATATATATATATATATATATATATCCTGTCCAAAAAAAAGAGAGGCTGGATTGGTCCTGGATAACTAAGCAAATCTGCAGTGATTAATATGTTTCAGTCGGCAAGAAGTTATTTACCCCTAGCTGATTCTGTGAGTAGCTTCTCATTTCTTAAACAACCGTGTCGTAAGACATATCTTGTAGTCGTGGAAAGGATGTTAAACAGTTTCAGAAGGGTCAAATTATTGGCCTCCATCAAGCAAAGAAAACACTAAGCAGAAAGAAAAAGCTAAGGAGATTGCTGAAACTATTAAATCGTGTTAAGAACTGTCCAACGCATTATTAAATCCTGGACTGATAGTGGTGAACCATCATCTTTGAGGGAGAAATGTGGTCGGAAAAAACTCTTGAATGATTGTGATCGGAGATCACTTAAATGTTTGGTGAAATCAACTCACAGCTATGTTTAATAGTGAAAGTCTGAGCATTCTTCACGCACAATGCGAAGGGAACTCAAGGGATTGGGACTAAGAAAACCACTGATCAGTGAGGCTAATCAGAAAAAAGGCTTTAATTTGCTAGGGAGCATAAAGATTGGACTCTGGAGCAATGGAAGAAGGTCATGTGGTCTGATGAATCCAGATTTATCCTGTTCCAGAGTGATGGGCGCATCAGGGCAAGAGGAGAGGCGGATGACGTGGTGCACCTATCATGCCTAGTGCTTACCGTATAAGTCTGTAGGGGCAGTGTTATGATCTGGGGTTCCTGCAGTTGGCCAGGTCTAGGTTCAGCAACATTATGTCCCCAAAGAATGAGGTAAGCTGACTATACTGAATGACCAGGTCTTTCCATCAATGGAGTTTTTCTTCTCTGATGGCACGAGCATATTCCAAGATGACAATGCCAGGATTCATCAGGGTCCAGACCTCAGCCCTATTGAGAATCTTTGGAATGTGCTGGAGAAGACTCTCCCATCATCAATACAAGATCTTGCTGGAAAATGAATGCAACTCTGGACAGAAATAAATGTAGTGACATATATTGTGACATATACTATATACATATAAAGTATACCCTGAGGCTGTACACCAGTGAACGTCAACTGGCGGCCCGCGGGCCACATCCGGCCCGCCAGAGCTTTACATCCGGCCCCCAGAATATTACTGGATTCAGGAATAGCCTAGTGAAGAGGACAAAGTATGTTCTACATTTTTACAAGTGAAATGAAACAAACGCCCTCAGAAAAGTAGCTTGTGCCAAAGCCCGCCTCCAATCAAAAATGACGATAAACGCGTTGCTCTTTTATTGTTTCACGTCTGTCAAAATTGTCCTTTCTTGGGCTTCATATCCCCACACAATAGCGCACTACTGCAGTGTCTCAATAACAACCGTCAACATAACAGAGAAGAGCATTGTAAATGCAAGCTTTGCACATCAGCAGATAGATACAAACGACAAATAAAAGCGTCAGGCCGTCAGTTATGAGAAATGTTACTCTTTACATCAAATTAAAGTAGCCTGTAATCCAACAAATACATACGAAGTAAAACCAAGAAAATCACCAGACTGAAATACTCACGTTTGGTTAATGAGAGAAGTGACATTTCCCCTCCGACAGTATCGTTTTAACATTGGGCTTAACAGCTGTTATACCTGCCTTAAGCGCCTGCAGTCCTAGTGCATTTTTCACAACTTCACAGGTGTATGTTGATCCGAACATGGTGAGCACATACATGGCCAATGTCTTCAGTGTGTCAGACTTTTGGGGACAAGCCACCCAAAAGGCGCTCAAGCTTTCAGCACCACGGAGAGCAGGCTTCATGTCACCAGTGGCCTGGATGTCAGTCAGTTCACTGTGATTAGCCGCCTCGTCCAACGTGGGGAACCACGTTAGCAGTTGACAGCCTCGTGAATATGAAGCCTAAAATATCGTTTTCGCCCCCTAGTGGCTGGCTACCGTACAGGTAATATGAGTCTGTTAACACTGACAAAGGCTAAAAAATAACATGCATTTCAAAGGATACAATATCAATTTAATTTTACGAGAGCGTCTGGCCTTGATAGTGTCTGCCGAGAAAAATTCTGGCCCTTGGACAAATTTAGTTGATGACCGCTGCTGTACACTAAGTGAAGCGAGGGAGGCCGAGAACTGGTGAGTGTCAGAACCACCATCCAAGATGAACCAAAACAAGATCCAGGAGTATATCAGGAAGATGGCCCCCAAAGGTGAGCTGCTAAGTGAATACCTAAGGCAGCAGAAACACAATGGTGGAACAAGGCCCTGCATGGCATGTACCACCAACAGATTGAAGAAGTGGCTGACATCAAGAAATCCTACCAGTGGCTGGAAAAGGCTGGATTGAAAGACAGCACAGAAGCACTAATCATGGCAGCACAAGAACAGGCACTCAGTACAAGGTCAATTGAGGTGGGGGTCTACCACACCAGACAGGACCTGAGGTGCAGGCTGTGCAAAGATGCTCCAGAGACACTTCAGCAGGGTGTAAGATGCTGTCAGGTAAAGCATACATGGAACGCCAGAACCAAGTGGTGTACAGGAACATCTGCACTGAGTATGGGCTGGAAATCCCAAGGTCAAAATGGAAGACACCTACAAGGTGGTTGAGAATGACCAAGCCAAGATACTGTGGGACTTCCAGATCCAGACTGACAAGCTGGTGATGGCTAACCAACCAGACATCGTAGTGGTGGACAAACAACAGAAGAAGGCATAGACAAATGTTACTGTAAATCCAGTCAGTTAAATAAGCTTAAAGCCATTCAGACAGAGCAGAAGACTGAAAATATAAGTTAAAACTGCTTAGCTGGTGTTGTAATTTACACACTGAAGTAAGGAACGCCCAAACCGCGAGCTGGATCTTGAGCATTGAAGGCTGTTTGATTAGACTGTGAGTTACACAGGGTGGGGCTGTGGACAAATCACTGTGACTGACAGCTAGGTCATCTGGCCTTGAGCCAGCAGCCCCCTGGTAATGTCAGCCTTGTGGTGACTTATTGGCTGAGGATGATTTAGATGGGGTGAAGGAAGGTTGCATCCCTCGTTTTAGTGCAACGTACTGTATGCAAGCCATTAAATTCACCCCCTCTCAAACTACGGATTTTACAGCAGAAAAAATGCAAGGGAATATAACAATAGTACACTAACCATCCCTTAAGTAACAATTATGGTTAACTGCTGCTGATCAGTGATCAGATCCATCAGTGCTGTGAACAGCAGCTGGAGTAGGAGGCACACAGAAAGGCATAGCAAAGTGGGTTTAAACCAGGAAAAGCATGCTAGGAAAGCTTGTCCCCAGTGTATAGAATCCTGTCCAGACTGTGTATTGTTCCATGGCCGCTTATCAAATTTAAGTAACTCTTGTATTTCTGCAATCTGCAAGTTGATTACATCAGCATTTATATAATTTGATTGTGAACAGACTGTGTGGAAAAAAGAATTTGAAGCAAACACAGGCTTAAAAACACACACATGATCAGTTTATTGTGGCTGTTGACATGTAAGTATCATCTTGGACCTTTGGGTGTGCACTGGACAGATTTTGAGAAGGTGAAGTGATGAAGACTCTGGACGCAGGCCTGGGATCAAGTCAATAACCTCTTTTTTCATGTCACCCTGTCATCAATCAATACAGAAATGTCACTACTATTGTTTGACTCATAAGGTCAATGCCTCAACTGAGACCAGTTCACATGTTTCAGTTCAGAAACTGGAACCAAATGCTGAAACAGAGGTGGTCAACAGAAGTAACTTTAATGACTTAGTTACAGAAACAAAAGCAGCTGGTGATTGCAGGCAAATACATAGAGTCCAAGAATAAATAAAAAGTCAAACAAAAAAACAAAACAAAAGTCTATTGAACAGAATCCAGAGCAGAGAGCAAGAAGGAACAGGGACAACAGGTTTCTGAAGCTCAGTGTGGTGGCTCTGGACCAAAGAATGGGCAAAGATGTGGATTATTGGTGGACCTAATGTGGTCTGAATGAAGCCTGGTTGCTCAAACAAACCCCCTGTGCTGTAACACTTCATCTGTCATTATCTGTCTTGGTGTGATTTAATTAACCCTATTCACCTGTTACACCAAGGAGGATTATCCATCCATCCATCCATTAATTTTCCCGTAACAGCTTATTCTTATCAGAGTTGTGGAGGGATGGAGCCAGTTGACTTAAGGCGAGTACACCCTGGACAAATCACCAGTTCATCACAGGACATGTAGAGACAAACAATAATTCACATTCACACTACGGACAATTTAGAGTCACCAATTAACCTGCATGTCTTTGGACTGTGGGAGGAAGCGGTCAGTTCAAGTAGGATTAAAAAACTATGACAGAGTGAAAAACATATACTGTATGGTAAATATGTTCATTTTACAAAGAAGTTTGCATGAATTCTGCTTTTCTGGGAGCATTTCATCAGAGTGGGTTCAGCTGGTGGGAACCAGAGCAGTCATATGTTGCACTTTTTGTTCTAATGGAGCAGCTGGTCCCAGAACAGTAATCCTCCAGGGGAGGCTCTGGCCGAGAGCTAGCTGTGCTTTGGTCTGTTAGCTCATTTGGTAGCTGAATGTCACAGAGCTGTTATACATGAGTCAGACAAAGTTGTCATGTGAGATAATGTAAAGGATTGCATGAATAAGATTAACAAATAGCATGAACGCCTGTGCTTCATCACTTTTGCAATATTATGTCTAGATTTTCTATTGTTTTAAATTATACTTATTTTATTGTTTATTTTATTTTAGTTGCTTTTTTTATTTACTTAATTAACAATTCTAGGTTCCCTTGTAATTAGCTCTGTGTTGCATTTCTGTGACAATGCTGCTAAAGAGGCTGAACTGTGAAGATGACTGAGCACGCACACTGACGAATGCATCAGCCAGAAACTGATAATATAAATAATCAGAACAAGTTTACCTTGTACATCCAAATGACTTCATTTGCAAAATATGAATTTCAAAGTGGGGCGGCTGTGGCTCGGAGGTAGAGCGGGGCGTCCACCAATCAGAAGATCAGAGGTTCGATCTCTGGCTCGATCCTTTCTAGTCTACCTGTTGAAGTGTCCTTGGGCAAGATGCTAAACCCCAACTTGCATGGCAGCCAATGCCATCAGTGTATGAATGTGTATGAATGGGTGAATGAGATATGTAGTGTTAAAGCGCTTTGAGTGGTCAGAAGACTAGAAAGGTGCTATATAAGTACAAGTCCATTTACCAAAGTGACAGTATGGAATGAAGCTGGTTAAGCTTCAAGTGTTTTATATGTCACGTTCAGAAAAACCCTTAATTAAGTTAA
The DNA here is from genome assembly GCA_033000465.1 of Sciaenops ocellatus. NCBI lineage: Eukaryota > Metazoa > Chordata > Actinopteri > Sciaenidae > Sciaenops > Sciaenops ocellatus. The sequence continues at coordinate 1,599,911 of CP136870.1, forward strand.
TAATGCCACTTTGGGCATTAAGTGAACTGCATTTAGCATCCTGTTGCTTGTACTTACACTCCATAGGCGCAAGCGAGCAATCATCATCCTGGACATCGAGCAAAAGTGGCATAAATGAGACTGAACACTGAATTTTTGCCATATTTAGAAAAATGTTACTATGTCTAACATTCCTATGTTTTGTTGGGGCCATTGGCTCCATGACACTAACACCATGAAGTAACTAATGCCAGACCCACACCACACTGCTAAGCCATAGCCAACTGTCAGACTAGCTTCAGTTACAGTTAGCTACAGTTGGTCTCTGCCCTGCACCGCTCTTTGCTTGGAGAAAGCAGTGTTGTAGACCAATGCCAGACTATAGCTAATATGCATAGCTTATATTTGCCAAATCCTTTTGGGTGAGGGGTGAAGAGGTTTGGTACACAGGCCCATTGCTAACAATAGAGATCTAGCCTTGCAGGTGTCCTTGCACTTTCTTCTTTCATGCTTCCTTTCTAAGTTCTGATAGGACTTCGATGTGGCCCCAGCCATCAGGGTGAGCATAGAATTGCAGAATTTACACACTGCTGTGTGTTTTCTTTTACACACTGATTTGCAGATGAACTCTTTGTATTTTAGATAGCCAAATTATATTACAGATTATTATATTGGTTACATTTAACGTAGGGAGTTTTACATCCAGACACAGTACTTATGGTTAAATCAGGCAATGCACAGTTTACTGATATTTGTGGTTTGTGCATTTGTGGTTTTAAAAATCAGAATCCTCAGTCCCCTTTAGACCAAGACAAGACTAAATAAAAAATCCAGTCGAGACCTTCAAAAAGTAGTGTGAGACTAATCTCAAGACCGAGACCAAGACCAATCTCAAGTACTTTCATGTACTTTGTACATTATTTATTTTTGTTATGTTTGTGTTTATGTTTGTCTTAATACATAAGTAAGTATTGTGGGTCCTGTTAGATGGTGAAATAATTTGGAAGCTAAATTCCTCACGGGCTATCTCTACCCAGCATTTTCCTCGTCAATGTTCGGTCTCTGGCGAGCAACATGGATGAGGTGCTGCGGACCATCTCCCACAACTGGATTAACATCATGATCTTTACTGAAACATGGCTCAACAGCGGCATCCCCAGTAGCACAACTGAGCTAACGGGGCGCTGCTTCCTCCAGGTGAACAGAACAGGTGACGATTCCAACAAGGAGTTTGGTGCACGGTCACTGCTCTGCTAACCTAGAGTTTCCCATGGTTAAGTGTAGACCTTTGTATCTGCCCAGAGACTTTACATATCCCCTGGATGCTAATGGTAAATATGCCATGAAAGAACTGCATGCTGCCATTAGCAAACAACAAACTGGTGTTTTCAACCACACTAGCTTGAAGACCGTACTCCCGGACTCTCAGATTCCACCAGCATGTCTCCTGCCCCACCAGAGGAGACAAGACCCTGGACCATGTTTACACCAACATGGCTAAAACCGACAAAGCCACCCCCACCCCCATTTCGGATAGTCTGACTACCTCTCTTTGTTTCTTCTCCCCAAATACACACCACTCATCAAATGTGTGAAACCTGCTGTAAGGACTGTTAAAGTGTGGCCAGAGGACTCTACACTACAGCAGCGGTTTGCCACACAGGCCAACCTGGACTCACACATGGACATTGATACCTATTCTACTTCTGTTTTGGACTACATAAACACCAACATCAACAGTGTCACCACCATTAAACAGATCACAATGTTCCCTAACCAGAAGCCGTAGATAAACCAAGAGGTCCGCCTCCTGCTGAAGGCACGCAATACTGCTTTTAGATCTGGTGACATGCAAGCCTACAGTACAGCCAGGGCTAACCTGAAGAGGGGCATCAGAAAGGCCAAGCATAGCGACAAGCTAAGGATCGAGGAGCACTTCAACAACAACTCAGACCCCCGGCTCATGTGGCAAGGCATCACGAATTACAAACCCACCAACACCACCCCACCAACCGGTGAAGGCTCCTTGTTAGATGAGCTTAACAACTGCCATGAGGCTGCCATCAAGGCTGCACTCCCTGTAGACCACCAACCCCTAACACTGTCCCCCACCGGTGTGTGTACTGTACTGAGCAGGACTGAGCAGGAAGGCTGTGCCATCAGTATGTGAATGCGTATGAATGGTTAGCTCCTCAAACTGATGAGCAGTTGGCACCTTGCATGGCAGCCAATGCCATCAGTGTATGAATGTGTGTGAATGGGTGAATGAGATATCTAGAAGACTAGAAAGGTGCTATATAAATACAGTACATTTACCATTTACGTAAGGTTGCTGGTCCTGAAGGCATCCCTGGACGTGTGCTCAGGGCCTGTGCTGGACAGCTGATTGAGGTCCTGACTGACATGTTCAACCTGTCACTGGCCCAAGCAGTTGTCCCCTGCTTTAAAACCACATCCATCATGGCGGTGCCAAAACACTCAACTGCAGCAAGCCTTAACAACTTTCGCCCACACTTTTGAGGCTCACCTCAAAACCTGCATACCACCCTCACTAGACCCTCTCCAATTCGCCTACTACTAGACCAGGAGTACAGAAGACACCATTTCCACAGCGCTTCACTCTGCCCTCTCCGACCTGGACAAGAACAACACCTATGTGAGAATGCTGTTCATGGACTTCAGCATTCAACACCATCAACCCCATCCAGTCTCACCATCAAACTCTGCAACTGGATACTGGACTTCCTAACAAACAGACCCCAGTCTGCTAGGTTAGACAACCACACCTCCTCCACCCTCATTCTGAACTGGTGTCCCACAGGGCTGTGTGCTGAGCCCTCTCCCATATGCTGTATATATCCTGTAACATAGTCATATTCATACCTGCACTATATTTATATATCCTGTTCATATGCACTTCTGGTTAGATGCTAAACTGCATTTCATTGTCTAAGTAAAAGTGCTCATTTTATTTAAGATACGTTACAATCTTCATGCATTAGCAATACAAACTGATTAAAACATAAAATTAATATGTAAAATGCCTAACAATCTTACATACCCCACCTTAAAATATTAGGAAGTCTCATTAATTAAGGTCAAGCTCTCTTTTGCAACAGAAACTTGAAAACAAATTACATATACAAAGTAATTCAGCCGCACACTCACTTACATTCACAGGGTAAAAATCAGGAATCTGTGCGACAGATCTTTATTCTCACTTTGCAGGAACACAGTTGGAACACTGCTTTACAGTAAATATCATATTTGTAGATTTTATTAGTTCTGCAGAATCAAACAAAATGGCTTCTTCCAGCGGGCCGGTCCTGTTGTGCCATATAGCCACTTGATGTAGGTTAACAGAAGAACTAAATTTATCTGTGACCCAACTTCTTCGTACTGAATGCTAAAAAACTGAAGCCTTTAGGATGGTCTTATGAAACATACTTGAACCAAAGGTTGCTGCAGGCAGAACAGAAGAGAAAACATGTCTATGTTACATGACATGAAAATGTTACCAGACGTTTAACTGTCATCAAGTTTGTCTCATTAATAGTTATGATGTGACTGTTGTTCCTGCAGGACGCTTGAAAATTTAAGTTATCAGTGTGAATTCATAGTTAATAATCACAGTCATGAAACTGTCTCGTATAAATACTGAAGACTTCTGATAATCTGAAACTCGCTGACACAGGATAAAATGTAAGTGTATCCTATCCTGCCTCTGTTAAGAAAAAGCCATTTTACAGCACAAATTGATTGAATGATCAATACATTTGCATAGCGTCTGCTGAGTTTGCAGGAAGATTGACGTTTATCTGACTGAAGGCCACCTTGTGAATGTGGCGACCTTCTTTAAGTCAGTAAGAGCTAAACTGTGCTTCCATTGTACCTGACAGGGAAATCAGTTTGATTTTACCTCAGTAATTAAAGGGTTGTGAGCTTTTTACTTTCTAATAACCCACCATCTGCAGATGACTATTATGGACTTCATTAGCTTCATTAGCTTCCTTCATTCTCACTTTCCAATGCACACAAAGTGGTCACACTCTGCTGTGGTGGGTGGTATGCAGATGGGCTCATGGTGTATCTCCCCACAGCCCCTGGCACTGGTTCTATGCCCCGTGGACCAGATTTAACCTGGTTGGGACCCCATACTGATGACAACCTATTTGCCCAATTATATGATTTACTATATTACAACTATTATAATTATGTATGTTTTTAATTATTTATGGTTTTAAAACTTCTCACACAATGCAATGGTGTGTGATTGTGCATGTGTGCTTTCATGTAAGCATGAGTGAGTCTATGGATGTACATGGGTGAGTGTAGGTATTGTGTATATATACGTATGTTATTTGTAGTATATAATATATTATTATATGTATTTGTTTGTAAATTTGTTAGGATATTTTTGGGGGGTATTGTATGAGTATTTGTCTTGACTATTTCTGATGATGGCATGTTGAGTGGAGTTGATTATATGTTGTATGTATTAAATCTAAATGAATAAAAACAGTGGTATTAATAACAAATAACAGTGGTTCTAATAAGTCATCAGAGATGTTAATAAAACAATAAATGTAAAGACAATCCATAAGTCTGCAGTTGTAAAGGGACAAAACAGGTGAACTGAGCAGGGGTAGTGACTGTTTATAAGCAGCCTCCTTTAATTCTTCAGATAGTAAAGAGTTTAGTGCGTCGCGTACGCACACATTTGTGTCATCTTTGTCTGTCAATGCGCGCGTGCGTGTGCGCGTTTGTGCCGCTGGTTTGTGGAGACGGAAGCACAACGAGGGCTGTGTGTGCATGAGAGAGGGAAAGAGAGAGGGGCAGAAGGAGGGAAAGAGCGTGAGAGCTGGACTGCTGTGAAGAGGAACAAACGTGAAGATGATGGAAACGTAATGAAAACCTGGACTCTACATCTCTCATCTGAACTTTGATTCAACAAATAGCAGCAGCCACAGAGCTCCATGAGCGGAAAAACGAAAGGCAAAGAGGACCATGCCGCCAAAGGTGAGTGATGATGAACCCGGGTCAGACAGTAAAGGATCGTTCCCCTTTTTTTCTTACATTTCTGTGTTGTTTGCACCAACGATGGAAGAGCCTCTGCGCTAAAGCTTTGCTGAGATCAGCACCTTTTCTCTTTGTCCACTCAGTCCATAGCAGAGCACACACACTGGACTACTTTACAACGTCTTGTATGTATGTTTCCAAATGTAGGCTGTAACAAGGAAGGAACGAAGAAGAAAATAACTTCATGCATTCATACATGATGTTGATGTAAACACATTTGAACTGTTTTAATTGTGCGGTTATTACAGAAACAGAAGGACAGCCATCAGCCTTACATGATGCTTGTTACATTGTGCTCAAGATCAAACATTGAATATACTGTGTGTCGATTTTGTAAAATCACTAGCATGGGCTACACTTCCCCCACAGAGTGGTAACTGGCTGTCACATCTCATTTCCGAGGACACACACATTCATTTTCTTCCCTCTAGACAGCAATAAAATTGACACGCGACACACCGCAATGGAAACTGGGAAACTATCATTGCCATGGAGACAAAAAAAAAAAAGGGTGTTGCCTACAAGCTGAGCGCGATCACACATAATGTATGCATGAGACATGTGCTCATTCATGAAAAGAGTGCAGCGAGGCCAGATTTATGTTTTTCCATAAAAATCTAACATTATAAACATTATAAAAATAATGTAGTAAAGTAAATTAGACTAGTATAACACTATAGCCTCAATCCCATAGAAAAACTCAGAGAATGGGCTGTGCACTGCTCTTTCACGAAAGTGGGACCGTTAACCACGTAGTCTTCATCATAAAAGATCTTTGTCTCGTAAAACCAAAAAAAAGTGTTGAAATCCATTTAGACAAAGCACAAATTTCACCTTTTCTGTCACTTGTCAGGGTAAGTTTTCTGGGGCAATGTCTTCTTTGCCTCATTTTAAGTTCCATATATCATAATGAGCTCTTTAGACTGAAGGGCTGTAAGAGACAGTTCACTAAACACTTTGACAGTTGACACATAGGTGACATTTATGTTTTTCAGTTTCACAAGAGATAATACTTATAGTATTAGTCGTGCTAAAAAATGTACTTAATAAAATACAAAACAGAAATGATAGAAAAGTGTAACTTCATATAGATAATGCTTCAACGAGAGCATTTCAGGAGTGGATAAATGCTGGCTTGGTAACTGATCTGATTAAAGCCTGAATGTCAGTTTAAGTAACATTGTGTAACTATTCCACCATAAACTAACAGATTTAAATAATTTTGATGCTACACTGACCTGTAATCATACTCATATTATGTATTCATATGATGTTCTTGCACTATGTAACTTTGTGCTCCAGGTACGATCACCCATGAGAAGTACGTAACGCTTTACAGCACTAAGTCACACAGCACCAACTATTTCACTGATTTTGGTGAAACTGGATCATATTTTATGGAGAAAATGTTTTCTGGTTTTCCCTCTGATGTCCTCCGGCTGCTCCGCCTCAACTCTCTGTGATTTACAGAGTTTCCTGATGGACAGTGAAGTAAAATGCTGCTGGGCACTGGGGTGTTAGTGTTTGTACCACAGATTTTAGACCACCTGGAAGAGGAGGTTTTCAGGCTCGGGACACAGGCACAGACGGGGTTGGTGTCGTGCCAGAAACAGAGCTGGGCAAGTGGGCAATGTAACTGGGCTTCACAGCCTCTATGGACATAATGAAAAGGAGAGAGTGAGCGAGCAAGAAGCCGCCAGACAAGAGTAAATCTGGGACTGACTTTTAGTGGTTGGTGAGAGCTTGGTGAAATAAAAGGCTGAAAGACAGACGCCGAGCTGGGCTGACTGCTGTTGGACTAGTCAGTAATATTAACTGGCTGCTATGTCTTGGAAAAATGTGCATATTTACGAGTGGTGGTTTAGTGGTATTGCACTCTGGAAATGGAGGCACTAAATCACAAAATAACAATTTCTACATAATGTTGCTGCTATTGTATTGAACCATAGGGGTTGCTATAGCAACCAAATGTTCACCTGAACCTAACTGCTATTATTTATGGTCACCTTTACTCATGAAGCACATTTATAGGATACACAGCAAACACATCAATAAACAGAAAAAAAAAAACAAACACTAAAAGCAAGCCAATAAACAAGAGGGGTGATTTATAAGATGAAGTCCACTGAGAGGCCACAACAACAATAATTTCTACACACTGTAATGGATTCCAAAACAGTTCTGTAATAAATATTGCTTTATTCAAACTTGTTAAAGACACAGGTGATTTAACACATCTAATTTACAACGATGAGAGCAACGATGAACCACTTCTAAATTATCACTTTCCAAAATCAGTGTTTCATTGAAAAAAGAATGAAGAGTCAAAGTCAATAAATTAAATGAAACATTACTGAGTAATTACTGAGGCTACATTCATTTCGTTGAATAGATTGATTGAGTCAATAACTTAAAACAACACAAAATAACGATGTTTGCTCTTATAATTATTATTGCTATTACTTATTTGATAAAAATATCTTCAGTAATGACTCTCTCTCTCTCTGTCTCTCTGTCTCTCTGTCTCTCTCTCTCTCTCTCTTATCCCGCCTTGTATAATAATAGTGGCGTTAAGGATTAAGTTTTAGGTAGAACAAGAACTCATTAACATCTTGTTCTTAAAGGGCTGTGTGTGTGTGTGTGTGTGTGTGTGTGTGTGTGTGTGTGTGTGTGTGTGTGTGCGTCTGTGTTTTGCGTTTACATTTGTGTGTGGACTCACAAATAAGCAGTAGGAGAGGATTCACCATAGAGACACTATTGTTAATTAACCCTGACTGACACAGCAGCATTGGTCCAGAGGTCAACATCTCACAGTAATTAAGGCCCGTTCATTATATAACTGAACTTAACTTATGTTGTGATGTCAGCATGGCACTCTACAAGCACTAATGAGCACAAAACTTACAGATCTGATTTCATGCATATTTATACATTTATTCAACACCTATGGAACCTAGGAACCCTATCTCCAACCCCACTCATGTCTTTTTAGCAGAGCCAGCAGTCTAAGATGAAGCAATGTCACTCCACCAGAGTCAGACTGAAATATTGGAATGGAATGCACCATCATCAGCTCACAGTTTGTTTTGCTTTGGGTTTTTGTGTATGTGTGCAAAACAGCCTCAACTCTACAGCGTGTGGTAACACACAGCATTAACACAGATGAGCATGATACCTGCTAAAAATGAGCTTGCGCTAAAGTCAGTCCCAGTTGGCTGTTTTTCATTATTACATAATTTGTCCCTCATAACAATGATTAACTATCTTTGTATGTATCTGTGAATCAATTATTAGTGTCAAATAATTATAAGATAAAATTATGAAGAAAAAGTTTACAAATTCTATTCAGATCCTGATTGGACCACACTCAAAAAAACAATTTGGCCACAAAATTTCCATCCATTTGAATTACATGGTTTTAATATAAATAAACTAACAAACTTAATGTGAAGCAAGTAGTAAGATTTATGTAATAGTACTAATAAACTCAAAATGACTGCATTCATTTTCACTGTTGGGTTTGGGCAAACAAATTGACTTTATTAAAACTGAATGCATAAACCTGGATACTACTACACTACTGTGTAGTGGAATCACATTGAGTTTATTAGTACTATTACATAAATCTTATTACTTGCTTCACATTAAGTTTATTAGTTGATTTATTTTAATTCAAATTGTAATTCAAATGGATGGAAATTTCTGTCATACATTTTGGCCAAACTTTTTGTTTGAATGCAAAATGGTGTTTTCTATTATATCCTATATTTTATATTACTGACAGAGAAAGCTTTCATAAATATTTGCACCAACAGAGTCATATGACTTTCTGTCCAACATTATTACGTTCAATTAGAGTTTCATTTGTTAGTCCTTAACAATCACTAGGAGAGCAAAACATATTTATTATGCTCTGCATGTATAATATGGTAGCGCTATGACTGTGTGATGGGGAACACTACATGTCAAATGTATTTCACCTTCACTGTGGCTCATGGTGACAAATGTGTCCACCTTTTGTCCTGCCATATGCTGCAGTAGATGTGGTCTGTCATAAACTGGGACTCCTGTGAGTCTGGATAAAAATAAAAAAGTGACAGAGCTGCAGACTGTATGGTGAACACGAGAGTAAAGATATATGAACATATTAATATACAAGATATATGAAAATATATAACAAGTTGGATATTTTTTTAAGTTTGTGACGTCTGCTACAAGCTAAAACAGGTTACAAAGTCTCAACTTTAACAGGCAGAAGTGTGTGTTTGTCTCATGTGTTTGTGTGTTTAGATGTGTGTGTAAATGGTGAAAAAGCGTCTGATGCACTACATTACCCATTCACACAAACACGAGGTCGCCTTTTCAATGTCATCTGATAATATGGCGCCATCTAGTGGCTGATTATGTAAATCACTGATTGTGAATATCAGCTGCTTCTCTCCAAGAATCTGCAGGGTATACTCAAGTGAGTTATTCAATAGACGACCATGATTGGATGCTGGCTACCTGCCCGGGCTGTTGGCCTGAGAAGGTTGTCCAAAACGTACCTGCTGGCATCTTTGTGGTTTGCTATTTCAAGCCAAGGCTACAAAGCTATTTTAGGTGTAATGTGTTATTTTAGTTCAGCTGGAACAAATAGAGCAAAGAAAGAAAGACACAAGCAGTAAAAGACAGGCACACAGTGACTCAGTCAATCCGTCAGTTTAATAGAGTTATTTCCTGATCACAGGAAGTCATAATGATACAATTATGGAAGCAAACACAACAATGACACAGTTTCCCTGAAAATATTATCTTGTCCAGCCTCACAGTGAATTAGAAAATCGGAAATGAGAAGCATGTTTATTTCCAAGAGAACTTTGATGTTTCTTTTAGCTTTACTTTTCAAGATGCTGAGTTTGCATGATCTCCAGCAGCTTCCTGCTTCACTGCTTTCCAAGGCTTTTACAGGCCTGCGCCCTGCAGTATATAGACACTGCAATCTGTAATAATTTCTATATCATCTCAGTAATATGGATGCTGGTGTTTTTTTAACAGGCTGCTTTACAGGAAGCTCTGTAACAGCACAGCACTGTAATGGGCTGATAATATAGAGCTGTGTGTGTGCATGTAGAGCCTGTGTGCAATTCTGGACTGTCAGTGTGGGTCCTATATAATGTGCTCTGATGGTGTGCATTGAGGATAGCCCACAGACCCACTGAGAGATGTGCTGCGAAGCCATTAGGTGTGTGTGTGTGTTTGTGTACGAGTGTGCATGCTGTGTGAGTTTCTCTCTCTGTTAAAAACCCTCAGAATAAGGACATTCCACTCATTCTTACATCATTCTTAAAGGTGTTAGAGATCATAACTTGTATTTGTTTGTGTTTAGCAAGAAAGCATTGTATTTTATCTGACCATTGTGATCTATCGTGATGAATCACTGATCCATTCCATCAAATGGAAACAGTCTAGTGATTCAGATCATATTAAAATGTCATTTTGAGGGAGTTTGTTATGTTATGAGGCAGTACACTAAGATCTTTCAGTCAGTGTTGGCGACGATGTGTTTCCTCTAAGTTCATTCAGTGTCTGACACAGTAAACACGCAGACCTGACCATCTGACTACTGAATGAAAATAAAGAATCTTTTGAATTATATTTCAAGCAAAAATACCAAATATTTTCATATTCCACCCTGTCAGTTGCTTTGCTTTGTCTCAGTTAAGTGATTAATGAAAAACATAATCTGCAGAATAATTGATGATGAAAACATACATAAGGCAATTTATAGACACACAGAGTACAGTTCAAATGGTCAGTCTGGTGATGATATTTAGATATTTAGGTTCAGATATTTAATTTAAAGTTTATGGAAAGTATCTGGCCAGGGTCAGAGGTTACTGGGAGAACAAGGGAGTCTACAGCATCAATTTAAGTGTGTGTTCTCCAATACTGTCCGCTTTTGGAGACACTTCTGTTTCACTTTGATCTCACTCACAAATAATAACACACACACGCACACACACACGCACGCACGCCCACAGCTTCCTTGATAGATCCTTGGATTTGGGAACGGCCTTCTGGCTGCCTCCCTCTCTTATTGTGCCAGATCAGCGGGGCCTTGAGATGAATCATTAATGACCGGTTCCAACGGCTTAATGGCCTCTAATGTTCTGTAATGATCTCCCGTCATCGCCATGTGCGCGGCCTTAATGGATCCAATGCCGTGGAGAATTCTCTGGTTTGAACTTCGGTAATTCCTCCTCTTTTCGTCGAGTAGCTCACAACAGGAAGTGCGAAAAGCCATGAGCACAAGGCTCCGGAGCTCCACGGGCGCAGGATGAGTTTCCCTCTCCGCCGATCAACCTCAGGTAGGACCGGTCTGAAATAACGAGCCGGGATAGTAATCCTTAGAAACGTCTGAATGAATGTTAGCAGCAGCGTGTGTCTGATATGTTGTGTGAATTGACTGTTATTGGAAAGAAAGTTAATAAGCTCTCTGAGTAGACTTTTACACTTTCTTGTTGCTTTTGTTCGGAACGTTTATAAAACATAAAACGAACGTTGTGTTGACATATTTGGAACATTTGTCTGTAAACTGATTAAAACGTGTTTTAAGTCAAGTCAAAGTGACGCGCTGTCCGAGGTGCTGAAAACTGCGCCGCACCCTTCTGCTGGAATAGAGCGCTGGACTCCGAACAGAACCAGGACTTCTGTACACCCACTCTGAATGAATGAACGGCTCTGCATATCAATTTTGAGAATATCATCTTTCACGAAAAGCGTGTCCTTCTCGCTCACACTGAAGATTCCATAACCCCAAACTTTTTAAAAGAACAGAACATTTTTGGACGCGCTGATTAAATTGTTTAATTGGCTCAACGTGATTTAACACCAACGCCCCCAGAGACCCTGAATCAAACGTCTCTTTGCACTCGGTTTAATCCCTTTACTGTGAAAATCCATGTCGGCCTGCAGGGCGGTTTCTAACAACCAAAATAGGATGAACCAAAAACCACTTTTTACCTTGAACCAGAACGTCCCCAGAAAGTACTTCAGTGTCACGGCTCTTTATCGGTGGTATCACACTGTTCTCTGCTGTTTTGATGGTCTACTTCGTGAAGGCCTCGGTGGTTTGTTTCAGTGTCTTTAACCCTGGTATGAATCCTGCCGCAGGCTGCTGCTGGGTGTCTATAGTGAGGCTGATTATACTCTAACTGGCATCCATGGTTAGACTGTGAATCACACACAGACGGGCTCTCTCTGGATATTTGTTGTAAATGTAACCTACTGTAGTTTTTCTCTTCTGTATTCTATGTTGTCTCATTTTTCACTGCCTGTAGGGGGCGCTGTAGAGCTCCGACCAAAGCATATATACGCTTACATGTTTTTAACCATGGAGTGTAGATGTCTTATTTTCATTTGGTGATATATACATCTATTCCACTGAGGCTTCTTTTATGTATATATTTTGTTATTGTTGCTGATTTAAAGGGTGAACATTGGTGTTTGTGTGTGATTGGTTTCCCTGCAGCTTGTATTGTTACAGCACATTTTGTTTGTGTGGCTTTTGCTTTTAGGGGCACGTGGTGTGGGTTTAAAGGCAAGGACCATCAATAAAAGATGAAGGACTAGACCTAGCTTTCAGTCTTTTCATTACTGTGGTTGCACAGTTTGCTCTCATATTTGGATGTTTGGTTCTGAAATGTGTCGCTCTCTGCAGGGAATGCACAGCATGTGGGCTGAGCTGTATGTAACACTTAAACTATATTTATCTGTACATTTATAATGCTCTTACCTAACCAGAAGGCCATAGATGGAACTCCTTCAGTCAAAGTTAAGGCTAAAGGCTCCACATCAGTGACCAGGTCCAAACCTCAGTTTGTGTCCACAGTCCATCACTTTCTCCTCAACCCACTGGCTCACTCTCACAGGAAGGCTGCAGCTTACTGAGATTACCTCTTCTCCAGTCATGTAATTTACTGCTCACCACATCCCCTCACTCTCCAGCCATTGATTTTCACCTTTTCCACTTGTAAACAGCATGCATTGGCCCTGCCGCTCGGCGCCAGGTGCCACAGGTCCACCTCCACTTGTGAGTCAGTCGGGCTCTTTGTCCACTGCCTCATCTTCCTCAAGACCCTTTGGAGTTGCAGTTGCCATGCGCCATTGCAGCTGTATCTGCCGCTGACTGCTGCATCTGTCTCCCTGTGGGTGCCGCCTGTGGCCAGCCGACATGCATGAATTGGCTGATTGCTGCTGAACGCGTAGCCTCGGCCTTGGCGATGCAAAAAAGGGGAAGATGTAAGAAAACGACACAGCTCATCCAGACTGAAGTGCTGCCTCCGTTATTCACCTCCTTCTTGCAGGCTGCAGCCTTTCAGCAGTGGTGAACCTCTGCACCAAAAGAAGATGAGAGCCCCTCCTTTCTTCCTCCCTCTCTTTCTCCCCCTTCTCTCTCTCTTTCACACACAAACCCACCAGGTATCTTCCTCCCTTCACTTCATTTACCTCTCTCCATCTTTATTCCTCATGCATGTATTTCTCTTTCCTTCTCCCTCTCTTACACACTCTTTCATTTTTAACCCATTTGAAGGTTGTGTTTCCGACAAGCTTCCTCTCTCTCTCTCTCTCTTTCACAAACACACACACACACACACACACACACACACACACACACACACAGAGAGAGAGGCACACTCAATATCTCACCCCCCCACCCCTCTTTTTCCATTATTCCTCCTCTCATTCATTCACCTATCCATCTCCTTGCTCCCTCTTATTCGCTCTTTATTTTCTCCTCCTATATTACCCCCCCCCCCCCCCCCCCCCCCCCCCCCACCACCACCACCACCACCACCACCACCACCACCACCACCACCACCACCACCCACCACCCACCTCCCCCCAGTGTCCCTGCCTATCACACATCAGTATTCCGTGTAACATGTAAATATCAGGCCACGTGGGGTTCGGGGGTTACAGGTGCCTCTGTGAGAGTGAGAGCTGCCCTCCCCTCATCATACCCCCAACACTCTCCCCCGCCCTCCCCCCAACACAGACACACACGCATAACACGTTCACACATACACCCCCACGTCCAACTCCCCCCACCCTCCACCCCCACCTCACCACCACCACCACCCTTCTCCACCTCGTCGTTCTTCTTCCTCGGGGCGGGCAGGGCTGCAGCAGTTTTATGAACGGCACGGCTGCATCATGATCCCTTTCCCACTGAAGCAGCCTCGAGCTGTTTCATTGACAAACATTCCGGTTGCTGCAGTTCTGTCACGGACAGCGTCGAGGAGCGGAGCATCACCGGGGGAGCGGCGGTGCAGAGCAGCAGCAGCTGCTGCAGTCATCATCAACAACAAACCCCGGTGTCGTTCGCACCAGCTTCTAAGCTGTTGATTCGACACTCGGACCCGGACTTGATCCTCGCGCACCCCCCTCTCTTCCTCCTCCACGCTTTCTCGGGACAGCCACAAGAATCACCTGAGGAGGAGAGCAGACAGCTTTTGCCACTCAGATCCCTTTGGGGGGCGTGAGGCGGCGTCGTTAACGCTCACTCACTGGAAGATTTCTGGATTTGTTTAACGACTTCATGAGGCGCCCGGACGCACCGATGGAGGATTCTGGACGCTTTTTAAAATCACGGATATCTGCGAGACTGCAGCGGCCGGTGTGTGATGCGAACTGAGCCGTGGGTGGTGTAGACCCCCTCGCCGCACCCCACACACCCCTACCGCCTTATCCGCGAACCCCCCTCCCTCCCTCTAACCGGGACGCACAGCCTTGTTTCACTCCACCGGGGGAACATGTCCCGGGCAGCGGCTATCGCCAGCTCCCTGATCCGCCAGAAGCGGCAGGCGAGGGAGCGGGAGAAGGCGAACGCTTGCCGCGGCAGCGGCAGCCCGAGCAACAGCAAAGGCACAAACGAGAAGCCGAGCAAGCTGAACGTGTTCTCGCGTGTCAAATTGTTTGGATCGAGGAAGAAACGGAAGAGAAGGCGACCACCAGGTCTGAGAGTGGGGGAGAGAAGTCCACCTCACCTCAACCATCCTCACCATCACCTCCACCAGCATCATTACCATCATCACCACCAACCAACACCATTTTTTTCATCACTAAGGCTGGTGCTTCATCACTTCATCATTTGTCACCCTCTGGGTAGTTTCCTGCTGGCTTGGCCCAGAAATTAATCCTGTTGCATGACACCACAAACATCACATGCGAATAACTTTGTATTGTCCTGCAGCAAAGTGCTGTAGCGGTGTGTGTGTATGACAGATGATAGGTTAGAAAACCAGAATCCTTATTGAAGGACTTCTCCAATGATGCACACGGATCAGGGATGGATTCTGGGCCCTAGAGGCCCTGTGATTGGAAAGAAAACAGCTTCTCCTCCTCTGACACTTCTGGTTTCTTGGAGACTGCCGGATTTGATCACATGACAGTAATCAGGAATTAATGCAGTTAATATGTCTCATCTCCTCTTCTCAGAGCCCCAGTTAAAGGGCATTGTGACCAGGCTTTCCAGTCGCCAGGGCTTCCAGCTTCAGATGCAGCCTGATGGCACCATCGATGGAACCAAGGATGAAGACAGCACCTATGGTGAGTCCAACTCTGACCTTTGGAGATAGAGAAAAGAATACTGCCCATCCACCAGGCACCCATACTAACTGATTTTCTTCATTTGCCTTCTGTTTAACACTTAAACTTAAATTTTTTCTTGACCAATTGATAAATTGTGCTAGTGTTAAAACATCCATCATAATTTCTCAGAGGCCAATGTTCATCTTTAATCTGACTGTCCAAAACCCCAAAGTGATTCAGTTTACTGTATGACCACTGAGATCACTGATCATCATCATTGCCTTTGTCACTGCCTAAATGACTAAAACAATCATTATGGATCATTTTGCAGATTCATTTTCTGTCAATCAACTAATCGATTATTCAACAGATTGCTTCAGCTTTAGAAAACTGAAGTTTCCATGAATAAAAAAACAAAAGCGTTTTACTCAAACACTGAAAACAATTAGAAAAAAGGCATAAAAATCTTTTCTGTTCAGGTCCAAAGAAAATAAATTAAACATGATTGATCCATCTTTTCAAATGTTTTTCTTTACAAATGTTGGAAGGACAACATTTAAGCAGCAACATAGGTTGAATCATATGGTCTTGATACTTCAATTGACAATTATCTTTAGAGCTTGTAAAGTGAAGTAAGATAAAAGAAGATGAACAGATATTCCTGCACAGCAGAGGCTCAAACTAAGCTTTCTTTTCATTTTATATTACTTCAAGGTTTAAGAGAACATTAGGACATATGTTCTGTTAAAGGTTTAATATCGACCAAAGTCTGATTTAGTTGAATTCCCATATACCCACTGTGGAGTCATCCAGAAGCACACAAATCAAACCTTGTGATAAATGTCACCCTGAAGTGGGAGATTTAACTCAGACAGTGACTCAACAACATGTCAAGTGTTCATTTAATTATGAAACCGGCGTATGCCTTTCTTCTAGAGGTCAGATGGCAACATGGCAAACTACCTGCGTTAAACGTTTCAACAGGATGCACAGTACAGTGTTCAAATGAATAACAATGAAAAATCGAACTGAACCAGCTGGCTCTATCTCATTCTCCCTCTCGCACACGTACACACGCACGGGCTGCAACGTGTGATTGATATGGCTAATTCAATTCTGCTGTTGTAGTTCAGCCGGCAATCACTCTCCTCCTCGTGCACGGTCCCCGTTGCCAGCATCATGTATTAATCTCTGTCATTTCTCAGGCCACCAACTGTTGTGTACAAAGAGAGAGACGTAGCTACAAAGGAAGCGTGCTCTTTAATTAGATGATTATATGGTGCATACATCATGTAAACGCCTACCCACACGAAAACCAGTCGACCGTGACTGGATTTGAACGGATAATCCATGTAATCCACGTCTCAATATAACCACAGTCATTATAAAGAACATGGTTGGCTAAATGAGTATAATTAAACAAGGGCCTGACTCATCAAACTGTCCGGAATAATTATGTCTCTGCTATAAGCTTTTACTGTAGAATCATATAAATAACTTTTTAGCTTTGCTCAGTGAATGCAAACCACAGCAACAATAAAAAAATGTAATAAATAGTGTTATTATTATTGTTGTTATTTATTGGAAATACTTTGAAATGAGATGAGGCAGTCTACTGCGTTAATGCCACATTCACTGTCATTGTTTAAAGGAGCTGTGTATAGGATTTTGTGGCATCTAGCAGTGTAGAGGGGGCAACCACCTTGCCTCACTTTCACATTCCGGGTGGGTAGGAGAAACTATGGTGGCAGCGAAACTGGTGGAAAATGCAGAAGGAGCTGTGGCATGTGTAGATATAAAAGGTTCAACAAAAACATTCAAATTCTTATTTCAGGTAATGAAAACATAGTTATGAATATTATATTTAATTTCTGCCATATTGTGTAAATCTGACACTCTGTACCTTTAAGTTCTTTATGTTCGTGTGTCACTGAGGAGGTCCTCTTTACAGAGTTCATCTTTGAGAAAAATGTCAGACTGTCTGATAGATGATTGACTTCATTGTCTTTGTTTTGGACAGTTGTTTAGACGGACCAATCCATTTGAATGCGTCACCTGTGGGACATTGTGATGGTTGTTTTTCTCTACCGTCTAACATATTATAGACTAAATACTTAATAGAAAAAATGTTGACAGATTAGTTGAACCCTTTAGCTGTAGCCCTAGTATGATTTATGATAGTAGACATAACTCTGACTCTGCCAAATGTATACCAAGCCTTGTCTTGCTACACACTTTTTGATAATTCTCACCCTTTTCAATCCATGCATAATATCAGGCGCTAAATCATTAGTGTAATTCAGTAGCCTTAGTGCTGGAGTGACCTTGTAAAATAGCTTCTCTGTGACAAAATGGAGGTGTCATTATACCACATGCTACACTGATACTGATTGTTCTCTCTGTTTCTCTCTGTGTTTACTGTATGAGTGTCTGTTTGTTTGCTGTGTGGGATCATGTGTTTATTGTGTGTGTGTATCTGTGTGTGTGTGTGCATATGTAGCTGTGTTCAACCTGATCCCAGTGGGGCTTCGTGTGGTGGCCATCCAGGGTGTCCAGACCAAACTCTATCTGGCAATGAACAACGAAGGCTTTCTCTACACCTCTGTGGGTCACCTCACACTCACAGACACACACACCACCACCACCATCATCATTATCATTATCAGACCATTAGAGACTAAAATGTCTTCTTTGGGTCAGGTTGAGTAATGAAACAGCAGCTTTCAGTCTGACCAGTCTCATTATCATCTTATCATCACATCAATACTTTAACTACAGTGCTGAATGTGAGTCAGCTGCCACTGGGTGCTATAATCCAGTGTCTGAGCCTCCCTTATCTATCTACTGATATTGTGGCTTCTCTGGATTGATTTCAGTTCCCCCTCCAGCCTCCTTTTGTTTATCTCCCTTCAGCCATCCTTTGATAGAAGGATTACTTTGTGTCCGTCTACACACGGCTCCTGAAATTTGTTTCAGAAATTTGTTTCCTTTTCCAGACAGGTTTACACAAACTGTGCATACATTTTCTCACATGGTTGCAGTACATTGCATTTAGTTTCTCACTTTAGCTCTTGAGTGATGATGGTGGGTGGTGTAAATGCAATAAAAAAGAAAAAAATCAACAAAATAACACCAGCAGTCTAAACAAAGCTGCGAAACTAACACCTCGAAGTAATAACAGCCTTCTGCTACGCCTGTGCATGCCACCGCAATATCTGCTCCATCATGTCCAGTCCTGTTTTCTTTGGGTTGTCTCGGCTTCAGTCCTAACACTGATATCACTTGTTTCATCTTCTCACCTGATGCACAATACAAACACACAAAATATTTAGAGATACACACTCACAAATCAAGTGTCCATCCGTCAAAACTTAATCAAAATTTGTATAAGATTAATGGATGACAGAGAGAAATAACATTCTTTCTGTGTCTTTCCGTTTCCCCCGGCAACCCGGGCATCATCTTTCCTTTAGTGGGCTGGTTGGTATTCAAGGGAGTAGTTAGTTGCTATGGAGATGCAGGAATAAGGAAATGCAAATGTCAGCTGTCCTAAGTTGGTGCAGTTCATTCTCTGAGACTACAGCCTGGCTGAGATAATGACTCAAAGAGCAGACCAACTGATGGATGAATACACTGATGAAAATATGGAGGAATGATTGAACACTTCTAAATGGAGTTTCCACTCTCATACTTTCTGTGACTCTGCTCCGTCTCGGCGGCGAACACCCCCAACTCTCCACGTCTACTTAATCACCTTCATCTCTTCTTTCTTTTATGATTTGTTCTAATGACTGTCGCACTTTCCCCTCAGGAGCATTTTACCCCGGAGTGTAAGTTCAAAGAGTCGGTGTTTGAGAACTACTACGTCACCTACTCTTCCATGCTGTACCGGCAGCAGGCCTCAGGTCGGGCCTGGTACCTGGGACTTAACAAGGAAGGTGGAATCATGAAGGGGAACCACGTCAAGAAGAACAAGGCCGCCGCACACTTCATACCGAAACCACTCAAAGGTAAGACCAGTAGGGGAGTGAACTGCACGCATGCAATTACAGCATGTCCACATGTTTAGGCTGTTTTTACATTAATCTGCTGAAAAGGGGAAACTGTGTGCTCACTGTAAATACAAGTTTATAACAGCACATCTAGTGTGATCCAGTATGCAACCAACAGGTGTATGAATGAAACGTGTAAACTTCCAGGACTTGTACAGAGAATGGACTGTTTGGTGCAGAAGGTGACATCTCGTATCAAAATTAGTCAAAAACAGCTTACAGCAGTTATTATTTACTGAAAGTTGAAAAGATTACTCCACTGACTCCACCTGTGACATAGTTGGACTCATAATGGATAACAAGTATTAAAGCAGCAGAACGAGAGGTGTCATTCCTGGCATTATTTTTATATATATTTATATATATTTTATCTTGTCAAAATATGGCGCCTACATTACCCACAATGCAAGTTGATGAACAGCTTGGTCAGAGATTATGTAGCCTCAAGTCTTTAGCCTCAAGCAGAGCTGAAGAGTGGGCTACAGAGGTCTGGTAACTCCAGCCTCAGCCTGACTCATTACTTGACTTCATGCACAGTGGAGATACAAACAGCATTATGCTTTTTTACATAGCATAGTGGTAACACTCAGCAGACCTGTAAACAGAATTTGATGTACCAGTGGATTTCCTCATTAAAAGACCAGTGTGTAGGACTAGTATCTAGCAGTGTAATTGCAGCTGCCTTTCTCCACCCTCCTGTTCCAAGTGTGTAGGAGAGATTATGAAGCCAGTGTTTGGTAGAAACATGGTGGACTTATATAAAAGGCTCTACGGTGACAAAAACATCATTCTTCTTATGTTCAGGTGATTATACACTAATGAAAACATAGTTATGCATATTATAATATGTAAATAGAGACCCCTAAACCTGACACACTGGACCTTTAAGCCTCATGAGCTCTGCTTCATCAGGACTATGTGGGTGTGATTTGATCACATTTGATCTCTCTGGCAACATTAGCAAACAGACCTCTGTCATCAGACAAAGCAGACAGACAAACACTGCTCTGTCTGTTTTATGTGAAAGAAGCAAAATTCTAACTTGGTGTGTTCATGTAGGACCCGGACACTGAAAGTACTT